>OZ026519.1:19153170-19753170 GCA_964019695.1 Loripinus fragilis | reverse complement strand
CGGGATATGTGGTGGTGGAACTTAAGGTCAGCCAAGGTAGTGTATGAGTGATGTGAACAGACTATTAATTTTGCAACCATGAAGACTTTAGGTTTGGTTGCGGGTATATTTTTGATTTTCTCGCTTATTATGTTATGTGGTGACGTAGAATCCAGGCCTCGAGGTTATAAAACCTGAGTACAGTCTCAGACTCAAAATAAAGCGCAATGATTGGCTGCTTGCGGACACGTGTCCGCAAGCAGCCAATCAATGCGCTTTATTTTGAGTCTGAGAATAAACTCAAGCTTTATAACCTCGAGGACTGTATCCCGAAATGAGCACCCCGAATTCAGAGAGTGAGAAATAGGTAATAAACAGAAGAATCATTTTCTTCGGATAGATGGACTTCAATTGGCCGAACTCTGTCTTTCTCAATATTATAGAGAGGATACATGAAAGACACCAAAGTGATTTATTTACTTTCCTTACACAAATGAAAGTGGACCTATTTGCACAAAATCTGAGTATGATTACCGAAGTACGAAATACAACACGAAAATTGACATCTTGCCTCAAAGCTGAAATGAGAATCTCAAAACATCAAATGTTAGTCTACAGACCCAGTTTCATTCAGTTTCATTAAAGTTGGACTATATGGAAGGTCAGTCCGGAAGATATAAGTTGCGTTTCAATGGTCTACAGGGATGACTGAATGTCTAAGAGGTATGGCAATGCAGATGCATGAGCATGTTGAAATTGTTAGCACCCATAAATTCAACAAACATATATAATTGCACTATTTTGTAAAATTCACCAAATACAATGACCCCGAAGCCATATTGAGAAAAACATGTGTTAGCACAGTCGGTAGTGAGTCCGACTGCAGATCCATGGGTAGCGAATTTGATGCTAGCGTGGTACAACACTTTCACGGAGATTGATTAAAAAATTACTACGGTCATTGTTCTCCTTCTGCTGATCAGAGTCCACATCAGAATTAAGGGTGAGGTTGGTACTGTCCAACATGTTTTAAGCCCTCCAGTATTTTCTTACTGACCGTTCCAAGGCAGTGCTTCTTTTGTGGATCTTTTTTTGTAATGTGTGTTTCGTCATTGTCTTTGTCATGCTGTCTTGTCTGTTCTTTGCAGCCTTGTGGTCACCTGCTGTGAAAGGCCTGACCTCTTGGCTCTCTGGTTTTTAATGTTTTCTTGTGTTTATGTCACATTCCCTTAAGATGTCCTGGGCTTGGTGTTTTACTTCATTGAATCGATTCCTGATCTTTGCCTTCTTTCTCACCTTGATGTCAGTTACAAGTGACAGTATGTACATGAACTACTGATTAACTGCTAAATCAAGCTTGCCCAGGAAAAAGTATGGTTAGGTGATCTGACCGTTTCGACATGACTAGAGCTGTTGACTGTGACATAAAATCTTAACCAAACAAGCAAAAGGCATGTGTTATCTCATGATTTCTGGATCACCATTTTCTGTGCAAGTGGACTATTAACAGCGAATGAAAACCTATGTGAATTGGACACATAGGTGATAGCTGCAAGAAAAATAAATAAATATGATAGGTTGGTCATTGAAAACAAGATTTATCGTTATGCTGGCGAGAGAAAAACTTCTGTGCTCATGCTAGACAATATCACATCATCACGCGAATATGGCTCAATACTGTAAATTCGGAAATTTTCGCGAGGGTTTTATTTTCACGAAACTTCGCATATGCGAAGTTTCGTGAAAATAAAATCCTCACGAATTGGCGAAATCACTCTGTCGTTTACTAATATAGGTAAATAACGCCCTTGTAGCGAATTTTCAACGTCACAGATATGTGTTTTAACGCTATTCGTGAAAATAAAATTCTCGCGAAAATTACAGTATTCAGGGGATCAGCTGACTACAGAAGAATCCTACGTAACGCCAATTAAGAAGAGAGAGAGTCAGTGAATTGGGGCAATAATCTGGAATATGACAACACATAAAATTAAAACGAGGCTATGCGAATATAAAAATATCATAAAGGCTGGCTACTAGAGACATGGACGAGGGCACAAACAATTTTGCAGCTCTTAATAGGACTGACTTTACACACATGAAAATGCTTATATGGAATATTAAGGAGCTGCGAAAATATACGGATGATATTGACTTGAAAAATCATGTACTCATTTTATACATAAAACATACATTTAACTAGTGGAGACTTCAGGTAGTTTTGTGGGTAAAAGCAACATTTTGCCTTCTTTCATGACATATGAATTTGTAAGAAAAAGATATCCTCTGTCAGGAAGAAATAGTAGCGGGGTATGTGTATTTGTCAAAGACTGGTTGATAAAGGTACACTTCATTGGACGCATATGCCCAGATTTGCGAGATTGTGTAAGGTAACATTTTAAATATAGTGGCTTTTAGATATGTAAGACACGGTAATGTATTTTGCTTACATTTCCCCACTTACAATAATTCAAATAAGAAAAACGGTAGGCTTTTAATAATATTGCTGATTTTAAAATTCCACTTCCCCGGGCCCGGCTAGTATTTCTTTCTGGTAAGTTATCTAAAACGCCAGAGCTACAATATTCATTGATTATACACCAAAGGATTTCTTGGGAAACAAATCATTAATCTGATGATTTTGATATGCAAAGAAGCAGTTTATAAAGCATGGTGTATATGATTTGTTTTGAATTAGCCTTGCTGAGTTATGGTGTACATAATTATGATATACATATCGTATAAATGGGCGTCTGTTCGATGATTCAGAAGATAACTTTTCACGAATAGCAAACAATGGGACTACAACAAATATTTGCTCACACTTCTCGATTGAAGACCCCAATGAGAGCCTACGTTTCTCCCTTTACCGCCAGATTACATTTCCAAATTACAACTGAACACCACATATTTGAGATGCATCCTAGAACCGTCCATCACAAAATAACTTCTTTTGCGCTTGATTGATGAAGAGAATGATAACTTTTTGACGATATTTTCCTTAATACTTCAAATACTTAAAAGTGATATTTCGCAGCAAATATGAAAGAAATTATGCATCTATCAAACTGTTGACAAATGTATACACTTCACCGGTAGAAATCAATGTCCCATGGGAGCGTACTTGTATATGTTAAGGACAATATTCATTATTGTCGACGACATGATTTAGAAATTTTGGGACTCGAAAATATATGGATTGAGCTTAGCTTTTAGCACAAACGTGAACTATTCGGCTATTTTACAGACCTCCAAATTCTGATCATATATATTACAATTCTTTACGATTCTATGTCAAATCCACAGGTAGCTCGCAAAATCCAAAGCCTAACGGAACAATTTTCTCTCCATCACTGTATTTCAGAGCAAACTCGTTTTTTGAACATTCGTCATCACTTATTGATATTCTGCTACTTAATAAGCCTAATCATCTTATTCTTAGTGGTGTTGGTGACTCTTTTTACAACGAGATGTGCGTTATCATTGTCCTATTTACGGAATTTTTAATTTTGCAAAGCCAAAACAAATATCATACATTCGACATATTTGAAAATATGAACAAGGAGACTATTTTACTCTGAAACATATGGCTAATACGTTTGATTGGAAACCTTTAAAACATGAAGATATAAATATTTACTCCGCAAATAAAACTGAAAAATTACTGGAAATATCAAAATGGTGTATACCAAATAAAATCATAAGAATTAGACCGTCTGAACCAACATGGATGAAATCATCAATTAAGAAGCTTATCATGAAAAGAAAACGTGCATTTCGTAAGGAAAACGCCCACAATTACCAGTTCATTGGACAAAATTCAAACAAATAAGAAACGATGTTGTCACTGCAATTGGACATTCTAAAAAGCCCCTCTTAGACAATTTGGCCTATAAATTAAAAAATCATACACTTACTTCAAGAGGCTGGCGGACAGCCCTTAAATCATTTATTTCTCCTGATTATAAATCGTCTATTCCTCGCTTGGACCAAGATGGCACTATATATTCAGAGGATTTTGATAAAGTCAATGTTTTAAATGATTTCTTTTGTAAACAAACTATGTTAAATGATGAAAATGTATCCCTTCTTTAATTGTCTCTATTTGATGGTGTTAGATTAAGCAATATTGTTATTACTTTTGATGGAATCAACAATTATATACACAGAGAATTGTCTCATGAGCTCTCATCTTCTCTATGTTCTTTATTCAATCAATCCCTTATCTTAGTTATTGTCCCAGACATTTGGAAAGAAGTACATGTGTGTCCTATTCCAAAGGGTGGTGATAGAACAGCTGTCTCAAACTATCGTTCTATCTTGTTGTTGAGTAACACAAATAAAGTCCATGAACGAATTGTTTTTAAACATTTATATAACCACTTTCTTGAAAATGATATCGTGACACCCTTACAATCTGGTTTTATTCCTGGTGACTCAACTAAGAACCAACTTCTTTTCCTATATAATGCATTTTGTAAAACTTTAGATGCTGGCAAAGAGGTCCAAGTTATCTTTTGTGATATTAGTAAGACCTTTGATTGAGTTTGGCATGCAGGTCTTATACATAAACTAAGGGCAGCGGGTATCTCTTGAAATCTTTTGGATTGGTTAACCAACTATCTCTTCAAAGGTAGACAAAGAGTTGTGCTACCTGGGGTTGAGTCTTTATGGACCTTAATTAAAGCAGGTGTCCCTCAAGGTTCTATATTAGGACCATAATTATTCTTACTCTTTATTAATGATATCATTTATGAGATCCATGCAAATATTCGGCTGTTCGCTGATGATACAAGTTTATATCTTATTGTAGAACAGTCAGATGTCACAGCACAACTACTAAACATTGACCTTGAGACAATAGTTAAATGGGCAAAGCTGTGGCTTGTGACATTTAACCCTTCTAAAAGCGAATCTCTTCTTATATCTTGAAAGGTTAATGCTCCTATCCATCCACCTATCTTCATGCATAATCAGTAATTAACTGAAGTCACCTTTCACAAACATCTGGGTTTACATGTATCAAGACGCTGTACATGGCACGAACAAATCCAATATATTTAAGAAAAGGCTTGGCTACGAATTAACATTATGCATAAATTCAAATTCTTATTGGATCGTAAATCATTAGAAACAATTTATATTTCTTTTTCCAGGCCAATTCTTGAATACGGGGATGTTGTTTGGGATAATTGCGCTCAGCAAGAAAAATAGGATATAGAAAAAATCCTAATTGAAGCAGCCAGAATAGTAACTGGCACGGAACAATTAGTCTCAATTAATTCATTATATGAGGAAACCCTCAAAACATAGTGAATGAATCATAAGCTTACTCTCTTCTTCAAAATGACCAATGGCCTATCTCCTCAATACCTTTCAGATCTTGTACCTGCAACTATTGAGAGCTCCTCGAACAAAAATTTACGCAATTCTAATAATATCCATATAGTCAATGCACGTACTTCTCTTCACTAAAACACTTTTCTTCCATTAGCAGTTCGTGACTGGAATAACATATCAGATGATCGTAGATATGTAGACTCTGTGATAGCATTTAAGAATGTTATCAGCCGTGACAAACCTATAGTTCCTAAGCATTACCTCTTTTGTAAATAGTTATGAACAAATCCTTCACACATGCCTTAGAACAAATTGTAGTGTTTTAAACTATGATTTATACCTGAAAAACATAATTGACTCTCCACTCTGTCGTTGCAACAATATTGAAACAGTAAAACATTTCTTTTTCGACTGTCCAAGCTACAATAACCAAAGGAACACTTTGATGCAAACCGTCTCACGTTCTGTGCATTAACACTGGATATTCTTCTCTACGGTAATATCACTCTCTCCCTACAGGCAAATATTGACATATTTGAAGCAGTACAACTTTTTTTGAAACAAACTAACATATTCTAGTCAAGTACATACACGTCACAGAAAGTGCCCCTCCAGTAATATAATGTGTAAATATGTTACTGGAAGTTTGGAGGCATACAGGTATATGTAGTTAATTTAAATAACTGAGTTGCATCCCAGAGCTCATTTCCCTTCCACCCAGCCTCTTGCATTTTCAACCTCTATATTTATTATCTTCATGATATATTTCCGTTCTCCAAATACTATCTCATCTTTTCTTAATTCCTCGTTCCTATATTTCTACCACTTCATGCTTGAAATATTAAATGGCATGTATGTAGTACAATATATTTATGTTTTAGGAGATGACCTTAATAAGCTCTAGCTTTCGTTCTAATCCTATTTGTAATGTTTGAAATTATTGATTATGTATGTATCTATTTGAGAAAAAAATATGTTTAAACTAAATAAAAGTCAAAACCCCTAAAGCGGAAACATCATGTTCAAATTTTCCAGATAGTTTTATTCTGCTGATACATTTGTGGGAAAGGTATACAATATAAAACATCTGCTAAATTACAAAAGTTTCATATTTTGTACATTCCATGGAGTATTTTACCTTTAAATATTAACATTATCTATAACTAATCAATTGGCTGCAACTAATAGTGTTGGACTTGGTGTTATTGGTGGTTACAACGAATGATATCTTACATTGTTGTTAACTCTTGTTTTCATGTTTTCAGACAGTTTAACGTTTACCAGAGTGCGGAGTATGGTAATTGCTGGACAATTAATTCAACAAAACATAAACTAGTTGTGAGGGATGCTGGGCCTAGTGGTGGTAAGAACAACTTTAAAATTGTCACGGGAAAGCCTCTCCTTGGATTATAAAAACACTCAGATACTTTAAGCTTTGCCGTTTTAAGGTGGTGGTTGTTTTGTTGTTTAGTTCTTTCCTATTTGGAGTTGCTTCCATTTTGTGTGTGTGTGTGTGTGTGTGTGTTTGTTTGTTTTTTTTTTTTGTTTTTTTTTTTTGTTGGGGGGGGGCGGGAGGGGGGGCTTGGCAAAGTTATTCAGTTCTTTGTGTACTTACCAATTTTGTAATCATTTAGCTTGTACACAGTAATTGTATTGCTGGATTTGCAAAAAACTTTCGACACTGTTAAACATCATATCCTATGCAGTAAGTACAAATCTATGGGCATTGGTAACACTGATTGGTGTTTGTCTTATCTAGAAAACAGAATACAGATTGTCACTGTTGGAAAAACTTGGCCTGATTCCACTACAGTCATTTTAAGATTCCCTGAAGAGAGTATTTTGGGCTCCTTATTGTTTTGATGTTATTATAAGTGTAGACCATGAGTGTAAACTTTGCATTTTGCATTTATTCTCCCAGAAGAATCCTGATGTAATTGTAGACAAACTTGCGAATGTTTTGGAATCATGTTTTTAAGGTTAGTGGATAGTAAATTGCCACTATATCTTGAGGGAAAACAATATGAGCCGCGACATGAGATTTCCAACAATGTGGTATGTGCGACCAGCAAAGGCTCAGACCAGCCTGCGCATACGCGCAGTCTGATCAGAGCCTTTGCTCGTCGCTTGCATATTCTATGAGTGTTGAGCTACTGATCGAACAGTATTTGGAGTTTCTCAGCTTTAAAGGAGGCTGCACAGGCTCGTCTGAGTCTACACTTGTCATGGAAATCCCATGTCGCGGCTCAATTATCTATTTGGTATGGTATTAAATGTAAATTTAGGAAGGTAAACAATTTTCGAATTTCCTGTAATGGACAGTCTATTGTGTTTACTGATCATGTTAAATATCTGGTTTCACCATTGGCAATACTCTTTCGGGGGAATATATTGTGAATAATATTTAACACAGTATGTAAACTGAAATAAACATCCTGTACCTTTTCCTCCTAGCTCAGGCCGTATAAACATGAATTTCAGCGCTAGTGCGTAACCAGTAGTCGGAAAATTCGTGTATTTATAGCGCTGTATACGTATCGATTTCCATTGTTAGGGCTGTTTCACATATACACCGAATCCGAACCGAAACCGAACCGAAACCGTAACGGCCACCGAATTGCATCGTTTCGTTTTCGGCAGACCTTTCACATATGAACCGAATCCGAGGACGAAATCTAAGAAAATGCCTGTATAATTTGGACTAATTTCCCTCTCAGATAGCAGAATTACCTTTACAATATAGTCCGACCAGTTAAGAGAGACTGGGCGGTTCTTAGCAAAGACACACCCATGGACATTTCCATATCAAAATCGGTAAGACAGGGTGTATTTATTCACCCGTGAAACGCTTTACAGCTGTACACCTGTATATACCTGCTGTAGTTTTGAGCCCATTGTGAGAAAAGGGCATCTCGAATTAATTTGAATAACAAGGAAACTGACCAGCCTAGATATATGCACTCTGGCAATGTTTCGAAATTTTAACTATTGAAATTATAATACTGAATAAGAACAAATAAAATTATGGCCCGCAATGAAAAATTAATACTATAAATGGGCCAGGCCACGAGATGATGGTTCTTATTACATCGGCGTGTGGCGAAGGCTCCGACGAGCCTGCATGTACGCATTTTCTCGCCAGGGCTTTCGCTTCTCGCATAAACAAAATATGCAAGTTGAAGAAGACTCCGAACAACTTTAAGACAGTCTTTCTGGACACGCCAGAAAAGGCGATTATAAGAGGCTTTTAGACCAAATCTCATGTTTGTATGCCCTTTTCTGATGATCCAGATACTTAACCCTTGTCCCGCCTAATTCTAATTGGTGATTTATTTTATTGTATCAGGCTTAAAAATCAAACCAGTTTTGCCATACAGACAGAATTTGAAGAAAGTGCAAATCTACCCTTCCCAAAAACTTTCACAACATATCCATCCCGGAAAATGAAATGAAGCAAGTCCCCAGCAGCATACTAAAAATGAAAGTTTACCAGGCATGCTAACGTATAAAGCTGGTCACCCTTGTCGTCTGCGCTTCAGTTAGTTGCACGAGTAAAGCGCACATAGGCTATTACACCCGATTTACTGTAGACTAGTCTTATTTGACAGTGTATGACAGCGCTCTGTCTGACACGCCCAGTCTCTATTATCTGGACGCACTATACAAATTGTTCCTTGTCACTGCATTAAGTTCGTGGTCTTTATAGTCGCTCTGGGTATTGTCTCACAAAATTCTGTAGTCAATAGTATTGTGCTTGTAAAATAATCGGACAATTGTCTCGCTGGACAATCCATCAATGGCTTTCATGATTACTTAGTTTATACAGCGCACGTGGTTGTGTATGTGCAGATTTCATTAAAATTACCTGTCGTGTTTGCTGAAATTCGGCCACCGAAACCGAAAAAAATAAAATCAAAATCGTGCACGTTTTCGGTTCGGCGTTCGGTTTCGGTTCGGTTTCGGTTTCGGCGCATATGTGAAAGCGCCCATAGGGTTTAAGGCATTTTAATTTTTCGGTTCGGTTTCGGTTCGGTTTCGGTTCGGTTTCGGTGTGTATGTGAAATGGCCTTTACGGTTACAGATAGGACACAATCGAACAAGGTAAGTAATGCTTGTTTTACGAAATTCTTACGTTTGATTCCATAATTTTAGCGGTTTACTCCTACGCATTTCGCTTTATATATATCGAACCTGCTTTGAAATAGTGCCGTTTTGTCCTGAAAATGAACTTAAATGTCAGTTTGCATTGTTTTGATGTAATAGGGAGTCACATGTTTACATGATTGTATGGTTCTAATTGTTAAAGTTTCTTAGATCTGTGAAAAAAATCAACCTAAATATATGGCCCCTCACAATTGCAGCTATACCACCAACTCAAACATCTGAGCCAATCGCTATACCACTAACTTGAGCGTAACTATACCACTAACTCGATTGACAGACTATTTTAAAACGACTAAAAGTCACGAACAAAATGTTTAGTCCTTCGTAAATGGTTTGTATATGTTCCAAAATATTTTTGACAGAAAGCATGCCTCTTTTTTTAAGCAATATTAATTGAGTTGACTGCACTATCATGGTTTATGGACTGCCAGAGGGAGAAATTCTGGACAGCCAGTTTGACATAGCCTTCGCCTGTAGCTCTGGCCATCCAGACTCTGATTTACAACGTAATGATTTAGGTGTTATTCCAAACATTGTTACATAGGTATACGTGATAATATACACTAATATAGGGATGAAACATTTCTTTGCATGAATTAACGTTAGTCATGGCCTGAGAGACGTTACATACTGAGGACAAAGCCTGACGTTTGGGACGTCTCACGGGGGACCCGAGGGACGCAAAATCCACTGAAACATCGTTATTATCGTTATAATTGCGTTGATTTAATAATATATTCAACGAGATTTACCAAACTATAATTTGGCACTATAAATTGTCACAGTTTGTGGTTGGACGTTTTCATTAATATTCATGTTTCATGACCAAAAGGTAAGTTTGTATGACAAAAATGCCACAATCACATACTCTGCAGACCAACCCACGGCTTCGTTCATAGGTGTCGGCTAGGAAACAGTGGATTAACAGCACGTGAATGGCCTCGTTAAAAATTAGATTGTGCTGGTTGAACCATGACTGTTAAATATATATGCAGCATGGATTTTATAACACAGAGTAAAATGTATTATTCCATTTCATGAGTCACTGAACTACTGCTAAATTTCGAACTTAGACTATTCAAATGTAAGAAGAGTCCAGGGGCCACTAACTCGTACACATCTTAAGTTGACCAACTTACGATGGTCTTAAATTGAAGTTAAGTTGACGATCGCAACATTTAAGGTGGCGCTATTCCGATAACATAAAGCCGTCTAAGCGTGTTCTTAACTTAAGGTCACCTTATCTTTTAAGATTTACCTGTGTTATATTTATTCTCTCGTGCAAAGCGTGTTGTTTACAGTATTTAGAGCCGACTCTGTAGAAAAAATAAATATATGTATCTGGTTATGATACAGATATTAAATTGCTTATAAGTGAATTTACTTCTTTTTCATGCCCAGTTTGGGTCTTGGATATAAACCTCTCGAAGAAATACCTGTAGACAGTTGCAGGCATTTGCTGGCCTTTTACTTTTCAAATTTTAAGAAGCTAACTCGAATTGAAATATCGGCGTAGATCCGAAAAGATTATCCATTGCCAAACAATGAAGATTATTTTGGATTTTAATTGATAGATATTTGGGAAGATAATAACAGATACTTTTTTAGGAACAGATATTTTTTTTTACCTTACTCGCATATCTCAAGTAGGATATGTAAGAAAAAGAACCAATGCTCGCTGCACGGAATCACATGATTTGAAATGGAAAAAATCAAACTGTGTGGTTCTTTACAATGATGATGGTCACTGTTGGCGAAATTATTTTGATTTTTCAAGCATCATTTGATAGACAAACCTCATGCTACCGGACATGAACTGCTGAAAGGCTGTTAAAATGATAATAGCCACCTGGTATGGCACAGGATTTCAGAAAGGCGTAATCAAGAGTACCATACAGTTTTCAATTCTGAGGTCCAGAGACTATAAAACTTTTTCATGCTCAACTGAACTGAGCATAAAATTTATCATGCTGACAAATATTAAATTGCCAACGGTTGTTGACATTTTAACATTTATTAGCTGGTTGGAACAACATCTGAGAGCCTGAGAGCATGAACAGTGTTCAATTGTCAGTGTTTTAGTTTTTATGAGTGTTTGTAATTTTTATTCTCAGTTTAGTTGAGCATGAAAAAGGTTTTTTAACCTTGGGACCAGGGTACAGATATCCCTTAAGTTTACGCCAAGCGATGAGTGACTGTCCTGTCTATTTCGAATCTTGACTGTGTACTCTATGGGTAATGAATGACCCACTCCTTCATGCGTCCAGAGTAAACTGTACTCAGGCTGTACCGATGGGCAGGCTATTCTAAGTCATCGCTGGGCACATATAATCATAAAGCACTCTAAAGCGTCATTTCGATATTTGGTACTTTTTCGCCCAAAATCGCTAGTCATTAGATATTAGGCCGAAATTCGCTAATCACTAGCACTTCTCATTCCGCTATTCGGTCAAATTAACCCTAAATCGCTAATTGTTAACTTCTAGTGCCAATATTCGCTAATTGCTAAATGTTATGACCATAATTCGCTAATCAGTAATCCCCATTTACATTTACACCCTTACGCATGTACATGAGATTGGGTACTACGAGCAGCCAAATGCTCAAACTATCCTGTGGATCCGCGCAGTCTCGCCAGGGCCTTTTGCTGCTCTCATACACAATACAAATTGATGGCGGTATAGAAGTAAGTCTCCATAAGATCTACGTCAGCGTCAGCATATTAAATAAAACTTTTGCGATTATGCGATAAGTACCAAAGTGTCGTGTGCTGGCCCGTACCTGGTGCTGAGGTGTTTGGTGTGGTGTGTTTGGGGACATGAGGTCCTTGGAAGCTGGAGAGGCTGGTTTTGGTGTTCGTTTAGGGTGATTTGGGTGGTTTGGGGAGTTTTCACGGACAAACATGTCGATGCAAATTGCCGTATTGTAAATTTAATGTTTTTTTCAAGTTGCCGTACTTCGGACTGGTAGATTGCCGTACTCAAAGCGTTTTCTGTTTTTGATAATAAATCAGTCAAATCAAGATCATTACAAATAAAACTTATACCGAACGTGATTTCCAATATGCTCATTATTTTGGCATTGAAAATGAGGTGGAAAACGGATTTAAACAATGCAGAAACAAACATTTTTCGACGGGACATGCTGTTTTTAGCGGTACCAGCTGGCAGTGTTTCACGATGTTTTGTGACATACAGCAAGAATTGATCATTTTGGCGGGCACGGACAAGTGTTTGACTTCTCCAAAGATGAATTCTATTCACTTCGAAGGCAGGCGCTCATTACATACCACTGAAAAAACGTTTGACTCACCCCATTTCATGTCATGTCTGTGTTGACACTCGATTCACCTGGTACCAAGTTCCGGAGTCGATGCTACACCGTGATTATCATGAGCCTGTAACAACGGCGGATTTGAAACTTTATTAAACTTCAAACAACTTCGTTGTAAAGTCATACAAATAAATGTCTTAAAACATTGCTATGCATTTTTAATACATTTACTAGCAAATATTTTCATTTTGCGCATGTAATACGAACAATGCTTTCAAGCACGTATCACTTTTGGGGAGTGCATAATTTGTATCAAGCTAAATATTCCAAACTCAACATTGGAGAGCAAAGTAAAGTTGGTTTGTTTTTCTTTTTTCGCTTTTTGTTTTTCATTTATCTTTTTTCGTTATTCGTTTTTCGCTTTTCGTTATTCGATTTCGTTATTCGTTTTTCACTTTTGGTCTTTCACCTTTCGTATCCGCTTTTCGTTTTTCTCTTTTCGTTTTTCATTTTTGACATTCAAAATCGGGCCCAGTATCGTATTTTGACATTCAAACTTAGGTCGAATATACTATATTTACATTCAAAATCCTATTTTGACATTCAAACTGGGGCCGAATATCGAATTTTGATATTCAAAATCCTATTTTGAAATTCAAAATCGGGCTGAAAATCGTATTTTGACATTCAAAATCCTATTTTAACATTCGAACCGGGGCCGAATATCGTATTTTGATATTCAAAATCCTACTTTGACATTTGAACTGGGGCCAAATATCGAATTTCGACATTCAAGATCCTATTTTGACATTCGAATTGAGGCTGAATATCATATTTTGACGTTCAAAATCCTATTCTGAAATTCAAAATCGGGCGGAATATCGCATTTTGACATTCAAAATCCTATTTTGACATCTGAACTTGGGCGGAATATCGTATTTTGACATTCAAAATCCTATTTAGACATACAAAATGAGGCGGAATATCGTATTTTAACATTCAAAATCCTATTTTAACAATCAAACTTAGGCTGAATATCATATTTCGACATTCAAAATCCTATTTTGACATTCGAGCTGAGACTGAATATCGCAATTGACATTCGAAATCCTATTTTGGCATTCAAAACCTGGCCGAATACATATTTTGACATTCAAAATCCCATTTCGACATTCAAACTGGGGCCGAATATCGATTTTTGACATTAAAAATCCTATTTTGACATTCGAAATATGGCTGAATATCGAATTTTGATATTCAAAATCCTATTTTGACATTTGAACTGGGGCCGAATATCGCAGTTGGCATTCAAAATCCTATTTTGACATTCGAATTGAGGTTGAATATCGTATTACAACATTCAAAATCCTATTTTGACATTGGAAAAGGGGCCGTATATCTCATTTTGACATTCCTTTCAAAATCCTATTTTCACCTTCGAATTGAGGCTGAATATCGTATTTTAACATTCAAAATCCTTTTTTGACATTCGAACTTTGGCCGAATATCGTTATTTGACATTCAAAATCCTATTTCTACATTCGAAATCGGGCGGAATATCGTATTTTGACATTCTAAATCCTATTTTGACCTTGGAACTGGGCCGAATGTTGTATTTCGACATTCAAAACCCTATTTTGACATTCTAAATCTGGGCGAATATCGTATTTTGACATTCGAAATCCTATTTTGACATTCGAACTGGGGCCTAATATCGTATTTTGACCTTCAAACTGGGGCCGAATATCGTATTTTTACATGCAAAATCCTATTTTGACATTCAAAATGGGGCCGAATATCGTATTCTGACATAATAATCAAATTTTGACATTCAAAATGGGGCCGAATACCGTATTTGACATTCAAAATCCTATTCTGACATTGGAAATCGGGCTGAATATCGTATTTTGACATTAAAAATCCTATTTTTCATGTGAAATCGGGCCGAATATATCATATTTTGACATTCAAAATCCTACTTTGTCATTCGAACTGCTGCCAAATATCGTATTTTGACATTCAAAATCCTATTTTGGCATTCAAAATTGGCCGAAGTCGCATTACGACATTCAAAATCCTATTTTGAAATTCGAAAATGAGCCGAATATCGTATTTTGACATTCAAAATCATATTTGGCATTCGAACTGAGGCCGAATATCGTACTTTGACATTCAAAATCCTATTTTGACATTCAAAATCGGGCCGAATATCGTATTTTGACATTTTGAAAAATGTCATATTTTTAAAAGTTTGTAACTGAGCAGCGGAAGGGGTGAGAATGACTTTGGAAATTACTTCATGATCAATCTGCAGGAAAATATGGGACCCTCGCAACACCAGGATATGTAGTAAGACAGTCTGACTCGCTACCGAAAGCACTTTGGGGCCCACTAAAATGCCTTTTTACTAGCAATGCTCATGCGCAAGGGCATTGATATATATTTTTTCATGTTCGGCTTTAATATACATGAAGTCAGTTATCATAAACTGTATGACGAATATAGCATTCATTCCACAGTTTAAGATTAATTTTATCTCCCTATCTAACATCGCTTTTTAGCTGTCTGTTTATAAATGAGCTCAGATCAGGCATTAGTATGCCAATGGTGCAGCGTCGTCATCCGTCCACACTGTCAAAGTAGTATAACGTATATGGGGCCAATTTTATCAAAATTTCATGTAAAGCATCTTCAGGCAAATAAAATGAAAAAGACTGCGTCTTTTTCATTTGCCCGAAGATGCTTTACATTGGCTGATTGAATAATGAACTGTGGGTGCCATGGCATTATTAAGCTCCGTACACTTATATTCTATGAAACTATACGGCTCAAAGCTTTTATATTACTAATGTAGCAATGTCCGGTGGCCCTCTTCATAAATGAAGCCACTCAAGTCCGAGGGTTGCAAACTGGCCCCGCCTTGGGGATCAAGCTTTTCCATAGACTTGTAATGAAAAAAAACTTTAAAATTTCTTCTGAAACCAGGAGACCTTCAGCTTATATGTTTAGTATGTAACAATGTCTAGTAGTTCCCTACATAAATCCTGCACAGTTTTCAGTTACTTGCTTAAACAGCATGTTGTGTATGTACACACTATTTGTGGTCCCTTCACGATTCGTGTCACCTGGGGCCAATTTCATCAACGAGTTTACGACGTGTTTTTGTCTTAAAAACATCGTACGAAGTTCGTACGTTAAAAATCGGGTTTCATCAAACTATTGAACTTTGCGAACTTCTTACTTTTTGTCGTATATTTAAGACAAATATTTAGGTGTCGCAGCTGACATCTTTGTCTTAAATATTACCAACTTACTACTAAGATATCAAGGCTGCTGCATTTCACACGATTCTAGAGATTGAAGAGCCAAAAATCGACAACGGTTTAATACCTTGAAAGTACTACAATCAATACCACCCTTTACCAAAATGAGAAAATAAGACCCCCTTTCCTTGGTGATGCGTTATTTATTTGTCCATGTAACCTCTCGCACCCCTTTATACTGTCACCAAGACCACCATGCCGCCGGTACTATCGTGCCAACCAAGCGTGATAGTGACGTAATATTTTGTTTGCACTTGTTAAGTAAAAAAAATAACTTGTTCACCCCACTTGAGCTAACGCGAATCAATAGATCACATGTGGATAAATCCTATCCGGATAGGATTAATACACAAGTGATTTATCGATTCTAAGTCCCTGATTACTATGTAAACAAAACATGACGTTACTGTCACTCTTGGCTGACAGAACAGTAGCTGAATTTTTTTATGCATAATCATCACGTCTTAGGGAAGGGATTCTGTAGTAAAACCAACAGGATATTTTATGTCACCATTGCTTAAACATACTAAAATACACATTCAAATGTACGGGTAAGTCATCGTCCACTTGCATGACTGCAAGGGGCGACAATGATGAGTGACTTTCGTCAATAACCATACGTTCAACATTCGATAAAGTTTCAAAACGTATGTCTTGGTATGAGTATGTATATGTAGGAGCTGTTCACAAGAGCTTTCAGTAGAACTTTACATCTCCATGAAGGGACATACATCCGGGTCAGCGCAATCTCAGTTCCGAACGTATTACAAGTTGCATTCTAGATTTTTACATTTTTCGAAAAATTCGACTTGTTATCTCAAGCACCAGGGGTGTGATGTTTAACTTATTTAAGCCTTGCCTCCATTTTGTGGGATGTTGCAAACAGTGCAGATCCAGATCAGACGCCACATAACCACGGTGGCGTCGGATCAGGTTATGAGCTCGTCCAAAAGATTAAAATGGGAAACTCTATTCGACATGTATGGGTTAACATAAAGTGTGAAAACGAGCTATTTTCGGGATGCAGTCTCATGAAACATTACATGTACCATTTTTGTTATGAATACAATATGATCTATCTCTTTTATGTTCAAATGATAATAGTATGTCCCTCTTAGGTATCTGTAATTGAGCATTACAGCAATCAATCATAGCCGAGACAACCGCCCATAATGTCCACGACTCTGGACCAAATTACGAGAGCATTACGAAATTTGTCGACAGTATAGGACTGGTTCTTGATGCTATCATTAATTCTGTGAATTGTATTTGTTAGATGGATGTTGAGGATATCAATTTCATAAAAAAAATAATAAATTTGTATTATTATTTTTCATCTAGACATGGTTAGATAAAAAAACACACTTCATTTTCTAGTTCCTCTCAGTATATTTTGTGGTTTTAGATAATCTTACTGATTTGTGCCTTATTTATGATTTCGGGAAACCGTCAAAGAGTTTGGTTCCAGATCAGACCGACGGTTGACACAAGTATATGCATCGAGTTAAAGGGATTGATTTCTTAATCACGGGTGGTAATGTCGTAAGGGGCAATCTAACGGTTATGCAAATGAAATCTTTACGAGATCATCCGGACATGAGCTATGGGAGCAATAAACAATGGAATCAGCTATGTGAGTAGTCCTATTTAACTGTTTTTTACCGTTTTGGAGCCTAATATAAGGAAACGGAGAATGCTATTCCCAATAATGTCCATTCTGTACAAGAGGTAAAAGAATCTGACGTAAGAAAGTTTACATCTAACTAATGATATACTTTCTCCTGAGTAAGGTGTACGCATACTATCAATTTAGTGGTTGCTAATGAAGGTGTTATGTTCAATAAATGTTCTTAAATGCTTTTTTATTGTAAAAAAATCATATCCTTTCCAACTTATTTTCAAGCATAAGCCATATACACCATCTTCTTGACGTCACTTTGTGTCTGCGACAATTTTTTGGTGCCCATTACCCCTTACGACATTGGTTGCCCCTAACGGTACGATTGCCCCTTACAAGACGAATAAAATTGGATAGTTCAAAGAGAAAAATAGAACAGATAAGTTTTAGAAAATATTTTTTTGTAATGCATGACGTGTCACTGATACAAATTCAATTTATCCTCGTCATGTGAAAACCTGCTTAATGTCGATTGCAACAAACAAAGGCGCAGATCAGCCTGCCTGCGCAGTCTGAACAACATCCATTATTATGCTTCTTTGATAGCAGGATATCTACTGATGTTAAAGCCAGCCTAATTATGCTAAAACTAGAATGTCAATGATGCAGCTTTTTTCTGTGGCTGAGGAGGCTGGTTTGAATTTTACCTGGTCGGCCTTGAAATCCCTAAGACGCATTTTCTCATGGTATGGCTCAATTCCAAGTTATATTGAGGAGCGCAGTGACTAATCGGCGAGCTCGAGAGGTTGCGGGTTCGAGTCTCAGCAAAGGCACTGTGTTGTGGCTTCAAACAACTACTTGATTAATTGCTTGGTACTGATTCAATCCAATTATGAGATCAACGAAGTTTTGAATAGTATTATAATTGTGCGTGTGAGGTATGGGGGGGAGGGGTTTGCCATTGAATGGGGATGTTGGTTGGTTGGTTTTGTTGCTTTACGTCCCAAGTCAACAGCTATGGTCATTGCGGGACGGTCAGTTCACCTAACCACACTTTTTCCTGGGCAGGCTTGAACAAGCGGATAACCAGTAATTCGTGCACATACTTTCGCTTGTAACTGACAACAACCCTTCTTGAATGAATCAGCGGAAGGTAGGAGAATGACCGTAGAAATTATTTCATGATCAATCCATTTTAGATTCTCATTAAGGTTAAGGTAATATAGGAATACGTGTGTGTAAGTGTGTGTGTGCGGTGGGGTGCGTGCTAGAAGTGTTTAGTTGAGGGGAAACAAATACTGTAGACAGAAACTTTTGAATATAGCCCCCCCTCCACCACCCCAACAAATGTGCATGTTTTCACTGGGTGATTTTCTTTATTTATTCTTTTTTTTTTTTGCTGACGGGAGGGGTGTGTGGGTTGCTACTAAATGGGATATTTTTTTGGGGGGGGGAGGCATGTTTGATACATATATCTTGAGGAAGGGGTGTGGAGCGAAGTAGTCAGTTGATTGTAAGCCGACCTGATAATTTAGCCAGAAAACAATGAACATAGACGCCCCCCCCCCCTCACACACCTTCCACTGGAAGTGTGGGTTATTATCGGGTGGTGGTGTATCCCAAGCGCTTTCGCTACGTGAGCCTCACCGGCGTCACTGCGCTGTGTCCTTGAGCAAGACACATTTATCCTAGCTTAGTACTGGTTCAACCCAGGAAGACCCGTCCCACATAACTGAAAGATTGTTGAGTGGACGTAAAGAATCAAATCAAACAAAAAAGCTTTCGCTACGTAACCTGGCATTTTAACATGCAAGGATTTGAAAAGAGCTAAAAAAATGCAATTGCTACAGTTTCGTTTATATTTCCCCCCCAGTCTGCTTAAACATCACCTCATACATCTAGGAGCTGCTGTGGTGTAGCGGATGAACCGGGGGGGGGGGGGGGGGTGGGGGGGGATGCAGTTTAGATCCCCGGCTTCTCCAGTTTGTCCGATGAGAATTTATGCCTGGGTCCAGTCTCATTATAACCGTAGTTGTTGGTGGGACGTTTTAAACATTGCGCATACTAAGCGCAATGTTTTGTTATAAGAAGGACATCATGCTGTCCCTTTCTGACAAGATCAGGCAAATGTTTTTAGAAACGTTCAATTCTACTTCAATCTAGATTCGGGAAAGCAGTGGTTCAGTGGTAGAGTGCTTGACTTGAGACTGAGGGGCCGCGGGTTCGAGCCTCACCTGCGTCACTGCGTTGTGTTCTTTGAGCAAGACACATTTATCCTAACTTAGTACTGGTTCAACCCAGGAATCAAATCAAACGAAATCAAACAAAAATCAAGCTTGATTCCTATATTAATGAGGGTCTAGATGGGGTATAATGATTAGTGAATAATGGCCCTTTTTTATAATGAATAGTGAATAATGAGCCAAAAAAAATGAATAGTGAATAATGATAGCCTAAAAAATAATGAATAATCCTATTTTTTATGAATTGAAGAAAAAATTAATGAATAGTGAATAATCAGATTTCTTTGCCACCTTTCTTACTTATAATGAATAATTGGTCTTATTTTAATGAATAACCCAAAATTGTAATGAGATGAATAATGGGCTAAATTTTTAATGAATAGTGAATACCAGACCCCCCCATCCAGACCCTCATTAATACTCCTTATTTCGAACAAATTGCCCTTTTGGTATGCGCGAGGTCTTTGTCCCCGCTGAGTCAACCATCCAAATATGTTTCAAAGCAACTCGCCCTCACCGTCTAATGTGTCATCCTTAAGTCTTCGACCATGAATGCAGTACTTTTTTCAAAGTGTAAACGTGCTGAATTATTAAGGAATGGATAGAAGTGCTCTTTGAATCAAAAAGTGTAATATCTTCTTTCTACGCATGTGTACGAAAAATGCTTAGATACGTTATGTTTGTCATTGAAAAGTTGAAACATGTCTTTCAGTTCAGTTTTAGATGCTTCTCTCCCCCACCTCTCCATTGATCCAAGATAGCATTCGAACAATGAAATGTCGCTACATACATACACAACATATGTGAAACACATCTTAGGTCACACGTCGCATATCCGACGTACGACAAAACATAGAAAGACAAAAGAGAGAAACGACATTTAATAGATGCGTCAAAACATAGAAGCGACGTTAAATAGAGCGACGAATAATAGAGCGACCAATAATAGAACAATAAGTGTGAAAAATTATAATTAGTTGACCGCTTGGGGATTAACATTCGCTCACTCGACCAAGCTATCCGCAATCTATTTAGTCTGTTAGGAAGACTGGCACCGACGAATAAGCTCAATTCTGAGTCAGGCTTACTTAAATATTTGGAATTTTGGAATTTCTCGATGGAGAGCTATCCAACACTGAGTCGAGGAAGCAAGCTCTAAGTATAAGCGGTCTTTCATGTATGGAGTACATGAAGGGCTTGGCCAACAACGTTACGTGATAACTTATCGCAAAACGAAACTAGCAGTGATAGAATCTACTGCACTTTTATGGTTTATTGGACGCTAAATAAATCAATGTTCGCTAGGGCTACCTCAAATATCCCAAAATGTATTGTTGTCGTAAGTTTCTGAACTTTTTCGATGTTATTTCGAAGTTTTTTTGATCTTTTTTCGATGTTTTCTTTCGATGTTTTGTCTTTCTATATTATGTCTTTTCTATATTTTTGCTTTTCTATGTTTTGTCGTTCTATGTTTTGTCATAGACCCCGCATATCTTAGCATTGTTCGTACGCATACGCAGAAAGAAGATGTTTACCGTTTGGATTTAACGGGCCCACCTATCCTTAAAATTTAGTGCATCTTACTCTTCGAAAAAAGTCAATGCATTCACTCAGTTTGGTCGAAAATGGGTACCCAGTTTGAAGATGGAAACTGAGAAATAAAGGGGAGGTGGTTATTAAATCCGAGTTATCATGACTTTTGTAAATGTGAGTTGCTTTAAGGGAAGAAATTTAAAATTTTCCTTTCTTCAATAAGTCACGCCTCCTGGTGGCCATGTTTTTGACAGGTCATATTTGTTTATAGTGTTTTCGCTATTTTGTAGAGGGTGAATTAGTGTTAATTTTTTCAAATTCTGATATTTATTTCAAAGAAGATGTTTTAAGATTCTTATATAGGTAAAGAAGCACCTGGTTGCCATGTCTTTGATGTGTAATCAATTCTTCTAAATTATTTTTAATTCTGATCACATGGTTGCTCTCGTAATGGTTTCAAACCATGTGGTACTACTGTCCTAATTTACTCTTCTTTAAACAAAGAACAACAGAAAACAGTCTCAAAAGCATTTTATTCTTTGCCGAAGGCTTTAAAGATGAGATGATTTAATTTAAAGTGCATATCATGAGGATATCAATAGGGTTTACTTATCAACGAAGTATGGCCCTAAAATTTAACGGTTAGCGAATTTAAGGGTAAATTTAACCAATAGCGGAATGAGAGCTTCTAGTGGTTAGCGAATTAAGGCATAAAATATAATGATAAGCGATTTGGGGGCAAAGAACTACCGAATAGCACAGTGGCGCGTTTAATCAGTTAACGAACTTGATGGAAAAACGCTTTTCTGCTATTCCACCTCGTAAATGCCTCCAGACAGGCAGCTGAATTTTGGGCCTAAATTTAATGATTTCTGGGGCCAAAATTTAACTGATTAGCGATTGGGGGGCCTCAATTTTACTAGTTGGCGATTTGTGGGCATAACTTTACAAATTAACGATTTATGGGGTCCAAATTTTACTGATTAGCGATTTCAAAAGTACCCCATTGAGACCCTCTATCATGTATGGATAATGTGCAAGCACTAGACCAAGAATTTTCTAGCAGACACTTAAGAGTAATCCGTTGTCTATCAGATGAAGGGCATTTACCATACTGGCTCGTAAGGGTTAATGGACTCGTAAGGGGGAGTCAATGTCGTAAGTGTTGATTTTTTTTCTATTTAGTCTATGTCAACATTTCAAACCCGATTTTGACTAAACACTATTTAAGCATAAAAGAAAATTCATGTAAAAGTATATTTGTGTCACTAAACCTGCCAGTAAACATGTTAAAAAGCCCCTAAACCATGTTTATTTAAGATCAAAACCAAAAAATCAACACACCCTCGTTCAGGAGAACTTGATTTTTAGACTAACTACTCGGTTTTCCACTTCCTCTATTGCTTCCCATTACACAAAAATGATAACTATTGGGAATAGCATTGCCTAATTTCTGAATATTAATCTGCAAACATTGAAATAAATGTAGAAATCGCTAACTTACATGTTTTGCTCGTTTTATTTTCGTCCCGTCACTCATATCTGGACGCTCTCGTAAGGCGACCGTTTGCATAACTTTTGATCGCCCCTTACGACATTACCACCCTGGTAATGCTGTCACCTGCTCGTCTTCTCACGCCGCGTGGGTCCAAGATTTTTTGTCCGGAAAACTTCAAGTTTGCAAGGTTCTGGGAGGGGATCCATTACACTTGCTAATTTCTGTGGAAACCTATATAGCTTATGGTTTTCAAGGGGATGAAGGTCCCGACCCCCTGCCTTCATTCGGATCCGCACATGCTTCTTCTTTAAAACTTTCTTGACATATCTATGTATTTTTCACTCTGTGTTAAACCTCTTAACACGGCTATATAAAGTCCGCACGTGACCAATCACATGATATTTGGAGACTGGAGTTAGGCAAAGTTAAAAATACGACGTTTTTAGTGAAACGCAAATTTTTGTTCTTGCGAACAATTTAAGATGTTTTGATGAAACTGACGTACGCACTTCTCAGAAAACAACGTACGCACAATTTTAGATATGTCGTACGAACTTTATTGATGAAATTGGCCCCTGGATAAAACGTGTGTATGTCTGTCCATTTGTCCATATGTGTTATGCTCCTGAACCGCGGAACCGAATTCAGTCAAATTGCATGTGTAATCAACTGCCTGTAATGTGCACGGCCTATGGTGAAAGTCAGGTACCAGACGGAATATGTGGAACACAAATTGGACGAGCAAACGGACTCACACAGTGGTTATAGTGCCCATCTGCGAGTTGTGCGAAAGTCTTTGATTAAATAATTGTTATTGTTTGTTTGTTTTGATTCTTTACGTCCCATCAACAATCTTTCAGTTATAAAGGGACGGGTCTTCCTGGGTTGAACCAGTACTAAGCTAGGATTAATGTTCTTGCTCAAGGACACAACGCAGTGATGCCGGTGAGGCTCGAACCCGCGGCCCTCTGGTCTCGAGTCAAGCACTCTACCACTGAGCCACTGCGCTCCCTATAAAATAATTGTTATTGATTAAAATGTATTGCGATTTACATTTGTTTTCAATCTAACATATACTTTGTGTTTTCCGGCAGTCTTCTAAGTTTTTGATTCCAAATGGTTCAAGAGTTATGAGCATTTTAACTAACAGGCCACGACCGGTCAGTCTGATGCTCAGCAAAGCCTCGTCCATTAAAATGGCTGTTACACGGTGGTTAGACAATGTTGACATGTAAAATGTGATCAAAAAATAGCGTGTGGTGCAAGCGTTGTGAGGTTTTTCACTAGCTGGTAATGGACGGACGGACGGACAGACAGACAGACAGACAGACAGACGGACTTACACGGTTATTATAGTGAACAACTGCGGGTCGCGCAATTTGCTAAGGCGGCGTTCCCACTGTCACTATTGCTGCATTAGTGATTCCATTAAATTTTATATTCAACATGACCATGTTCTAATACTGCGGAATCTTAAGCCCACCCACAGGATCAGGTGGGGGTTCTGCGGGCAAAACATTTGCCACCATGTTGCTGCATTTGTGAGTCCATTTAATTTCATATGCAACATCACCATGTTCTGAAGAAGTTGAATTTTGAGCTTTTGACCCCAACCCCTAAGTCCACTCAGGGGATCAGACCGAGGCCTTTGATCTAAAATCACATTTGATATGTTTCATATATATTATACCTCTTGACATAAATTTTGACATTTAGACCCCAGTGTTGGCAGGGGGGAGTCTGCTGGCAAAATATTTCCTACCATGTTGCTGCATTTGTGATTCTTCTTAATTTGATATGCAACAGGACCATGTTCTGAACAAGTTGAATTTTGACCTATTGACCCCAAGGGTTGGGTCGGGGGTCTGCCGGCAAAATATTTGCCACCATTTTGCTGCAGTGGTGATATACTTAAATTTAATATGCAATATCTTTATGTTTTGAAAAAGTTGTATTCTGACACTTAGACCCCCAGTGTTGGCGGGGGGGGGGGGGCGGGGTCTGCTGGCAAAATATTCCCTGTTATGTTGCTGCATGTGTGATTCCTTTTAATTTGATATGCAACATGACCATATTCTGAAGAAGTTGAATTTTTAGCTTTAGACCCCACCACCTAAGTCCACCCAGGGGATCCGATCGATGCCTTTGATCTAAAATCACATTTGATATGTTTCATAATTATTTTACCTCTGTCTGCATGCGACAATTCAGTAAAAAATGTTGACAACTGATTGAGTTATTGTAAAATTTAAATATTTTACATTTGTCCCCACCTAAGGGGTCTAAGGGTGGGGCAAATTTTTAATCACTGTCATGTTTATCTACAGGCACTGGGTAACCATGGCCTATAGTGAGAAGTTGTCAGATATAATAGTTTTGGAGAAATGTGAATTTTATTCCACAAAAAAAACAATATAGCTTTAGCATTAGCCTAAACCTAAGTCAAAACAGGGCCATAACTCAGTAAACAAATTGTGATTGATCTCCAAATTCGAAGTTGACCTGTATTCAATGATGCTTTAGCCTTCAGTAAAAATTGAATGAAATAGTTGCATCCCTTCAAAAGTTTTTTGATCAAAACCCACAATTTAGCCGCAATCTAAGTATAAAAGGGGTCATAACTAAGTCAAAATTTTGCGGATTATCAACCTTTCAAAATTGATCTTTATTTAATGATGGTTGACATTTCTGTAAAGTTTGAATGGAATTGATGGATCCCTTCAAAAGTTATCTATTGATAACCAAAAGTGTTACAACGTGGACAACTCAGAAGACG
This sequence comes from Loripinus fragilis, assembly GCA_964019695.1. Lineage (NCBI taxonomy): Eukaryota > Metazoa > Mollusca > Bivalvia > Lucinida > Lucinidae > Loripinus > Loripinus fragilis. Next base: position 19,727,423 of record OZ026519.1, on the reverse strand, counting down.
ACGATGACGACCTAGACATGATCCATATGTGACCACCATGATTTGCAGGCGACACAAAAAATGTACATTTTGTGACGAAACTAGGAATTTTATTGGATTTTAAAAATTATAGGAAGTTAATTAAAATTATATAAATAGCAACCTCCATTGACTTATGATTGTGACCTTGACCTTTTAGTATTTATTCCTTATTTATGGATATCCAAAATTCATTTAAGGATATCCATAAATAAATTTTGGATATCCATAAATCATTTTTGGATATCCGTAAATCATTTTTGGATATCCATAAATCATTTTTTGATATATATAAATCATTTTTGGATATCCATAAATCAGTTGAATATTGGATAGCCATAAATCGATTTATGGATATCCGAAAATGAATTATGGATATCCATAAATACAAACTGATTTTAGGATATCCATAAATCATTTTTGGATATCCTAAAATGAATTTTTGGATAACCTTAAATGAATTAAGGATATCCATAAATGAATTATGGATATCCATAAATGATTTTGGGATATCCATAAATGAATTATGGATACCCATAAATGAAATATGGATATCCATGAATAAGGAATAAATACTAAAACGGCGCCCCATAGACCTTGAGCCTGCATAGTTATGCTAATGGTTTTGCATACCATTTTAGTAGGATCAACATTTCACCAAGTTTGATAAAGATCTTTCAAATAGTTCAGGAGAGCTGGAAAGGAAAAGGACGTGTTATGGACAAATGGGTGGAAGAATTAATAGATAGATGGGCACATGATGTCCATTTTCATAATCCTCTCTCCAAATTGCGGTTGGGATTAGAAAGACACTCTACAGCTGTCCGAACGGTATTTAATATTCTGTATCAGCAAACAATATCATCATACAATTCTTAATTTGTTCCATGAAAAAAATCACCAATGGGTATCATCAAAGAACAGGCCAGCTCATGAGATTTTGACACTATCACATATATGTAAATGCATTATTTGAGTGTTAATATGTAGCTATCTTCAGGGGGTTGGCAGCCGTTGTCTAATATACACCCTTCCTTTGTGATTATGTGTCCTTCACCAAAGGCTTTATCCACTTATAAGTACTGGTTCAACAGGGGAAGACAGGAAATCGTTCACACATGACTGATTTGTTAATTGATACCTCAAGCACCAAAACAAACTTTACTTGTGAGTGTAAAAGATGAATATCATTGGCGAGACTGTGGGAATGGAAGGCTTGTATCAATCATCGCTACTTAGATGCATGAAAATAATAAACTCTCTTGAAATTATAATTAGATGAAAGCTTTTAATTCGTTTGTGAGAGCTAAATGATGTACATAAGCCTGTTATTTTATTTTCTAAATCAATGAAAACACTGGAATGCGTCTTGAGATTTTAAAGATGGAATTTATAACTGTATGAGCATGAAATCAGATTTAGCTTCATCCAGTTAGCGGTACAGTAACTTCATCATGCATCCAAGTTAGTGGTGCAGTGTGAGCGCAGTTGTTGGTATAGTATTTGTATCGTCAGTTGACACCATTTTAAACATTTTTAAGCATAATTTATAAAGATCTCATAATAATCCTTTGCGTGGAGGGCAAAACTATTCATCTACGGCTCTTGATGAAAAGGATTGACAGCAACCTGCGCTTTCTTTGACGATAACGCCTGATTTAATAAGCTGGGTTGAATGCAAACTCAAAACACAGCACGGAGGGTTTCGTTATACAAGGTTAAATGGGGATAAAAACAAGAGAATACACAATTAACTTACCACACATATGCTACAGTCGCTAAATCATGATAGCTGGTCCAAAAAATCGGCATAAAACCTCAAATCGGCACGATTACCGACTACAGGTTACGCACGAGCGCTGAAATTCATGTTTATACGGCCTGGGCTAGGAGGAAAGGTACAGGATGTTTATTTCAGTTTACATACTGTGTTTAAGGAAAGTCAATACTAGACTAAATTTTAATATAGATTCCAGGGCCCGGAATTACAATGCCTCCTTAAAGTTAAGGTAGACTTAAATTGACGAACTTACTTAAATTTCACGAAAAGTGCATTACAATCATTTTCCCTATCTTAAATGTCTCCTTATCTCGACAAAATACTTAAATATTTAAGGTAGCAGCGAGGCTACCTTAAAGTTAGGATTTAACTTTTTGACGGGGTTGCGAGTTCGAACCCCGTCACAGTACCATGTTATTTTTTTTGTAATTTATTTTTTTTATAAATTATTTATTGAACCGTGGCATGTGATTTCCAACAATGTGGCATTTTGACATGTGTATACTAAGACGAGCCTGTGTAGCCGCCTTTTAAGCTTAGACAGTCAAAATGCTGTTTGGGCAGTAGCTAAGTATTCATAGAATATTCAAACGACTAGCAAAGGCTCTGATCAAACTGCGCATATGCGCAGGCTGATCTGAGGCTCTGCTCGTCACACATACCACATTGTTAGGAATCTCATGTAGCGGCTTATTTAAAGATATAATTCATAAGCATTTCCAAACCATTTGGGTTGCTTAATATCACATTACTTGATTGTATCGATTCCTTATCTTTGCACCCTTACTTACTTTAATGACAGCAAACAATGCGTACCCTATTGAGTTGATGCATTCAGTGACATCTCGCATATGCGTTTTCGTGTTTAATAATGTCCCATTTGATGGACACTTTGTATAAATGTTAAAACTGTTTTCCAATGATGTTTAAAAGACACATGTGAAAATATGATACAATAAAATGAAGAAAAAGAAATGAAAGCATTGATGGGATTCGAACCCGCGCATAATGGAAAAAATAAATGTATGTTCTGCTGCCAGCGACTCTATCTTCTGAGTTATACAAGATGATATCAAACAACCTGACAGCTGAATATGCCAGCCTACTGTTTTGATTTCAATGTTTACAAACAAGCAAATGTAAACATGGTCATTAGATCTTGGCAGCACTATAGAAGGTTTTAAGGAGCGATATCGTTTCTATACCACCACGATAACGTATAGCCAAGCGCGGATCCAGGAATTTTTCGTCGGGTTTGGCGGTGCAAGGGGGGGGGGGTCCAAGCCCGACTGACTAAAAAAAGCTCTGACGTTGTTTTTTCTCTTCTTTTTTCTGTAAGTCCTCAGCTTATTTTGCAGAGGGAGTCCAGTGATCATGGCTTTTTCAAAAAAAAACACTATTATTAAACTATAACTTTCCGATATTCCATGGAGAAGGGCGCTCTAACATTTCCAGGGGGTTCAACTTTTCCCAGGTGGAGGGGGTCCAATTGCATATTTCTATATAAACCTATAGAATTTGTGATTTTCCAGGGGGCTGGAGTCCGGACCCCTGCCACCTCCTCTGGATCCGCGCGTGGCATCGTTAACTGGGTTCGTCGACACATCTTCTTGGCCAAAAACTTAGCATGACACTCACTCCATTGATGCAAGTTCTGTGCGGCTGTGGTAAACAACGACAGGGTCCTACTGTTTAGTAATTGGAGATACGACACCTTGGGGTATCAAAAATGCCATGAGTAGGGTAGTGCACCGTGTATCAAAGGCGTTTTGTGCTATGGGATATTGTATTATTCCCAACGTCGGATGTGAAGGGAGTCTCTACATATAAAATACCGAATACCCACATGCTTTGTCCCACACTGTATGCGGCGATCACAAATGAACTTAATTGCTAGAAACGCTGTTTCGTATTCAAAAAAGCGTATCGCTTCCTATCAGGTACGATTTTTTTAGTAATAAGGTTGAAGTGTTCACCACATTAAGAAGTCTGCGAGTATTCTATAACTAACCCCACCCCCACCCCTGTTAAGCATATGAACAAACAAGAGGATCTGAAGGACATGTAGCGCTTACCTGATCTCATTGACTAAATTAAGATAGGTCAAGGTCAACTTAGGCTTATTATTGAAACATATTTTGTTTTACCATATATGGGATTGTTTTTTTTCATTTGGAATTATCACGTATGCATTGTAGCGCGTTGTGGCTCAATTGGCGCCTTTAAATTAAAATAAACTAGCTTAGTATCTGATAATCAGCCAATTTCTGGCTTGCCATTGGGAATTTATGTGTCCAAAATGAGTACATGTACGCCATGTAAGTCATTAGTTATGACTCGACAGGGCCCGCGAAATAGATGGGTAACCGGGTGCCACTTTGGCAGAGATATTTGTAGCTTATAGCATGGCATCAGTGTAGTACAGCTCAAGTCGGATGAAAATCCCGAATTTACGTAGACCTCGAAGTCTCACAAATTACTGATATTGCTTGGGAGCGCAGTGCTTCAGTGGTAGGGTGCTTGACTCGAGACCGAGGGGCCGCGGATTCGATTATCACCGGCGTAACTGCGTAGTGTCACCGAGCAAGAACATTTATCCTAGCTTAGTACTAGTTCAACCCAGGAGGCCCCGTCCCTTTATAATTGAAAGATTGTTGATGGGACGTAAATAATCAAATCAAACAAACAAAACTGATATTGTACTGTTTACCTTAACTTTAAACACTTTTATGAGCAAACTGCTACCGAGCCAGCACGAAATTATGGGCGAGCAACCATGGATTGCTCAAGGATCCACATAACCTGCCAATCCACATGAACTTAAAATATGCACGCGTGTGATGGTTCAGAAAAAAAGGATAAAAACTTAACCCCCACTGGATAGCTGATCATGCATCATTTATGTTAGGTTATACGGATGGGATAAGCAACACAGTATCATTGGTTAGCCCATAAATAGTCTACAACGAGCTAGATGAATGTAAACTGCTCCCACAAACACACAAAAACATGATCATCGCGAACGAGTTCGTGTGTACTCCCCCCTATCCCCCCGCCGCAGATCACCCCCACCTGCCCTCCCTCCCCGTCTCCTCTAAAATGACGCCTACACTCTTTTATGAAATGGAAAATATTAACACATGTAGGAGGGTTTTAATGAGCAGGAATTACTCTATTTTGTAGTATTTTTCGAGTCCGCTGATTAATTTACATGACGCGCGAAACATTTGGGTCGCTTACAGTCATTAAAACTCTATATTTTTCGTATGTCATCGTAAGCCTTTCCGTCAAATTATCGATTTTAGCCGAGGATTTATACTTAAGTTAGGTTCACAAAAACGGTGCATTATAAATGCACATTTAAGATAGAATCTTAACTTTAAGAAATATTGGAGTTAAGTTCGTAAAAGTCTACTTAACTTAAGGAGGCATTGTAATTCCGGGCCCTGATTGCCACAATGTACGTAGAAGGGCTTTGATTTTATGTCGAACAGTAAAAATCATATCAATACCAGATTTGTCCACTTTGCTATTGCTCTAACAAAGTGATTAGAATACATTGGTGAAAATTAACTTACTTTTTTTAGCATTAATAGCCGCTAAATGAAAGTTATTCTTTGCTTAATAATTACGTATAGTACAGCATTATTTTAAAATATTTTCAGGACTAGAGCTAGTGTTGTTCCTACAGACAAATGAATATCTATCGGGCATTACAAACGGCTATGGATTAAGACTCTCCTTACAAAGGCCAAACACCCATCCATTTCCGTATGATCAAGGTATTTTTATCTCAGCTGCAACCGAAACCAGCATTGGAATAAAAATGGTATGTCATTGAACAGACGACACAGTGTACAAAGGAGATAATCATTAAGTAGTTATAAGTGTTATTGAGTGTTTTAATAGCATTGTATTCCCACATGAGAGTGAATATGCTATTTTACTTGACTTTTTGCTTATTGTAAAGGCGGCAACTTTAATATTCATATCTGGGTGTGGTTCGGCTATTTCATCTACTAAGGAAGGGAAATCAGGATTTATTTTTAATTTGGTAAAGAGTTAATAAGCTTATTAAGACGCGCAAACGTGCGTGCATTTCATGAAAATCCAAACCGTATACACACTGCACTCACATTTATTAATCCTTAAAGCGCATAATCACAAAATGTATGTTTTTTGTCGTCCACTAAACTGTTTGAAGCCTCATAGATAAACAGTGTGGACCCAGATCAGATTGCTCCTGTAGGAGCAGTCTGATCTGGGTCCACAATGTTTGACTTCCTGCTTATGTTAAATAGACATTTTCAGATGCAGTTATTTTGCTGGCGATTTGCGTCTATACTGAGATAATGGCGCAAGATGATACAGTTACTTTTGAATAAAACCACGCCTCCTTTTCAACTTTTACCTATGCCTAAGGTTGACTAGTCCTAATTACGCATTCATGAGGCGCCGCCTTTACAGTAAGCGAAAAGTCAAGTAATACCGGCCCTTCACATTTCTTACCTGGCATTTAGAAGTTTATACTTGACAATCACAATAATAGATTAGTGTATAGATATACAAAGTTAAACTGGCACTCATGAATATGCCGTATAAACTCGTATATCTCCGTAAAACTAATTTTAGATTTGCAAACATAATGAAAAATATTGATTTCAGATCTTCAGATTTTCTAATACTGTATCCATCACTGTCCCGCTTAGCCATTTGGATAGAGCGTGTAGCTGTCAAGGTTGAGATCGTGGGTTCGAGTCTCACGACATACTATATTTTATCATAAATCATGACTTGCACGAATTTTACAAGACTTACGTGTACAAGTAAATGTAATAGAATTCATTTTAAAGCATTATATTAGTTACATGTAGGAACTAAGATGTCTACTGAGAAATCTTTAAAACATTTAAAAACTTAAGACGAATTTCTCGTAGCTAATGTTTCAAACTATTTCGAGAAACATTCAAGGCGGGACAGCTCATCATATATTCAACATACTTTTCAAGCAACTGGGGTCCGCAGGAGAACTGTTTTCGCAACTTGGGTCCGCAGGAGAACCGTTTTCCGAGTACGAAAAGAACTTCGAGAAACCGGTACACTTTCGTCGCCGCAACGTTCGAAACGGGGACAATACAAACCTGTGGACGCCCTTGATGAGGTTGTTATCAGAAACAATGTGCAGGAATTTTACATCAACCGCCATCAGCGTACGACCATAAATAATCTCTTATCAGTCTTGAAAACAGACATCAAAGTAATAAGGTTGCAAAGATCAGGAATCGATACAATCAAGTACCACACCTGACCCAGGACACCAATGGGAAAGTGACAAACTCACAGAAGACACCACAAACGAGAGCCAAGAGGTCAGCCCCTTCCCAGCAGGTGACCACAAAGCACATACAAACAGACGCGCACAAAACATAGCAAACACAAGACAGAACAAAAACATAAAAGATCCACAAAAGAAGTACCGCCTTGGAACGGTCAGTAAAATATTTTACAGGAGGGCTTAAACCGGTTTAACGGCGCCAACCTCACCCTTAATTCAGATGTGGATCAAGACACATAAATATTTGGTTTGCATGAAAGACCCCTAACTTATCAATGCATCATCTCCTAAAACATATAAATCAAGATATAACAAGGAGATAAAGCAAGGATAAGGACTCAACAGTAAATTAAACTGAATACCGGAGCAAAAGAAATCCAACAGGTAAACCCCGGTGGGCCCGACAAACAGCCAAAGCATCAGGCCCCTACCATCTCATCAATAGATAAGTCTTTAAGTCGGAACCATCATAGAGTCTGAAGTCCGACCCACCGGCGTGCAATTAAAGAGGAAAGCAAAGTTGCCAACCGTGATTGGGTTGACTACCAAGCATGCAGTCTGTTGCAATACATTAATGTTATAGCCAATCTTTTTATAATGGGAAATTATTTTAATGAACTGCGCTGAAAAATTATTAGAGCCAACAATCTTCTTCAACTTATACACCAAGTCACCATAGAAATCAGGTTCCGAAAGTCCTTGGCGCAAGAGAGATTTAAGTCCAACTTGGAATTTAGAAATCAAATCATAGTATTGTCTATAAAATTTTGAAAATGTTTTGCGAAGTTTATGATACCGATAGCCCTGTTTAAGAAGTTTCTGAGTTAACAATTTATTGCGAGTGTTGAAGTCAGTAACATAGCTGGATGCTCTAGCAAAACGAATGAGTTGAGAGATATAGACTCCATAGGATGTAGAACGAGGAAAGTCAACTATCCATCAAAGTTCAACAAGAAACAATATGATCATAACTCAAAAAGTAGACCTATATAAATTTAAAAATGATGCCAAAAATAACTATACCCAGTGGGAATCGAACCCTCGCAATCCGGAACATGAGTTAATCGTCAAACCACTACACCACTGCCTGCATTGTCAGATCACCTTGCTAAAAGATACTTGTTCCATACATTAATCAATTAAAATAGCTAATACTCACCGAACGTGACCGAATGATGTACCGAACGTGACTGAATGATGTCGAAGATTAATGAGTGCCAGTTTAACTTTGTATATCTATAACACTGATGAGTCAGATATATCCACGAGATACGGTGGTGATTAGTGGGAAGACTAAGATGATGCCCCTGCTATCACCGTAGATCCGATGGTGCATCTTATTTATATAAGTCAATAGAGTCTTGATGGGGAAGAGAGAGCTGGTTGCTTTGCTTAATTTGTCTTCCTGGTGTCTCGTGATGGTTGAGCGGCTCTTCCTCGCGGTGCCACAGGGTTGTCTGCAGTTTGTGATTGTGGTATTTCCTGATCATACTCACTGTTTTGAAAGTTTTAAGGATTAATCGTGAAATCTGGGTTTCTAAAACTGAATTTCTAAGGAAAGCCAGCCTGAAAACGGAACAAGGAATAAGCTTGTCTGGCTTTTTTTAGCTTGAACATTGCAAATATTTTGTAGGTAAATTCCATGTTTTAAGATTTGAACTTAAAAAATTCAGGGTTCAATGTCAATGCAGAATATAGCATTTCATCAGGATCTGCGCTGTTTGTCTCGATAAAGAAAATAGTGTTCAGGGATTGCAGTTCATCTTAATTTGAAAATTCAAAACTGATATCACTTAATATAGAGATCACACATGTTTTTTCATTCATGACCTTTTGCCTGGTCCCGAGGATGTTGTTTGAACATGGGACCATTAGGCCGAGTGTACAAAAATCTTCCGAGCAATGAAACCAACATTTGTGATCGTTATTCTTGCATATTTTACCTGATATTAACCTAAACCACACTGAAAGCGTCGCTTAAACTTAAACATTAAAATGCCAATTTTCGTTACACGCGTAACGTTTTCGCAAACAAAAGTATAGGCTAGAATCAGGAAATTGTTTGAACAGGGGCTGTTAGGTCGAGTGTTCTAACATCATCCGAGGACCCTGGGAAGTGTTAATCCAATGAAATAAACATGTGTGATGGTTATTTTTGCATATTTTAGCCATTTCCACCTAAACCCCGCTGAAAACATTGCTTAAACATTAAAATATCCATTTTCTAGCATTTGATTTCTATAAACAAAATGGCTCTGGCGTCAAACTGTCTAACGTCTTTACCTCGCCACGACATCACAGACGTGCGCAAGATTTTGGCCAGCAAAAGCATCAGCAAAATGATCAGTAAAGGTCGCAATGCTTTCCCATGTAACAACATGCAAACAAATCAGGGCCCAGTTTGAGCTTTGTCAAGTTAAAAACCATGTTCAAACAGCACGTGAATCACAGGATTTGAACATGGATTTTTGCGGTTTCAAACAGCTTTGTGCACCAAATTCTATGTAAGAATAATTGATAACGCATGTTTTCATGCATGACTATTTGCCAGGCCACGAGAAATCTGTTTGAACACAAGCGCGCTAGGCCTAGTGTTCAAACATCTAAATAGGGACTCGGCAAGTGTTAATGCAATGAAACAAACATGTGTCATCGTTTTTCTTGCATATTTACCCGATTACAACCAAAAGTCCACTGTAAACACTGCTAAACCATAAAAAAACCATTTATCTTACACTGGTTTTCTCCAAATAAAATGGCGTCAGCGTTAAACGTTCGAACATCATAACGTCTTTACGACGTCATAATGCGTGCAATGTTTCACAAACAAGAACTTCGACATAAAGATCAGTCCAGGCTGCAATGCTTTCTGTGTATTGCAGACAAAAATCAGTATTTTAAGTATTGTGAAAATAAAACCCATATTCGAACAGCGTGTAAATCTCATGATTTGAACATGGATTTATCTTTATTTGACAATGGCTTTGCGTAACGAATTCTATGCAAGAATATATATTAAATAAACTTGCCAAAGCTTGCAGTGTATTAACCCTTAAAGCGCCAATCACAACTGCAGCAGACGACAAATTTTGCGACACCTTTTCCAATTTTCGACAAAAATAAGGTACTTCTTTTGTGGATCTTTTATGTTTTTGTTCTGTCTTGTGTTTGCTATGTTTTGTGCGCGTCTGTTTATATGTGCTTCGTGGTCACCTGCTGGGAAAGGGCTGACCTCTTGGCTCTCGTTTGTGGTGTCTTCTGTGAGTTTGTCACTTTCCCATTGGTATCCTGGGTCAGGTGTGGTACTTGATTGTATCGATTCCTGATCTTTGCAACCTTACTTACTATGATATTACATGAGAATCGTCTGGAATATCATGCCTTATTTGTTATTTTTGAAAAAGTGGCAAAATTTGCAATTGTCGTCTGCTGCAAATTATAGGTGGCGCTTTAAGGGTTACACCAGATGAAAGACTCCACCAGTATACAAAATGTTTACCCTTTGTATTTTGGTGGATATTCCTAACCATTTGATACAATAAGCCGGGTATGAGTGTTCATTTTGTATTCAAAAGGGGCAGCAAGTAGAAATTTCTAAATTATGATGTATTTCTGTCCCTGAAGGTTGTTATAATCTTAGCAAACAGTGCAGGCTTGGATGAAATGCAGCATGTATATAAAGGAAATGACTCGTATAAGCTTTTAGCTTACTGTCAGATCCTGGTCCATTTATCATGTAATTTGTTAAATATTTGAATGTATACTTAAAGCCAAAAGTAACTTTACACTTTGAACTACCGATTATGTCTTTACTGTTTTTGATTTTAACCAAATTAAATATTGCAATGAGTTGCTGGCGCTTGCTCTAATCTAATTCATGAAAAACAACTTAGGTAAATTTATCTTCATTCGAGTTATCTGTGCTTTCAATAAAATGACAAAATCAGCATTTCCTAGCAAATTCCAACGTAAACCTAGGATTTGAACACGCTATTTGAAGGGACATTGATTGCCCATTAAAAATACTGCAAGACATTTAGTATCTGACGTATAGTTAGATTTTTGCAGCAGCTTAAAGTCGGTTCACTTTGAAATTATCTCCCTTTGAATTAAAACAATAGTAAACTTTAGCCCCTGCTAAAAGCTTTATCTCAGATGACATTTAAAGTTTTTAATCAGCGATTTGTTGGGACTTCTGCCCTAAGTATGTGACAAGATAATCTGATAAAAATTCCCATCGATTTGGAAGAAAAACGGCAAACAATGTCTTATGGGAAATTCCATTGAAAGCACAGTAAAATTCACAAAAGGGGTATGTACGTAAAAACACAAGTCTAATTTGTGTTACTCGAAGGGTGATCCGGGCTTATTTGAACTTTAAACAACAATACAATAACCTGTTTTTCATACTGGTTGTTTAAAGTTAAAAATTGTCCAATCGCAAAACTACAGTAACACATCAAAAGTGATGCGTTTTGGAAAAGTTTGTTTTGCACCCTTGCCTCTTTCATTAGGGCATTATGGTTGCATTTATGACAGCAAAACATGAAATTCAACTGTCATAAGAATAAATGATTGAACTTTAATATGAATTAAACACATTTAAAATACCACTCACCAATGCCCAGAAAAGGCATATATAATAACAGTGTAAAGTTACTTTTGGCTTTAAGTATATATAAAGAACTAAAATATTGTTTAAACCAAAGATAATGTAACAGTTACATGTTAAATGATGAATAGAGATGTTTGAAACCAGGCATGCATTTAAATGCAGTGGTTGTGGAGGTTCTGTATTTGTCTTTGTTTTGTTGTGCATTACTTTGTGTCCTTTCTAGTTTTGCAATCATCGTGAACACACCTGGTGGTTGACAAGGTACTAAATAAGGCCGTTTCATTATGATTGCTTGTCATTTTGCCCTAACGAAATATTAAGGTTTAGTATTAGTTCCATGTTGAAATTACATCCATGCCTTCAATAAAACTAGTAGAATTGTGGTTTAGGAAAAAATATAGCCATGAGGTAAGATATACGATAGTGTTCGCCAGTTAAAGTTAATTTGTTTGTGACAGCTGATATAATGTCTGGTTAATATGAAAATGCAACATTTTTTTCAAAAGCATGACAATCTGTAGAATCAACTACACAGTGGTAAATGTGTACGTCGATTTGGTGGTATTAACGCGTATTGCCGGTACTTCAAATACCGGAAGTGGTAGATATTGGTATTGATACTATATAGAAAAACATGTCATATGCCTAAATGACTAAAGAATTAGATCATTTTTCAGTATTTAGTATTTGCATGGCGATTTATGTAAGCATTTAGGAATAGATTCGAGTACCGATCTGGATGATCGGTACTCGAATCTATACCTAAATGCTTACATAAATCGCAATGTGCATGCCAAATGCTTAAAAATGATCTAATTCTATAGTCCTTTAGGCATATGGCATGTTTTTCTATATAGTATTAACGTCAATATCTACCCCTTCCGGTCTATGAAGTACCCACAATACGCGTAAATACACCATATCGACGTATACATTTACCAGTGTGAACTAGGATAGTTTTGAAAATTGAATTCAATCTTTCTGTAACACATAATAGTAGTCACTGTTCCAGAAATTACTGAGCATCTATATCATCAGCTAAATGCAAATAGCACCTCTATGTTTGACGCTATTTGTCTTGGTTGTGTTGTGAATCATGTAAAATGAGTGTTGGTTTCTTCCATACCACGTCTAAGATACAGTGCGATATTGGATATACTGTATGTTTTTTTCTGATATTGCACAAATAAGATGGAAAATATATGTGCGAAATTTCCTACTTGTAGTGGAAGCTTAGCAGGAAGGTATTCACCATTTCTAAAAACCCTAAAGCGCAAACCACGCAAAATATGTCTGCTATGTCATCTCTTGCAATGGTTCAGAAGCATTTTGGCCAAACCATGTATACCCAGATCAGACTGTTCCTTTATGAGCAACTTGGTCTGGGTACACACTGTTTGCATTTACTCTTACATAAAAAAACATTAAAAAAGTATAAATATATGCAGTGGACCACTTAAGCAGACAACATGCTCTAGTTTTTATAGCACTTTATGGGTTTAGACTGAGATTGCTTAGTGTCGTGGCAAAATTAACAAAATGTCATTCAGTTTGACCAGCGTCTTTGCTGTCTGCATGTGGTAAGTTTGGATTCATATAACTAGCTACTGTGTACCATCAGAAACTTATCTGACTGGGCGGATTCAAACGCAGATCTGAGTATTCCCTGGTTGTAAAACAATAGTTTGATTGTTTTTTTTTATTGGGTGGCTCATTTTAGGATAACAACATTGCCCTGCTTGATCCACCCATACACACGATGGTCCTCAGCAGCAAATTCTACTAGGACGCTCTAAGTAATAAGGCTATCCTAGGAACTGTGCGGTGTAATTGGTAAACTCCTTGCCCTTTATCCAGAGGTCCCAGTTGGATTACCTGCACCTCCAGTCTGTAGGGTGAGACTCTTAGCCATAGCCCCTTCATATGACCTTAGTTGTTGGCTGGACAGAAAACACAGAGCAACTCACTTGCATTTGTAGGTTCATACTTGCAGTTGCAGGTATACTATAAAATGTGTGTGTACAAAAGTACCTTCCTACGAAAGATAATCATAGTATACAAGTTTAAATTGCATGTTGTCAGCATGTGCGATATATTCTAGACCAACCTGTCTGCTAACAAAAATGGGTGCATTTTTTTATTAAAATGTGGTGTGCATTACATTAAATAATGAGTCTATGGAGACAAAACATAACAGTATTAAGTCTTGGGATGGGGGTCATATCTATACATTTTAGGGCTTTTTCTTAACCATCTCTCTTTTCCTCGTCAAGATGATTGCAATACTAGAAAGAACATACAGTGATGCATACAAAAAAGACTAAAAGAAAGGTTCCCCCTGTTTTATACAGATTAGAAAGGACAAACAGTCAATATAGACATTGGTGACAAGCAATGGCATATCAAAGTAGTAACAAGTTAAGCCCGCCAATTTTAGTACCAAAATGTTCCATACAACTGAATTTAAAAAAATGAATACCAACCTTTCCTGTGCACGCCTCATCGCTTATAAGAAAGTTATAATAAGCATTTGAAAATCTGAAGTGGGATTCAGTGAATTCCATGAAGATAGCTCAGGTCATCCAATTTCACTGTTGAGAAGCAGTTAATATTTTATATTTCATCTGTGAAAATATAACTCTTGAAATATACATTTTATGTTACTTGTATATACCAAAATTACACTGTTTTTTATATGTTAGATAAAATAATATCTGCTCCTTATTTTTGTAGAAATCTATTCATAGAATCGTCGAACCACATGGGCATTGTGACCATGAAAAAGAGGCGAAGTTTGAAAGTTTTTTTGGAATAACTTACACGAGGCAGGTAAGCATTATTTTTATTCTAAGAGCTAAATAACTGCCAAACAAATATTTATGTACTTATCGTACATGCGCAAATACGGAGGCATCCAGCGATGCTGATGGTCTACATTTGACTGGGTCTTTATCTACATCAATACTCTGTGTCTTCAAGCAGCAAAGGCACTTGCGCGTCTGTTCATATGATATATAGGGAAGTTTACGTGAGTGCTCATGTTTTATTGAATTTATTAAACAAGTTGGATTCAATAATACAGGAGCACGAATGTTACATTCTGTTTATCACATGACCATGATGACGTTAAATATAGGGATCACACATGTTTTTTCATGCATTAACATTTGCCAGATCCAGAGGAAGCTGTTTAACAATAGGCCTTTAGGCTGAGTATTCAAACGTCGTCCGAGGGACCCAGCAAGTGTTAATGCAATGAAACAAACATGTGTGATTGTTATTCTTGCATATTTTACCTGATTTCAGCTTAAACAGCGCTGAAAACGTCGCTTAAACATTGAATATCCCTTTTCCTTACACTTGATTTCGCATAAACAAAATGGCGTCAGCCACAACTTTCGAACGTCATTACGTCGCCACAACGTCATATTTACGCGTGCAACATTTTCGCGAACGAAAGCATCGGCGAAATGATCAGTCATGGCCGCAACACATTCTAGTGTAATGTCATGCATGCAAATCAGGGCCCAGTTTAGGCTTATTCAAGTTAAAGCCATGTTCAAACAGCACATGAATCTCATGGTTTGAACATGGATTTTGCGACTTCAAACAGCTTCGCGTAATGAATTCCAATGCAAGAATTTACTTTCAAAGTCGCTTTTTTGGCGTGACAAAGTAAAGATTTTGCCACTTTTACACAACATAAAATAGACGTATTAACATTACGTTACTTAATCGGTAAACTACTATTCGTTATTTTTATAACATAGCGTTATATCACTCCCAGACGCAACGTCGTGTGATTAGTGAGGTATATCGTTAGATAAAATTTATTATTATAATAAATGATACAACGTTTGAACTGTCCGTTTTCTGGCCATCTGATTCAGAAAGTCGGATCAACGAACTGAGGTTTTCTGATTCCGTATCACTGTCGTTTAGAAAGATGCCAACGTCGGTTACCTGTTTTTGCGGCGACGTTACGTAAAGTAAATTTCAACCATGGAACCAGAGACGGAAAACATGATGATGTAACGCCAAGAAACGAAACGTAAAGGCAAGGGTTCCCGCAATTTTTCTGGATTAAAGATCAAAATGGTCAATGCCAGAAAAGGGTATTTAAAGCTGCATAGTCTGTAACTTTTGACCTTTTAATTTTAGAACTAATGTTTCTATTTTTCAAGAACAAAGTAAAAAAAAAATAAAATTCGGGTATACATTTTACCAATTTCGTAAATCTTAACAAATTATCAGTATCAAAACAGCTGCATTTATGTTAAAATTAACTGTCTATAATTATTGGAGGGACGCAAATAATTACCAAAAAGAGAAAAATACACCTGTTTTATAAAATAATTTACTTTTCCGTGCAGTTTTCAGCTATAGTGAACAGATTTATTGTGGAAACATAACTTAATTCTACTTTTAGAAATGATTTAAAAAGAAAATAAAACATTTCGAAAAATGTTCATAGTTGCAGACTAAGTCTCTTTAATAAACATATTAGTATAATAGTAACTTGATCTGGCGTACAGAATCGACGGTGATCTGATGCTATGACCTCATCCACTGGACGTGATACAGTACGCCAGATCAAGTAACCATTATAATAACGTGTATGGAAGACACCTTTGTGCTTCCGCAATTAAATTTTTTGTGCATCCCTACCTAACTCTAATTAAAAGGAAGGAAAAGGACCAACGTCCCATAGTTGGGACATTAGCAGTCGATATATAGACATTGGTGACAGACGATGACATATCAAAATAATAACAAGAAATTGTTATATTTTGGCCAGCTCCACAAAATGGTGAAAAATAAACCACGTCATCAGCTTTATAAAAGTCCAAATATGCACGTGACGCAAACGAGTCAAAGTGGGTTGACACAAATAGCACAGCGAACGAATTTCGTTAATGATGACGTTATCCTTGACGAAATTTGTTCGCCCTGCTATTTATTATAGAAAGATGAAATATATTTTTGAGTGACATTTTGACGGTGACGATCAAAAGAATGTGATTTTAACACCTTTGATCGACTGCCATGATATGAGCGGAAGCTTACAGTGGTGCCTTCAAAAATGCAGAACAGTTATTCCATTGATGTCTCTTTGAATACATTCTACAGTAGTATAGCAAACAGTAAATAAAATTTGCCTTGTTTACATCACGTGCATTTTCGCGGAATGCCCATTGGATTTTTTATCATACCGTTGGATTTTTATCGCCTTGCATAGTGTGTAAAGAGTCAATTAGAATATATATTGAGTATCCATATGTTTTACTGCACTCAGCTTATTTCTAAGATTGGTGCTTTTCAGGCATGCCAGGCAACTTGTTCTATCACTCTGATGTTAGATGAATGCGGCTGTTTTGTGGATGGCACAGAAGAGCTTAGCATGAAAAGGCTGAAAAATGCTCATCCTTGTCGCTCAAGAAAAGGTAACTATCATTTGAATCTATAAAATTAAGTTACCTTGACTCATCTTATCCAGAATCATTTAACCCTTTACCTCACAGAGACGCTTAACACTTTTGCAAACAGAACGGACCCAGATCAGAGATGCCACGTCTGGGTCTACTTCGTTTGCTTATTGAAATATGATTATATATGATCCTACCCTAGTGGACCTTACAAGTAAGTTCTTTGTTCAATGTACTTGCGTGAAAGTTTATCTATATAACTATTTACAGTGGGTGGAGCTTAGCGTGAATGTTCATGAGGGATAGGGTTTAACTTTTCCTGCCAGTCACGTCTTTTGTCATCTGCTTTCTCCTCTGTGTATGTTTCAGGTAGGCTCTATTTCAAACAATAAAGTCCCTGACCATACTGCTCTCAAGGTAGCAGACAGATTAGGAGACCTAGTGTTAACTTTACTTCCATGATTAAAATGTTGTCTGAAGAGCACCTGAATATATGCAGGAGACGTTAAAAGGAGACAGCATTTTCAGGAAAAACGTTCACACACCCTATACCCGGGATGCAACATTTTTGTTTACATCGCAGATCAGAAACAACCTAACACGTCGCGTGCGAGAATGGATTGTGGTAACTTGACGTTGTTTTTACTTTTACAGACGTTAAAACGAGGAGTTGCGAGTCAAGATTTTGCAGAGAAACATAGTGTACCTACCTTTATGTTTCGTCATAAGTAGTAGTTTAAAAAGGATCCCTTTGCAACAGAAATAATATGTTTTTCATGAGAATATTCCACCAAAGACACGAAAATCGGTTACACTTGCTAATTGCTCTAGTTCTTTTTGTCCGATTGTCCTGGTCGAAAGTTCAGGGTATACCTGAAACATTCTTTGTTTCGTATCATCAGGAGACAATAGTGAAATCAAGCCAGCTTTTACAAAATATGGTGCTAAACACACACAGGGTAGTTCGACTGGGATACTATCACCATCGATGAGTGAATTACCTTGATACAAGCAACATCGTAAAGTTTTTTTGAAAAATGAAACAACTTCCAGCAAAGAGTACGGCCAAAAAAGATATAGTTTACATCGGAGACTTTTGCATATTGAAAAGCGCAAGTTCCACGGACGCCAGAAGTTTACCAATGTGGTTAGAATGATCTCGATTTAAACTTTACATTTTAGCACAGCTTTGCTAATATGAGCCGCGACATGTGACTTCCAACAATGTGGCATTTTGACAAGTGTAGACTCAGGCGAGCCTGTGCAGTTTCCTTTTAAGCTTAGACACTCCAAACGCTGTTTGGTTAGTAGCTTAACAGTCATAGAATATTCAAGCGAGTAGCAAAGGCTCTGATCAGACGGCGCGTATGCGCAGGCTGGTCTGAGCCTTTGTGGGTCGAACATACCACATTGTTGGAAATCTAAAGTCACGGCTCAATTATTTATTTTACCAATGAGAAACAGTACACTTATCTGACGGTTCACTTGGGGAACACGTTTCCTATACATATTAAGAATTCACAATACGCTATTCAATCCATGAAGTAAAGCTTGTCAGAGCTTTTTTTCTATCAGTCGGACCGGGGCCTAACAAGCCCCCTTCCTGGTGAGAATTCCTGGATTCGTGCATGTCGGGTCTGTTCTTGGTTCAAACTGTTTAGAAATGTTATCAGCAGGCAACACTAGCAGGCAAAGAGTAAATTAATTACTTCACGTGTAAATGCAAGCCATTTGTATGCTGGGACGTTACAGTCGTGAAAATACTGTAAGCTCATGTCAGCGTCGGGCAACAAAGGCAACTTTGACGAAGTTTTGGCTTCATTAATACAAGCACACACGGGTGCTTTACAACCGTTAATATACGGAAAAGAATGTTTTATCGTCACTGTTATATATCTTTCTTACAAGCACAAGCAGTTCAAAATAATTTGATTCAATTGTGTGCAGAGCTCATGAAGCGTACAACAAAACCACACTGGATAGGCAGCAGTAGAAAACGTCAATGCTATCGACGAACGTAGACCAAAATAGTTAGACACATAGTTTTTGATTGCCATTAGTCGCCCGACTGGCGACAAATGGCAATCGAAAACACGCGTTGTAGCTTTTTCTGATCCGCGTTTGTCGATGAATAGCGTTTTCGATTGCCGTCTATCCGGTGTGGAAACAAAACTATTTTTTCAACTGTAAATTATTTCTAGTAGCCCTAGTTTCGGATTGTTTTGGCTACGATTTCAGTATATTCAATAAACACATCAGATTGGTGGCAATCGAACACGTTAATACTATCGACGAACGTATAAGGTATATAACAAAGTGCATTAAAAGCCCCCCCCCCCCCCCCCGGTAGCTTAGGCTGCTGTCGTGGCTCTATTGTTGTGTATTTATTGTTTGATGCTACTCCCATTGTTTCTGGGGGTTCTGTGTTGGTCTTTGTTTTGGTATGCATTACTTTGACTTTTCTAGTTTTGTAATCATCTTGACGAGGACGAGAAAGCTGGTTTCTTTGCTTTTATTGCATTTTGGGTGTCTTGTTACTGTAAATGTCTTGTAGCTCTTCCTCACGGTGCCATGGGTTGGTCTGTAGTTTATGATTGTGGTATTTTCTGATCACACCCACTTACTTTTTGGTTGGCATTTAGGACAAATGCCACCACTACCCAAAAGTACCTGGCATATGGTAAGTGCAGAGCTAACTATGCAAGGAGACGTAATCGCTCTTTAATTCTTACTTACTAGATATGTGTGCATGGGTGGACAGAGGCTGGATATGCCAGTTGATCTGTCGTGAGCGATTTTGATGTGCTTGTGCGATTAAGTACACTCATAAGTGTGTGTGTGGGGGGGATTGCAGTCAGGGGCATAACTTCTATAAGTTAAAACATAGGTCATTTAAGCAGTTACTATTGTTCCTTTTCACCAATGGTTTCAAACTAACACTGCAGGAAGTATCACTGAAGTTATTTAGGACAATGTCAAATTTGCAATCAATAAATAAAACCAATCTACGTTAAAGGGGCTAATTTGCTGGATCAAGGGGTTAGACTGGAATTAGTCCAACCAATATATAGGCACTCCTTCACATCTAAAACTCAAACAAAAGCTCGGTTTCCTCTCAGATAGAAAAAAAATACTTTTACCATAATGTTTATACCATTCAATTCTCTCCAGATTTTTTGAAAAGTCCGTTAGAAATTATCCAGCATGCAAATCGCTACACATCATTTTTCCGTTGTACGGCAAACTGGGCCAGCACATGTGAGATTAGTACTTTACGCATTTGCGCAACATGAATGTTTAATGTTGGTTGTCATGTGATTCAAATTTAAAATATATATATATATATTAGCTGTAACGGTATTCGTATCTAAATTTAAAGTCAGATAATTGTACGTGTTTTCCATTGGTGAAATAACCGCGACTTTAGATTTCCAACAATGTGGTATGTCCGCCCATGCGCGGATCCAGAGGGGAACAGGGGGTCCGGAGCCCCTCTCCCTAAAATGACAAAAATATAGGGTTTTCTAGCAATACAGGTCCTGTCCCCTGAAAAAATCGCAAAGCTACCAAGCCAGCATTCAATATAGGGCCATCATCGGCACGCCACCGAAACGCCCACTTATAGTGGTACTTGGATCCTCCCTCCCCTTATCATAAAAAAAAAATGTTGTCATATTTGGACCCTCTCTGACAAAACTTTCTGGATCCCCGCATGACGACTGACAAAGGCTCAGACCGCTTATAGTGGTACTTGGATCCTCCCTCCCCTTATCAACTAAAAAAAATGTTGTCAAAGTTGGACCCCCTTTGACAAAACTTTCAGGATCCCCGCATGGCGACCCACAAAGGCTCAGACCAGCCTGCGCATATGCGCAGTCTGATCAGAGCCTTTGCTACTCGCTTGAATATTCTATGACTGTTAAGCTACTGACCAAACAGCATTTGGAGTTTCTAAGCTTAAAAGGAGGCTGCACAGGCTCGCCTGAGTCTACACTTGTCAAATGCCACATTGTTGGAAACCACATGTCGCGGCTCATATTAGCAAAGCTGTTCTAAAATGTAAAGTTTAAATTGAGATCATTCTAACCACATCTGGAAACTTCTGGCGTCCGTGGAACTTGCGCTTTTCAATATGCAAAAGTCTCCGATGTAAACTATATCTTTTTTGGCCGTACTATTTGCTGGAAGTTGTTTCATTTTTCAAAAAAACCTCTCTGATGTTGCTTGTATCCAGGTAATTCACTCATCGATGGTGATAGTATCCCAGTCGAACTACCCTGTGTGTGTTTAGCACCATATTTTGTAAAAGCTGGCTTGATTTCACTATTGTCTCCTGATGATACGTAACAAAGAATGTTTCAGGTATACCCTGAATTTTCGACCAGGATAATCGGACAAAAAGAACTCGAGCAATTAGCAAGTGTAACCGATTTTCGTGTCTTTGGTGGAATATTCTCATGAAAAACATATTATTTCTGTTGCAAAGGGATCCTTTTTAAACTACTACTTATGACGAAACATAAAGGTAAGTACACTATCTTTCTCTGCAAAATCTTGACTCGCAACTCCTCGTTTCAACGTCTGTAAAAGTAAAAACAACGTCAACTTACCACAATCCATTCTCGCACGCGACGTGTTAGGTTGTTTCTGATCTGCGATGTAAACAAAAATGTTGCATCCCGGGTATAGGGTGTGGTTCAGTGGGATAAGATTTTACACTGGATAGAGTGTCCATTTTTACAATCTGATGATTAAATTGTGTAAAGAACATGTGATTTCCAGCAATGTGGCATTTTGACAAGTGTAGACTCAGGTGAGCCTGTGCAGCCTCCTTTAAAGCTTAGAAACTCCAAATGATGTTCAGTCAGTAGCTTAACAGTCACAGGATATTTAAGCGACTAGCAAAGGCCCTGATGAGTCTGCGCATATGCGCAGGCTGGTCTGAGCCTTTGCTGGTCGCACATACCACATTGTTGGAAGTCTCATGTCATAGCTCATTTACTGTTTTAATGCGAGGGCGCTGAAAATCAATGTTGTTTTTACGAGTGAAAATGCCTGTGTTTTCACCACATTAGATGAAATATTTTTGGCATTTAGCAAAAAGGGAAATTTTCATTATACTTAATACTAAATTGACTTTTTCAGTGTGTTTTGGGTATAATATACTCATTGTCAGTGAAAAGTTACCAGAATCTAAATTTCGATATTTTGGAAAATATTTCCTACATCTCTATGACTACTTTTACGTTCATGTTTCTGGTCAACAGCAGACCAGTTTGGAGAGATAAAACAATTTCGCGCACCCTTGAATTATGGTGCACGTACTTTTTATGTTTTTCGCAGTTTTTAAGAATTTGAAATCATCATTTTCAGAAGATTGTTTGTTTGTTTGGTTCTTAACGACGCATCAACCCTTGTGGGTCATTAGCGTCAGACGGTATTAAACTAAACATGATGAGACAATGTGCCAGTACATGCCCTAGACGTTTTCGTTTAAAACGCCACCAAAATTACTTGAATTATCCCATTAAACACAAAAATGGAGGATCAAACTATAAGGTAGCACCACAACTGTGCATTTCCTATAAAATGCAATGGATGTGATGTATACCATTTTCCGTAGTGGTAATGCATGGGACTCTATACCATAAAGTTCGTTTAGAATGAACTAAATATTATTCTATGTTAAGTCTATGGGACTTATTGGTAACTTTTCATTGACGTTGAGTATATTTGGTGTAAACATAATTTGCATCTAGAACATGGCTTAGAAATAGGACAACACATTTAGTGAAAAAATAAGAAATCAGCATTTATTTTAGCAGTAGCAATGAATTCAATGCATATCAAGTGTGAATTAAATTGGTATTTGTCTACAGTGAAAAGATATCGATATCGTATCAATTCACTAGTGAGTGATATTTTTCTTCACTGTAGCCGAACATGGCTTTTTGATCATTCTGAAGCTGGAATAGTTTCCAAAAGGCTTTGGATGAAGAATACTTATCAGAAAGAACGCTACGCATGTTATGATGTCATATTTTGACCCAATGACGTCATATTTTGGTCTGGAGAAGCGCTAGTTTGCACTTGGCGTCTGCCCTTAAGCGCGCATTAGGACTGAAACAGGGCATATCAGAACCAGTATTCTATGGTGAGTTAAATTCAAAAGAATCGTTGGAAAGCCTACTTTATGAAATGGATATCATAAGGCAGCCTGGTAGTAAACACAATCACTGTTCATAGCTATGTTTTCCTCTTTACTTGCTTTTGGTGCGTTTGGCCTCATCATAAGTATATCTAAGTTACTTAAGTGTTTTAACAGTTACATAATCTAGAGTGAAGATTTGTCCCCACAGCTCCTGTCCATTCTAAGGCGGTAGTTCCATTGTTGTTGATTTATTGTTTAATTTTGCCTTAATTGCATGCGGGGTTTGTGGTTGGTCATTGTTTTGTTATACAGTACTAAGTTTCTTTTCTAGTTTTGCAATCGCTGAGGACGAGAGAGGACGTTGCTTAACTTGATTTGTCTTCCTGCTGTCCTGTGACTGTTAGTGTTTTATGTCTCTTTTTCACAATTTTCTTGGTTGATCTGCATTGTGTGATTGTGGCATTTTCTTGTCATACTCACTGACGTTTTTGCTTTAAAAGCAATTGCGGGAAATACTTCTCGCATTAAGATCTTTTGAATTCTTTGTATACAGTTTGTTTTATGAATGAACTGTCAATTTACGAAATAAAAAGGATAGTCACCACGCTCGATTTTTCATAATCTGACATTGAAGTTTTCAGCATTTTACAAATTTTCTGAAAAAAAAAACCTTAATATTAAGTTAAAATAGTTGTAATCGCCTTCCAGCTTCTTTATTTTAATTTTAATTATTACTAACAACATCAAGCTTTTTAGGAAAAGTGAAAATTTATTTGTTTTCCCAAGCTGTGACAAGATACTGAATGATATATTGTGGTAATTCCCCAAAAATAGGAATACTAATTTTAGATTAAATTGTATACTAAAAAATCTGGCATTAACAATCTCAAAGTTTTGTTTTTATTTCATAGAATTTTATGTAACCTTTTAGAAAAAAGAATAAAAACTGGGGGTCACCAGACTAATTTACTTTCAGGAGAGCAAAATTTACCACTACCCCCACATATTTTGAGGTTAAATTGTATATTAAAAAATCTGACATTAACAAACTCAAAGTTTTGTTTTTTTATTTCAAAGACTTTTATATGACCTTTTAGAAAAAAGAATAAAAAATGGGGGTTACCAGACTACTTTTCATTCAAGAGAGCAAGCTTTACCCCTACCCCCAAATATTTTGAGGTTAAATTGTATATAAAAAAATCTGGTATTAACTATCTCAAAGTTTTGTTTTTATTTAATATACTTTTATATAACCTTGTAGAAAAAAGAATAACAAATGGGGGTCACCAAGCTAATTTTCATTCAGGAGAGCAAAATTTACCCCCTACCCCCACATATTTTGATGATAATTCAATATAAAACATTATGGAGTGTACTTTTGTCATTTATATCAATTTATATTACTTGTCGGAAGTAATTCATTATTATAAAGCTAAAAAATGAAGAAGAAAAAAATAATGTATAATAGGTGCCTGGTGCCCACCAAGGAATCGACCCTGGTCCGCTGGTTTAAGAGTCGGACACGCTAACCACTAGGCTACGAGGTCAGATCGTCTACCGCCCAAATTAATCGTATATATTGGATACACAATCCGAATACCGGCTATATTCGTATTCACATACACGGTATAAACTTGATAATTTTGTATATTGTTTGATTTCGCCAGATCTATTTGTCAATCTTTGCTACTGACATGATCATTTATGATGACGGGTCAATAGATATTTCGGACACATTTTAGTTACTTTATTTTGTCCAGAAAATGCAGAAATATCCATCTGACGTAAGCGTATCTGAAACCTGTATTGATGCGAATTTGAAAATGGTCGAAAGACGGACCCAGACAACTTTCCCCGTTTCCCACCGCAGGAATGGTGCGCCTGGACAAATTGCCCTTGAAGAGTGACACAGATCTGTATGAAAACTTCCATTTGCAAGATACCTCAAGATATTTTTAAAACCTCGAACTGTGGTCTCTGTTTTGAACATCTTATTCAGGACCAAGCAAATGTTAATGATGAGATCCCATGTTTTATCCATATATTATTGAAAATGTTTTAAAATTGAATTAGTTTTGAAAATAAATGTAATACGTCACAATAACCTATCTATTACAGAGGAGAAATGTATGGTAGATATGATGAGAAAAATAGGCAGAAAAGAAATCTCTTGTGATTGTCCAAATCCGTGCCAGTGAGTATGGTCACGCTTGATTTAGCATGCGTATATTTGTTTTTATACTAAAGGACTTTGAAAACGCATCACCCAGATTAAATCCTTTATTTCACAAAGCCTGAGAATGTTAGCGAGATAATTATTATTGCATATCATAGTCTGACCATCTTGTTGTGTGTCCTAGAAATTTCATGGTTGTGAATTTACTTTAAGGTATGGAAAAAGTATCCGTTTTAAGACAGGGGTGATCGATTTTGAAGGACACAAATTCAGCTGCAATTTAACACGCGTTAGTTTTTACTCCTGACTCAACGAATTTGCGTCCTTTGCTTCATTCACGATTGCACATTCATCATTGAAGGGTTAGAAATGAATTGACAGTTCGGTATACTCAAAATTACACCCCTTTAAAATTACCGACATACCCCACCCGATTACTATAGTCTAGTAATAGAATTCAACGTCTTGTGCCTTTCAAAAGTTTCGATTTCTTACGTCCGGTTTTATTGGGATAGGCTAAGGACATACACAAATGACAGATTATTCATAAATTACGCTGGTATCACGTGTCTTTTGTATTGTGCAAGTGACGTTAATGTTAATTTTTAAGACGTTCTCGATCACAAGACAGCAGATCTCCTGCAACGATTTACATCAAAACGTCTTCCCCACATGCTTGTCAGTGTATGTAATCAATATCAGTAATGAAAGCGTGCAAAAAAGGTAACTAATGGAGATGTTTCTAAAAAGGAGCTATAAATTGGTGTTCAAATTTGACGTTTATTATCGAAATTTTGAAGTTATCAATTACTTTTAATTAGAAAAAGTCTATAAACTCTTTTGGTAACTTGGCATCATATAAGCCACAGTTTAAACATAAAAATAATCAAAAAGCTTCATTTATTTGTGCAGAAAGGTGCTGGATGCTGTATGTACCCATGTGACGTCATCAGCAGCGTCGCGTGATAGCGCAGTCAAATTAATGACTGATTTATACCAATTCTGGGTTGCACATTAAAACCTGCGAGTAGCTTTTCAATCGCATATACGGTTTGCAAGAAAAATGCAAAAATGTGGTGATGCGTTTTCAAAGTCCTCTGGTATATATGCGTCATGCTTAAGTTTTTCTCCATTATTTGTACGCAAGGTAATCCATCACTCACAAGTCAACCCTATATTTCAACCTTCATTTGGGCAATAATCACTTGTGTAACCATTTATATACATCATCCAACATATTAAATCCTTTTGCCTTGCGATAAAATATATGTTATATTACCAGGAAGAAAGCTGCGTACTAATTTAAATTGGCAAAACCCCTTATGATTACTTTCAACTAGTCTAAATGGGGTAAATGTACAGCTGAAAAAATCAACAAAGCAGTTTCTGAAACTTAATAATTTTGACATTGTTTATGTCAATTCTTAGACTGCTTAAATAGGCCCATTATAAATTAAAAAAAAAACAAACATTCCGTCAAACCATCAGTCAACTATGAATCCTGATACAAAACACGTGAGTATGACTAAGTTATGCAAAAATCAAAACACTTTGACCATTTCACGCATGCGTGGATCCAAAGGGGGGCCAGGTCCTAACCCCCTCCTGGAAAAATCAAAAACTTCTAGGGTTCTTTAGCAATACTGGTCCCAATCCACTGACCATTAACAAAGCTACCAAAGTAAGAAAAAGGGCAAAGATCAGGAATCAATACAATCAAGCACCACACCTGACCAAGGATACCACTGGGAAAGTGACAACTTCACAATTAGACATCACAAACGAGAGCCAAGAGGTCAACCCTTTCGCAGCAGGTGACCAGAATGAATCAATAAACAGACGCACACAAAAGCATAACAAAACAAGACAGAAATAACATAAATGATCCACAAAAGAAGCACCGCCTTGAAGTGGTCAGTAACAATATTTTAATGGAGGGCTTAAACCAGTTAAAATGCCAAACCATCATCGGGCCACCAGCAAAATGCCATTTGGATGGTGCTTTGCTGGTGAGCCGATGATGACCTGCTTTTAGTACTATTTGGAGTCTCTCTCCTCCCCGAATCACTTAAAGAAAAATGTTGTCAGAGGTAGACCCCCTCTGGTAAAACTTTTTGGATCCGCATATTACATGGATCACAAAGAAGAGCCTTAGAACACTAACAAAACACAGCAGCAAGAATGCAGTTAAAGTTAAGCAGCTAGCCTATTCTTACTGAGTTTGGTGGTTGCAAACTTGAATTGTGAAACTTTGAAGGGATAGCTAACACAAATTTGAAACATCAAGTTGTGGTGTTCCCTCAGGGGCCTTCTCTATGTGTTTCATGTGTGCTTGGCTTTGCAGTAAGACTGGTTGAAACATCCTTGCCATGGGAGCAAAGATCACTATGCCAGAAATATCGGTCAGCCAATCCATTAGAGAAGATATCTGACAGCTACGTTAGTAAATCAAGGTTGTCGATATCATAAAACTTTTTACAACTTTTTCTAAATTCTATTGCAGGTACTTGATTTTTGAATACAATTTTGTTTGGTTTGAACATATTTTATTTGTATAATTGGTACTTAGAACAGCATACACTGAACCAAAGTTATAAGTAGCCACCACATAATTTTTGCTCCCATTCAGAAAGTAAAAATAGCTCTCACAAAATTTAAATTCTATAAAAAGATCCAAGGCTTTGTCAAGACTCTGCAAATATGTCATTTCAAAATGACTGGTAGACCTTGCACAGGTGAGGTCCAAGTAAAGGTATCATCATTTCAAAAAAAAAATCAGACTTTTTAGTGTGATATAAACTCTTCATCAGATAAGTTATCTATTTATATTTTAATTAATTTGAAGATTTTTATGAATATCATTTCAAAAAGCCACACTTTTAGTGTGATATAAACTATTCATCAGATACGTTATCCTTTTATATTTTAATTAGTTTGAAGATGTTTATGACAGCTGTGACATAAGATGAAAAGAATAACAAGTTTTTTGACAATTGAACACTCCATTTCTCTTCTACGTTAATTTGAAGACAGCCACGGTCAACAACTTAATCAAAGGATTTTTAGCTTAACCATGCGGTTTGCATACTCACTTTGCATTGCTCTGTACACTTTATTATCTGTGGCACAGCAGTGCAATTTTCAGGGGTTCTTCATTATGAATTGGCGCCACTGTTCTGCTTAAAAATTAAAAGAAATCTGCAATAAATGCCATTTGTATGAGCTTTAAAATTTCACGTTAAAATGTGAAGTGGATACTGAATTAGTAAATAATATCGTTAGAAAATGGGCTAATCAAGTTGCAAGGTATTTTGTCAAATATATTAACATCAAATAAAACACATACAATGAATTTAGTATGTTCAGCTGATGATTTCCAAAAGTTTCAGAAAATTTGGAAAATTATCAATTTTTAAAAATTCGTAAAAAATCTAACATAAGCAAAATGTCAAGTGTTTTGCATTTTTTCAAGTCAACAAAGCAGGTTTGCAATCACTTGTACTTGAATTCGAAAAAAACTGAACTCTAAACGCTTCTTTTCTTCTCAAATTTTATTTTTGCATTTTTGAACCCAAAAAACGTGATAGAAAACTCTTCCAAAACACTGCTTAACTTTAGTTTGTTACAATGCTCATGCTAGGGCAAAAATCATTTCAATATCACCAGGGCTTAGTCAGAAAAAAAGAAATTGAAAAGTGGCAGCTTAAAACTTTGGTTAAGTGTATAAAGACAATACTATAGCAGTACACAAATGGGATTCAGAAAAAAGTATTTTGATGTGCGAATCTGTATCCCATTCAAAATTTCATTTACTCATTTATCAAAATTTGAAACTAAAACCATTTCTGTACCTATGCTAATTTGGTACTCAAATGTTATATATACGTTTGGACACTTTCCAATTATAATGATATAGATAGATGCTCCACAGAAACGTTGGATTTGAAACCCTGCTGCACCGATGCATATTGGAGCCAATATTTTTTAAGATAACTTAGTTAATTAGTTGATCATACACACTAATACTTTTTAGGCTTAACTAGGGATTTTCTTCAAAACTGACTATTTGTGAGTCTAAAGCTCTTTCTTTAATTTAGTAAATTGCATTAAGGTTATTTGATTTTATTATTTCCCTGTGGTGATACAACGCGTAAATTAGCCAGCCTCCGTTTTGTGAATTAACAACATCAGAATCTAGGGCAAATATTTGGCCAATTAACTAAATTTGAGTAGCAAACGTCAATGGTGTATAACTTATCGCTGTGTTTCTGTTGATGTTGATTCATTGATGTGTCTCCCATTGCATCTAGTGTTCTCTGTTTTGTCTTTGATAGATGGTGTAGTTCTTAGTGCCCTATTTAGTTTTTGAAGACAGAGAGTGCTAGTTGTTCTACTTTAACCCTTTCTATGCTAATGAATTCTTCTTCTGATTTGATACAATAACTTTGAACTATTCCATTGTACATATATCTAGGGGTGTCAGGTTATTATTTTATAAACAAATTGTATTCTTTTGCCTGAAGATCTTTTTGCCCTTACAAGCAGTGTAGACCCTAATGAAATGCAGCATAATGCCGCATTTCATCTGGGACTTCACTGTTTGCAAAAGTACTACTTTACAAACATTGTAGACCCTGATGAAATTCAGCATTACGTTGCATTTCATCTGGGACTTCACTGTTTGCTAAAGTACTCATCTAGAGGTTTCCCTATTACATAGGGTTAATTGTATTTTTGTTGTTGTATGGATGTCTGTGCTTTTATCACTTCCTCTTGATGCCTTGGGCTGATCTGTCAGGTCTGTGATCGAGGCATGTCCTAGTCTAACTTACTTTATTTTGGCTTCTAAATTAAAAACATCATATTAAAATTCAGCAGAAGTGGGTCGATATAAAGACTTATCAGCCCTAACAGAACATGCCCACAACCTAATTTGTAAGAGGGGAAGAACGCTGACGGCAATTTAAGTAAAGTAACCAGCTTTTCTTTCTTGACCTATGGTCTCTTTTTAATATTTTTTGTTTTTGTTTGCTTTGTTGCTTTACGTCCCAAGTCAACAGCTATGGTCATTGCGGGACGGTCAGTTCACCTAACCACACTTTTTTCCTGGGCAAGCTTGAACAAGTGGGTAACCAGTAATTCGTGCACATACTTTCGCTTGAAACTGACAACAACCCTTCATGAATGATTCAGCGGAAGGGAGGAGAATGACCGTAGAAATTATTTCATGATCAATCTCCACGAAAGTATGGGACCAGGCCGGGATCAAACTCTCGACCCCTGGATCTGCAGTCAGCTTCGCATCTGTAGCCAGACACGTTACCGACTGCGCTACGCGGCCCGGCTCTTTTTAATATTGATACATTCTATCATCCACCTCATAAATTTATAATTGTAAAGTATTATACATCATGTTAGGAATGGAAATAAAAAGACAAACAGTTTTTTCTCAAGACTTGTTAGTTATCAACAAATTCAACTTAGACTGTCGTCTTAAGAAACTACTTAATACCTCGTCAAACAGAAGAGCTGTGTTGAGTTTGCGCGTATCTGCAAACTCAACAGAGCCTTTGCTGAACCATACTTAAAGTATGAATGTTGATAAAGACTCAGACGAAAACTTAAACCTCTAGCCCAGATAGATACGCCATGGTAGGGGTGTATTGGAGATTTTGAGCATGTGCGATTACAATGTACTACTAAAATTTCATGTGCATGCTTATATCAAGTACATCATAAAATCATACCTGCCCTAGGTCTTTGTTGTTATTTATGGGGAAGAAAACAAAATAACAGTTGAGCGAACAAGATGCTTTTATATACAAATTTGACAGCTAAACAACGCAACCGTCGAGATGATTGTTAATAAAACATATGTTGTCATTGAAACGTCTATGATATGGTTTTGTTTTGATGTAGTGTGTTTGGTCAGATATAAGGATTCCAGTTTTCTAGAAATAATTATATAGAGGATTTAACATGGGTGCTCATGTTTTATTGAATTAATTAAACGAGTTGATAAAAAGATATAAAATGCGAGGCTTGCCAAGCATTTTATCTCTTTTTCGCAACAAGTTTAATAAATTCAATAATACAGGAGCATGTATACTAAAACCAACTGCTGATTGGTCACCTTATATTTTTACGCTGGTTCAAGAAGTACTTCTTGCATGGACAAAGAGAAAAGGTACCCTCATTTCAAAAAGTCACACCTTTTCTACAATATAAATCATAGCTCAAATTAACGTTTTTGTTTGTTTGAAGATGTTAATGGCTAGCGTGATATGAGAAGAACAAACCTCAAAAGTTTTGATTCCATCGGACTCGTGTCGTTTTTGCTACTCAACAACATAAGACAAACACTTTTAGCAGGTTAATCATTGAAATTCAGCTTTAAGCTTGCAATTTACATAGAGACTTTGCACTGCTCTGTACGCTTTATTATCAGCGATATGGCAGTGAAATTTTCAGCGATTATTCATTATCACCAGACGTCACCGTCCTTTTTAAAAATTGAAAAAACAAAAATATAATGCTACCAAATCGATTTTTAAACTCTCACATTGAAAACGGAAGTGTACAGTAGTCATAAAACAATAATCGCCAAAAATGGACTAATCAAGTTCTACTGTGTTTGGCCTACAGTACTCAAATAAAATTAAGTGCATTTAACAATTTTACCAGGAAATACTGATGAATTTCAAAAATCTCGAAACATTTTGAAACATGCAACATTTTAAAAATGCGTAAAAAATCGACCATAAGCAAAATTTCAGTTGTTTGGGTTTTCAAGTTGGACAGACAAGTTTCTAACCATTTAACCGTCAATTTTATAAAAAAAAAACTACTCTCAAAACGTTTTTTTCTTAAAAAAGTCGATTTTTGCATTTTTAACCAAAAAAACTTTGAAGTAAAAGAAAACTGATCAAAAACACTGCTAAACGTTTGCCCATTAAAATACACATATATAGGCAAAAAATAATTTCAATTTTAATAGCGTTTGGTCAGAAATAATGAGTTTGAAAAGTGACCAATTAGAACTTGGTTTTAGTATATGTTAGATTCTATTTATCACAGGACATTAAAATTTGAAAAATCGCATGTTGGCGTAAAAAGCCATTATTTTGACATCTTTTACACAACGTTATAATGGACGTCATTAAATCTGTTAACCGCTAGTGGTTTATCGATTTTATTGCACGGTGTTATATAACTCCCAAACGCGACTTCATTTTATAAACTTCGTTTCTTTTACAGTGAAGTAGAGTATATTCAAGCTATAAGCCAGCGGCAGTGGCCAACAGATGAGTATGCTGTAAGTAGCCTTTAACTCTTTGCATACTAGGTAAATCTTCCTGCTTTTGTTGTCGTCTGCTAACTTTTTCAAAAACATATTTTGGGAACACTATCAAAGTGTCAAACGGTTTGGATTCAGATTCGGACAGACGTTATATCAGTCCTGATCTGGGTCTAAACTGTTTTCAAAGGTCATTAGCGTACAACAAAAGTCATCTACAGCTAGGAAATAGTTGAGATCCATGAAAGCTCTGCTAAGACCAAGGCTAGCACCAGAATCCCATTCGATGGTTTATTTATTCAGGCCAGCGTTATTCGTAAAGAAAAAATTCGTGAAAAAATTCTGAATTAACAGTACCTGATATCGCACTTGTAAGGTTTGTGGTTAAATACTCAGACTGGGTGATACTACAAGGTAGAAGCATTCAAATAAATTTTCAAAAATTCTGCGAATATTTTCTCTACAGAAATAATTCTTGTTCTTTATAAGTAAAATAAATTTATGCAGAACAAGGAGTTCATTAATGAAAACTAGGCTTACATATGGATTTAGCAAACATTATACAAAGGGTGTATACTGTTCTTCTGCATTTTTATTTCTGTGAACAGCTTAGAGGGTACAGTAAACCCTCTGTAAAACGGCCACTAAAGAATAGATGAATCAAAGGTCTTTATGACAACTGGTAGCTTAATGAAGGTCGAAAGTATTATGCATTACATGACCATCCGTCTTGAAAGCCATTTTTTTGTCTTTTTGAGAGTAACTGTTTTACACAGGTGTTACTGTACCTTAAGGAAATGGTAGGTACTACTTAGAAGCATAGCATGATATCTCACTGGAATCAACATTGTTTACAAAGATGATCTAACATGAATTTTCAAGCATTATTGAATTTATTAAACACGTTGAGTAAAATAATGAAAATGCTAAACCTTTTACCACTCTCTTGATACAACTGAAATAATTCACTCTACTGGAGCACAAATGTAAATTTCTATTCATCATATGAAACTAAAATACTTTCTAAAAATATGGGCGTAAAACGTCAAAGATTTTCCATATATACGCGACTTTTTTATGGACAGACTTCATTACATCACAAAATATTCAATAAGAGTGTGTTGTCAAATCTTTGCTTTATTATACTATAATTGAAAATATATTAAAAAACGCTCCAGGTTATAAATACAATTGACATTGATACAGTAAGGAAGAAGGCAAACATCAGGAATCAATGCAATCTAGTACATTACCTGATCCTAGTCACTATATGTGAAAGTGACAAAAACACAAGAAAACATCACACACAAGAGTGCCAAGAGGTTGGCCCTTTCTTGGAAGGTAATCACTAGGCAACCAGGAACCAACAAGGCAGCATAATAAAGACAAACGTTAAACATAAATAACAAAAAGGATCCCCAAAAGTAACACCATCTTGGAACGTCAGTAAAAAAATACTGGAGGGCTAAAGCATGTTAAACAGTACCAGCATCATCCCTAGTTCTGATGTGGATCAAGACACATATGGAAAAGTGTCAAAAACACAAGAAATCACAACACACAAGAGAGCCAAGAGTCAACCCTTTCCCAACAGGTGACAATACGGCTGCAAGGAACAGACAAGACAGCATAAAATAGACAAACATAACTTACAAAAAGTCTAATCTGTTATAGCAAAAATGAGATATACTTATGCAATTCATGCATACTTGCACCAGTTCATCTTATACTTGTAACAAATGCAATCCTATATACAAAAGTTATATACATAAATGTGTTTATTACAGAAAGTGTTACTCGATAGTGCCTGTGAGTTGGATGATGCAGCATGTGATATTTTAAAACAGCGTGACAACCGGAACTTGAAGTAAGTCTTATTTCATATAGTCTTAATGACAATCTTATGTAGTAGTCATCGCATATTTGTAGTCATATTTTATATAAGCACGCTCAACAATCCGGCATCAGCCATTGCACATGCACTGATCCAGAGGGGGATGGGGATGGGGACAGGGGATCCTGACCCTCCCTGGAAAATCACAAGTTATATGGTTTTGTCCCATTGTGGGATTCTGTGATTGTTCTTTGTTTTGTTGTGCGTTACTTTGTGTTCATTCTAGTTTTGCAATAATTTTGATTGTGAAAAAGAGCTGATTGCTTTGCTTTGTTTGTCTTCATGTTGTCTCAACATTGTTGTGTTGCGCTTCTTTGTGGTGCCATGGGGTTGTCTGCAGTTTGTAATTGTGGTATTTTTTGATCATATTTACTTACTTTTTTTTATAGGGAATTTCAATTAGACCCCGTGGAAAAAGTTGGACCCCAAGGAAATTTTGGACCCACCCTAAAGCCTTAAAATCATAGTTGCCTTTGAAATAAAACCATTAGACCCACTCTGTAAAATAGGTTGAGGAATAAACAAAAGTTACCAGAGCTGTTTTGTCAGGTCACAGAGCATTTTTGTCAGGTGGGCTGGACACCCTACCCCCAGACAAAAATTCCTGGATACGTGCAGTTTGCAACACGTCTAGTTTTATCTGTGCATACTGACAACAATACGTACACTGCTATTGTCTCAGATGTCCATCTTGTCCATCTGTTCATTCATCTATCCAGTCATTAGCAAGTTCATGTGCGGATAACACTTCTTTCAGTTTTGCCCACCATTTATCAATATGGAAAGAATATATGCGTGATAAAGTTTGCTGGTCGCTGGAGGTATTTTAGTGCAATGTGTCCTTAAACTATGAAATGTTCTAGTCTGCACTTATACTCTTGTATGGTTGATTGTATGTATTATTATAATTTTACAATGCCTGCACTAAGATGAGTATGATTGCACTAGTGTGTAAGTTTATAGTGAAGGCCCCTTTGGTTTCCGCCTTGCCGACTGGCTGGAATATATGCCCTGCGAGACTCAAACCCGCTTGCTCAGCTATAGAGACTAGCTAGAAAGTTGAAATTTCGCTCGTATCAAGTATATATATGATACTTTAAGATAAGTGAATGACAAAGGCGCTGATCAGACTGCGCGGATGCGCAGGCTGGTCTGCGCCTTTGTTGTTCGCAAACCACTGAAGACAGGTTTTCTCGCGTTGAGGCCCATATAGAAGCAGTAAATGTAAAACTGTACATATGCACCAGTTCACTTGAGCATGTGCCTGTAACCAATGCAATTAGTATCTATTTTCCAATGATGCCTAGACATTTTGCCATAATCACAACGTTTGACCTGTGATATTTCTGTTTGTAGAAAACAAAAAAAACAAAAAACATTAAACCTTATCCAGCCAATATTTATTTGTCCTGAAAATACTGTCTGCTTTTTGCGTCTGCTACATATACTCAAGTTCACCTCAGACAAGATTTTATCATCGAAGCAAATACTATGAAACCTGACCACACTGCTCTCATGGTAAAATCCAGTCAGAATTGCACTTTAATATATGCAGCAGACATAAAAAGCAGGCAACAGTTTCGAGACAAGCAAGAAAATGTTGGTTGGATAAAGGTAAAGTGATAGGATGCAAATCATGCTGTTTAATGTTTTACAGTTACAATTTCCTGAAGTTGAACATCTATTATCAAGATTTAAACTTTGAAAACGTCACAGAAGAGGCAGAAATTGAGGTAAGCCATATAAACAAGCCCTTTCTCAAGATAATAATACCTATCCCATAATCATCACACTGAGTTAAATTGATTTGATTGCATCTCTGTGATGATAAATTGAATCATTAAGGAAGACTCTAAACACCAATTTGTGCGTTTCAACAATAATATAATATGGCAAAGATAATATAGTATAGTTATACCCCCGGTACGAAGTATATAGGGGGTATATAGTTTTTGCCTTTTCTGTAATTATGTTTGTCTGTTTGTTTGTTTGTCTGTAAACTTTTTTTTTTCGTCAAAGATTTCTCAGCAACTACTTGGGTTAGGATTCTGAAATTTGGTACAAGGCTTGATAGCGATGAGTTGTATTGTGTAACAAAAGAACAGCCACATATTGCTTATCAGTCCCTTTATTTGTTCATGTTTCTTTCTCTCCAATGGAAAAAATTTTCGTCAAAGATTTCTCAGCAACTACTTGGGTTATACCCCCGGTACGAAGTATATAGGGGGTATATAGTTTTTGCCTTTTCTGTAATTATGTTTGTCTGTTTGTTTGTTTGTCTGTAAACTTTTTTTTTTCGTCAAAGATTTCTCAGCAACTACTTGGGTTAGGATTCTGAAATTTGGTACAAGGCTTGATAGCGATGAGTTGTATTGTGTAACAAAAGAACAGCCACATATTGCTTATCAGTCCCTTTATTTGTTCATTTTTCTTTCTCTCCAATGGAAAAATTTTTCGTCAAAGATTTCTCAGCAACTACTTGGGTTAGGATTCTGAAATTTGGTACAAAGCTTGATAGTGATGAGTTGTATTGTGAAACAAAAGAACAGCCACATATTGCTTATCAGTCCCTTTATTTATTTATTTTTCTTTCTCTCCAATGGAAATTTCTGTCACAGACTTCTCAGCTCCTATTGGAGCCATTGTTTTCAAATTTTGTGTACACCTTCAGGAAGGCAAAGTGTACTGTGTAAATGGAAATAAGATGCTAATCCTCATTTTGCCTTCTTTTTTCAAATTTTCATTTTTTCCTTCTTTCTCTCTTATATAATACATATAGACATTTTTTCTGTCAAAGATTTCTCAGCAACTACTTAAGTTAGGATTCTGAAATTTGGTACAAAGCTTGATAGTGATTAGTTGTATTGTGTAAGAAAAGAACAGCCACATATTGCTTATCAGTCCCTTTATTTATTCATTTTTCTTTCTCTCTAATGAAAATTTCTGTCGCAGATCTCTCGGCTCCTATTGGAGCCAGTGTTTTCAAATTTAGTGTACACCTTCAGGTAGGCTAAGTGTATTGTGTAAATGAAAATAAAGATGCTAAAGCTCATTTTGGCTTCTTTTTCAATTTTTCCTTCTGTCACTCCTATATAACACATATGGACGTTTTTGTCAGAGTTTTCTCAGCAACTACTTGATTTAGGATTATGAAATTATTTGTGTACTTTCAGGTAGGAGAAGTGTATTGTGTAAATGAAAACTAAGGTGCTAATCCTCATTTTGCCTTCTTTTTTCAAATTTTCAATTTTTCCTTCTGTCACTCTTATATAACACATATGGACATTTTTCATCAAAGTTTTCTCAGAAACTACTTGATTTAGGATTATGAAATCTTTGACAATTTTGTCGTTTCTCTGATAGTGTTACAACCTCTGATGGCTACCGCCGGGGGTATGTGAGCTTCGCTCACTTCTTGCTATATTTAAACATAGCCGCAGCACATATACAAATACCAGTCATACCAACTGGATGATATATATGTTCAAGAACATAATTGAGTAGCGTGGTGGCTCAGTGGTAGAGTGATTGACTCAAAATCAATGTGTTGTGGATTCGCCCTTCATGGGGGCACTACATTGTTTCAATAGACCCATGCTTGAGAGTGTGCTACCTACCTCATTCCCGGTCAAGGTAACTCTAAAGATG
This sequence comes from Loripinus fragilis, assembly GCA_964019695.1. NCBI lineage: Eukaryota > Metazoa > Mollusca > Bivalvia > Lucinida > Lucinidae > Loripinus > Loripinus fragilis. The sequence continues at coordinate 19,689,083 of OZ026519.1, read as the reverse complement.
TAAACCTCTAAAACTGCAGTATACCTCAGCATGGGCGTTTAAAGGAGGCTTTCAGAATTTGCGATAAGGAAGGACCCAAACAGCATGTGCTGGTCAAAATGGCATTATGTAAATTCGTCAGAGCAAAGTAAATGAATCAGGAAGCTCTCTGCTCTTCCACAAAATGATGATCAAACTAGAAGTTACTCCAGACTCCACATAACTAAACAAGAATAAACTCTTTCCTTGCTGGTGGTTACTTTTGTTGTCTGGTGATAACCATTTAAACAGAATTGATCCATATCAGGATTGACAGAGCGTCAGTCCTCACCTGGATACTAACAGTTTCACACTCCAATAGAGTTCATGAAAGAGTGTTTTGAAAAAAGTTAATTTTTGAAAAGGTCTGCAGACAGCAAAAAAAGCATGTAAAATACCCAGCATGCAAAGAGTTAAACACTAAAAAGCTCAAATCAAGTAGATTAAGCTCAGGTTTAAATAAACACTAAGATTCAACTCTATTCTGTAGGTATATGTGAGCAGCAGATTCATAGACAAAACACTCTTCTTTGTCTTTTCTATGAACAAATGAGCTTTTTAAATGCAAAGTATCATACATAAAGATGTATCACTAGTATTATTTCTGAAATTTTATAATTGTTATTTGTTGTTGACTAGTATAACAGAGTCTGCTCATGGGATTTTGGTAAATTATCCGATATGGGAGCAGTAAATGCCCAAGATGATCATGTGCAAGTGAGCACAATCCTACGAGCAATCCCTGTTCACACCCGCAACAAAGAACATCAGTTGAAGATTCAAACCAAGGACTAGACATCTAGTTGCACCAATTAACTGATAATAAACTCTTAATGAAATATATTGTGATTAATGCATTGGACTCAGTTAGCGACAGCTGGAAAATACATCAAAATGTAGTAATAGGCCTTGAGCTGGCTATAGACCCCCCTCCCTCCCCCACCCAGGGGGAATTTTGTACACTATGATTTTCTAAAACTACATTATATAAGACACAAAATAAAATATGTTAGCCCTCTGAGAGTGGCAGCGTTAACGTGTAACAGCACGTTATATACGTTACCCCCAAAATAGCATTAAACGTCCCTGATAATGTCTCAACCATAACATGTTCGTACATATTTGCATGCTGACACAGCTTTATGAACTCCTTATAACACAGTTACATATTTTTAGTATTAATTTTATAAATGTCTTCACTAATTACCGTTGTATACGTTACTTAGTGTTTCCTGTGTTATTTCCGAGTGTCAGTATGGTATTTATTGACTAAACGTGTATTACCTCTGTCACTGAATATAGTAACTCTATAAGGCTGCTACTTAAATGATTTAAATTTCTTTATTATGGTCGTTTACACTATTTTTCAGGTCCATGTTATGTATGTTACCTTCAAAATAGCATTAAACATTTAAGTTAATGTTTCTAACAAGCCCTGTTTATACTTATTTGCATGCTTGCACAGGTTTATGTACTTCTTTTAGCAAGGTTTACCTATTTTGAGTATTCCTTTAATAAATGCCTTGGGCTTTAACTGTTAAGTATGTTACCAAATGATACATAAGTTATTCTGAGTATCTGTATAGAAGTTATTGACGATACATGTATAAAGTCTGTCAGAGAATTTAGAAAATTTATAAGGCTGCAATAGAAGTTCCTTATTAATTTATGGTGACTTAAACTAATAATATAATGTGATCCATCAACCATAGCTGTTTGCTCACATAAACAGTATAGATACCATGCATTCAAATCGGAAGTTCTGAAAGACAGTCACTGTGAATCAGCTCAGTTCTGGGCAAGGTATATGGATATGATTCAGATGGTGTTGACACTGATAAGAACAGCTTTGAATTTGCATGTCATCTCTATCTGTATGCCTTGTTCCCAATGTTCAATGCAAATGATCACAACAACTACGCGCGATATGTACCTGTGTAACTGATTACACTCATAAATTTGATACGCATTGCAGATGCAAAGAACTTCTGGAACAAAATGGGCTTAGTGTGTCACAACCATTGGTTCTTTGCTTGAGAAAAAACTTTTGACATAACTATCAGGCAAACAATAAAGAGGTATTATAGGCTTCAGCTACTAGAACTACGCTTCGTACTACATTACCCATCACATCAGAGCTCAATATATTGAAACAACTCTTCAATGCACTGAAATGAAATATTCAATCTGCTCAGATGCAAAGTAGAATGAGTACTAGAGGCAGTTTCAGGCTTCACCAATCCTTTTAGTTCTAGTTTTGAAGACAATGAACTGTACTTTTTGTTTTTTGGTGTGCCTGCTAAGCCGGGCATAGCTAAGGATCTTATTGAGGCTGTTGACATTGGCAGCGAGGCTGTTGCAGACTCCATTGACTCACTTTTAGTTTAAAAAATCTGTTTTTCACACCCCCCATAAAATGCTACAAGCTAATAAAGTTTTGATGCTTGCGAGGTCATGCAAGAAGAAATTGCCCAATTTACAAAACGTAAACAGCCAGATGAGAGCTTAAAGGAGCATCTTTGGTAAGCATGACCTACTTTCTATTGGTCATAATGTTGAGCTTGAGTTGATACTGCCATTCCTTCTGGGACCTGTACCATGGTCATTGTCAACTTCTAATATAATTTCCACCAAAACTGACAAGTCCAAACTTCAGCATGGCTTGCAATCACATGTTGAACCAAAATTAGATTGGCCATGTAGTGCTGCACATATCGTTGATGTTAATGCCGTAACTACAGAGCATAATAGCTGTTCCTGTCACATTCATGGATCTGATGGCACCAGTATTCAACCAGGCACTGAAGGCAGGGCATGTTGGTTTTGTCACTGATACATATATAAAATGTATAAGCAGCAGTCTATAAAGTCTTACAAACATTATCGCAGAGGATAACCTGGGTGTTTTGTTCAACAATGGTGTATGCAACAAAAGGTGCACCTTCTGAATGTCAACAGCAATGGCCAGAATATGGGAGAAGAGATCTACAGTAATACACTGTTTAACAGATTGTGACACTACCAATGTGCCGATGTGTTAGTACCACGGAAAGGTTATTCCTATCAAACTGAAAGAAAACCCCTCCCCCACTAGTTCATCAACATTCTAAGAAGGGTAGGAAAACAAATAAAGAATTGCTCTAGGCACTCATCAGTGATATGAAGCCCTAACATGTGCTATTTATGTAATTGTGAATAAGCTGCAGTACAACATGTTTCTAAAAAAATTACCTAAGTCATACTCATATACTGACTATTTCAAATGGCATGAACATGAGCTTACATCCACCCTGCTTTTCTGTCCTTAAGATGTACATACAAAGATTGAACTATCAAGTCTTTCCCATGAAAACAAGTGAGGCTTTCCAGATATGGACAAAATGTGTGGAAAATAAATGGGAAGGAAATTGAGTACCTCTGGGTGAAAGAAATCTTGATTGTACCCTAACAAAAGAGCCACAGAATTATATTTCACATTTTGTGTGATATGGGTTTAGCATGTTCAAAACTCAACAACTCAAACCTTATAAAAGATAGAAACATAATATTTGCAGTTTCCAAAAGGTACATTAACATTCTTTAATACCAAATGAGTTAGTAAGCACATTCACATTAAAATATCAAACTATATTAGTTTCATAAATCATCTATATAGGAATAATGAAAAAAGTAACATACGTAACACTTTGGGGTGCATATTTGTTTTCAAAGGTTCATATCTGTGATGCAAAAACAGCTTACTTGGATGATATAGCCAATTTGGAAATCTTACCTTATGGTTTGCACTTTTCAGAAGCCATTTACTAAAATTATCAAAGATGTTGATGGGTAATATATGTAATTGGCTGTTACAGGGTAATGGTGTCATCGCCAGAGTGCTAGCATATTGCAAATCCTTGCAAGATAAAACTGATAGAGGATAAATAAGTTGTTTAGGAAAATTCTTTAAAACCCTTGGATAGAATATGAAGCTTTGCTCTAGAACTTCTAGCTGATGGGTTTTCTTTGATCTTTTAAGTTGTTACTTGCACATTGCACTGAATGTTACAAACTTTCTGTGAGTATTATGTCAACTATATTTGATGTCTCTATAAAAGAAAAGAGGGTTTATGTAGTTTATGTTCTGAGTTACTTCCTCAGCAAATGAGCCAGAGTAAAAAGAAGTACATGGACCTGTGCCAGCATGCAAATAAGTACAAGCAGGTCGTGTTGGAGACCATATCTTGAATGTTTAATGGTATTCAGAGAGTAACGTATGTAACCTGGGCTGTATAATAGTGTAAGACACCATAATAAGGAACTTTAATTAATTTGAATAGCAGCCTTATAGATTTACTATATTCACTGACGGATGTCAATAATTGCCATACTGATACTTGGAAATAACATATGAAACACTAAGTAACATGTACAAGGGCAAAAACTCAAGACATTTATAAAATAAATGCTCAAATTATGTAACTGTGCTTTAAGAAGTTCTTAAACCTGTGCCAGACATTAAAAAAAAGTGTTAATATGTCAGGTTGGAGACATTATCAGGAAATTTAATGTTATTTTGTGGGTAACGTACGTAACATGATGTTACCCGCTAACGCTGCCACTCTCAGAGGGCTTACATATTTCATTTTGTGGCTTATATATTGAAGTATTTGAAAATTATAGTGTACAAAATTCCCCCTGGCGGGAAGTGGGGTCTATAGCCAGCGCGAGGCCTGGAGAATTACATTTTACATTTTTCTGTGATATGGGGGTACCATGTTCATCATCTAATAACTCAAAAAGTATATAAGATAGAAACGTAATGCTTGCAGTTTTGAAAAGGTAAATAAAAACCTTTAATGAAATACCAAATTAATGAACATAAACTGGTTTCAATAAAATTTAAGACAAACTATATTAGATGCATTTATCATTTAAGAGGGGGTTCAATGAAAAAATGTAACATACACTACATCGGGGGTGACTATATTTGTTTTCAAATGTCATTATCTGTGGCCCAGTAATAGCTTATTTAGAAAATATAACCAATTTGGAAATCTTACCTTATCTTTTGCACTTTTCTGAAGTCTTAAAAAGAATTTTAAATATAAAATATTTTGTAGGGTAACGTATGTAACAGGCTGTTACAGCTTAACGCTGCCATTGTCAGAGGGCTAACATGTTGCAAAATCCTTACAAGACATTGGGCTTCAAGAAAAATATGGCCTACAAAATTCCCCCTGGGGGGGGAGGTAAACCATATCCAGCCAGTGGCCTATAAAAACTATTTTTTTTTTTTTGCATTATTAACAAGGAGGCTATGACGCCAAGAACTCACAAGTATGCTGGCTTCCATTAAAAAATAAGGGCAAATTCAAATGAATAAAACCTCTAGATTTCTTGACAGATTTGATAAAATTTGCAGAAAACTGATCTGATAGATAAGTTTTGTCATTTGGTGTTATCATTTAACTGTAACCACATGGGCTGACCCATATGTGTTCTTTTTTTCAGACTGCTCAATTCCTGTCAGATGTAGGTGGGGCATTAGGTCTATGGATAGGCCTCTCTATTCTGAGCATGTGTGAATTAGGTCAACTGATTGTTGAGCTGTTTGCCTACTGTGTTCATAAATCACGCATGAGTAATGAGCGACTGGAGAGAAGAAGACATAGACATGAGAACAGAAAACTCAAAGATAAAGACTTGAACTCCAGGCATATGGACAGTTCCGAATCAAAGGGACATTTGTCTGTTCCAAGTCTAAATTATGAATCTGACAATAGAAGTGGGCGAAATAGTGATTGGCATGATATTAGATCTGGAGGAGATGCCAGTCCACGAATGACTCCAAGAAATAGTCCAAGAAATAGTCCATGGAATCAGCGACGAATGAGAGACGAATTTGGAATCTCCCCTCCTACCAGATATTAAAACAATATGTGCCATATGAAAGACGCTTGTTTATAACAGATTTCTCAGACCTATCGTACTGATTCTGTTTTTGCTGTTATCTACAGCAATATGTGGTTGATATCAGCGTACATAACTATAAGAATTTTCAGATGGACTTCTTGCACTGGGCTTATATTTTTAGCTCACCTGAGCCGAAGGCTCATTGGTGAGCTAATAGTATACCAGTGACTCCGTCGTCCGTCCGTCGTCTGTCGTCCGTCGTCTGTCAACATTTTCAAACATCTTCTCCTCTGAAACTGCTGGGCCAATTGAACTCATATTTCATATGGAGACTCCTTAGGATGGGGAAATGTAAGTTTGTTCAAATGGTCTTGGTCACATGACCAAGATGGCCGCCACGCCCATATATGGTAAAAATCCTTTAAAAATCTTCTTCTCCAGAACCAGAAGGCCGATGACCTTGGGACTTGGTATGTAGCATTGGGGTTGTAGGGCCTACCAAGTTTGTTCAAATGATGATCCTAGGTTGACCTTGACCTACTTAACGTCAAGGTCAAATTTGCTTCCTAATGCATTTAAATGGGAAAATTTCTGAAAATTTGATTTTTTTGAAAACTGTGGAAGCTTTAGTCATTATTCTCACTTGACAAGTTTAACCTAATGAGACAATGGCTATAAATAAGTTCAAAAGGTCAAGGTTGACCTTTGACCTTTCAGCTTAGGCCACTCATATTGGAGTGCCATCAATATATTAAAGCATAGTTTTCTCACAAACCATTGGCCCAATTAAACTCAAATTTCATGTGAAGACTCCTTATGATAAGTTAGCCAAAATTTATGCATAATATTATGGTCACATGACCAAGATGGCCGCCACGCCCATATATGGTAAAAAACATTTAAAAATCTTCTTCTCCAGAACCAGAAGGCTGATGACCGTGGGACTTGGTATGTAGCATTTGGGAATGTGGGACCTACCAAGTTTGTTCAAATGATGAACCTAAGTTGACCTTGACCTACTTAACTTCAAGGTCAAATTTGCTTCCTAATGCATTTAAATGGGATTTTTTTTTTTAAATTTCATTTTTTGAAAACTGTTTAGGCCAAAGTCATTATTCTCTCTTGATATGTTGACCAAATGGGACAATGGCTATAAATAAGTTTCAAAGGTCAAGGTTGACCTTTAACTTTTCAGCCAAGGTCTCTCATATTGGAGTCCCATCAACACATCAAAACATAGTTTCCTCAGAAACTACTTGGCCATTTGAACTCAAATTTCATATGAAGACTCCTTATGATAGGTTAGCCAAAATTTATACCAAGTGTACTGGTCACATGACCAAGATGGCCACCACGCCCATATATGGTTAAAGACTCTTTAAATGTCTTCTCTGGAACCAAAAGGCCAATGGCCTTGGGACTTGGTATGTAGCATTGGGGATGTTGGCCCTACCAGATTTGCACAAATGATTAATCTAGGTTGACCTTGACCTACTTTATGGCAAGGTCAAATTTGATTCCTAATGCATTTATTTGGGAAAAATCTTGTATTAAGTACCAAAAGCCTAGCTGACCTGTGACCTTTTATCCAAGGCCACTCATTTGGACTGCCACACACCTATCTAAATATCTGTTTGTCAGAAATCACTGGGCTGTTTGATGGATTATTCATTAGATTGTTTAAGTCACTTGACCAAAATGTCTGCAACCCCCATATATGGTAAAACAAAATTTGTTCCATTAAAAGCTGTAGTTGACCTTGACCTATTTTTACATTATAAAGGAGATCAGGTGAGCGCCTCAGGACCTTCAGGTCCTCTAGTTTTTGTGTACATATAAAGTAGCCAGCTTATGCAATTACAAAACCTTTGAACGGTGAAACATACCTGGACAACTTCACAGACTCACTAGAATTGGCTAGCACTCTCAGTGTGAAAATGGATAAAGGCTCAGACAAAAAAGTGCAACCTAGCCTCTTCAAGGAAGTCATCATTTTTGGCGAAATAAAGTCTATTGTAACATAGTCCCAATCTTACAACATGAAAGCTACAACAAGTATAAAGCTTAACTGAAAAAGTTTCAATTCATTGGCTGGGAATTGAATCTGGATCGAAATAGTACAAGACTAATGCTCTTGCCACTGTGCCTACTAGTCCACTCGCTGATGCAGTTGTCAGAGAATATAAACAGAAAGTTATACAAAATTTACAAATGTAGATAGTCGAAGGTAGAAGAGATTATTTGAATAAGTAAAATGCAAATGTAAATTAATAAGAAATCCTTTGTTAACAATACCGAATCTGCAGACTGATCCTAGGGGGTAACTTAGAACAACGCCAAATTTAGTTTTAATTTGAATTAAAGGGTATTAAGACGGTAGAACGTCTCCCTGCCCTTCACTATAGTGTAGATTTTATTTTCTTGTCCTTTTGGATCATGGGTCTCATTGTGGAACTTTGAAACTATTAGAGGGTCACTGATGAAGCCTAATTGGCAGAAACTAGCTAGTCTGGCCCAGGAAATAAGCACACTCTAGTTTCAGTTCTTCAATGCAGTCTTTGCTTCCAAAGAATACCCTTTTAAGAACATATTTAACTTCACTACAGCTGGTGACTGGGACTGTGTGGCGGCGGTAGAACGTCTCCCTGCCCTTCACTATAGTGTAGATTTTATTTTCTTGTCCTTTGGGATCATGGATTTCATTGTGGAACTTTGAAACTATTAGAGGGTCACTGATGAAGCCTAATTGGCAGAAACTAGCTTGTCTGGCCCAGGAAATAAGCACACTCTAGTTTCAGTTCTTCGATGCAGTCTTTGCTTCCAAAGGATACCCTTTTAAGAACATATTTGATTCACTACAGCTGGTGACTGGGACTGTGTGGCGGCGGTAGAACGTCTCCCTGCCCTTCACTATAGTGTAGATTTTATTTTCTTGTCCTTTGGGATCATGGGTTTCATTGTGGAACTTTGAAACTATTAGAGGGTCACTGATGAAGCCTAATTGGCAGAAACTAGCTAGTCTGGCCCAGGAAATAATCACACTCTAGTTTCAGTTCTTCGATGCAGTCTTTGCTTCCAAAGGATACCCTTTTAAGAACATAATTGAATGTGAATGTACATAGGTCTTGGTCTAGTAGAGGGGAAAGCAAATTAATAAAACTTAAACAAACCACCATTAATATGAATTTATCACTAAATGAAAAAGGTGTTTCATGCATAGCATCTGTATTCAGTTACTCTTAGCTGTATGTAAAAACCAAAAATAGTAAGTGAGTATGATCAGGAAATACCACAATCACAAACTGCAGACAACCCCGTGGCATCGCGAGGAAGAGCCGCTCAACCATCACGAGACACCAGGAAGACAAATTAAGCAAAGCAATCAGCTCTCTCTTCCCCATCAAGATGATTGCAATACTAGAATGGATATAAAGTAACGTACAACAAAACATAGAACAATTACAGACTCCCACAATGGGAGTAACAATAAACAAAAAGTCAACAACAACAGAACCACCGCCTTAGAACGGACAGCAGCCTAAGCCACCAGGGGGTTTAAATGCATTTTACTAGTACCAAATCTTCGCCCTAGATTCTGCTGTTGTTGAAGTACAAGAAATGTTCAGCTCGCATGGAGGCCATCTAACTAATGCAATGTATCATCATGGAAAACACTCTAATCAAATTAACACTCCATGATGAAACAAAGAAAAGGGCTCATGACTCACAGATAGTCAGAGCTAAAGAAAACCTCAAGTTGAGCCACGGTGGGTCCAGCTACAGATAAGCATCAGGCACCAACCCACCGATTAAAGCTTTACGTCAGAGCCGTCATGACAAAGTTTGACTTGAAAACTCACTAAATGCGTTTCTAAGTGTTTTAGCATAGACGTTCAACAACTCTTTTCACAAATAAGTACAGATTATTCAATTTTGTGGATTTACCACAGAAGATCATTATCAATTTTCATTGCTCACAGTGGTTTGTTCTAAGAATTCAGATGCTTTATATAAAGTCATGTATGTGCATGCGTGGCTATATATAAGTAAGGGTGCAAAGATCAGGAATCGATATAATCAAGTACCACACAAGTTTGTCGCATGATAATTAATTTGTATGGCATATGCTAATAGCAAAGGTAAAGGTCAGATTGTTCTGCTTTTTTAATTACTATATAGGGGCTTAGATACTGTATACGCAAATATGCATTTGGATACCCATTCAAACCAACTATATGATTTATGTTGTTTCGATGATTTCTACAAAAAGTGAGCAATGTACATTAATATCTCTTAATCCATTTTTTGCAAGAGTTTTGTAAGCAACATCTAGCCCCAATGATGGTTAAACACCCATTATTACACAGTTAAAGAGGACCTGAATCAATCTGATTTAATATATATGTCCATTCCTTCATCTTCCACCATTTACAAGAGTGTGGTCATCGTGGCAACAGCTGCATGTTTCTATGCTAAATTTCTCTTTTAAAAAGTAAGAAAGATGACATAGATCAGGAATCGATACAGTCAAGTACCACAGGTGACCCAGGATACCAATGGGAAAGTAACAAACTTACAATTAGACATCAACAACGAGAGCCAAGAGGTCAGCCCTTTCCCAACAGGTGACCACAAGACATAAAAAAAACAGACGCACACGAAAGCATAACAAACACAAGACAGAAAAAACATGAATGACCCAAAAAAGAAGTAACTACTTGGAATGGTCAGTAAAATTATTTAACTGGAGAAATTAAACCGGTTTCACAGCGCCAACCTCACCATTAGTTCAGATGTGGATCAAGACACATAGATGGAAGGCTCATTTGCATCAATGTGTTAACCCTCTTTGAAGAAGTGCGTACACTAAATTTTCAATCAGCTGTGCCCTTGAATGTCTTAACATCCTGGGCTTATTTTAAGGATATTCTATCCAATAAGCCTTGCTTAAAAGTTAGCCATACAGCTGCATTATGTATAGTATCATGCATTAAAAGAGTGTTGAATCCAGAACTTATGTATATGAACACACAGTAAAACCTGTCTTAAGCGGCCATTCAAGAAGAAGACCAAAATTGTTTTTCAACAACGATTATCACTTTATGCAGGTCCAAAGTATTACAGAATGCTCCAAAGGGAGCACTCTGCAATATTTTCAACCTTCATTAAGCTACCATTTGTCATTAAGATCTTTGTTTTGTCTATTTTTGAGTGGTCGCTAAAGACAGGTTTTACTGCATTTATATATAAAATGGTCATACTTGCATGTATAATGCTTCATAGTGGTATTTCCTGATCATACTCACTTTTTCAATCATAATGTCATAATGCTATACCAATACACGTTGTTCAAAATAGCCAGTGTCTAGGAAAGGTATGTTGGCATGTGCGTCAATCAGCGTCGCATCCACACATTCTGATCAGAGACTTTGAAGGGTATTCTATGGGAATCCAAGGGTCTAAACGTTTCTTCTGACAGAAGATTAAGGCTCTGGTCAGACAGTGTAGATACACAGACTGATTTGAATCTTTGCTGTATGCACAATTCAACTTGAATCTTATACTGGTTGCCGGCTCTAATAGCCTATCTTCATGTTTGGTATCAACTTCAGAGCTATGTGTTAAAAATTAACACATATTCAGAAAACAGTGGTAGTACGTATCAGCTGGCTCATTAGAAAGAAAGTGAGTATGATTAGGAAATTAGAGGCCAGCTGATAAAGATAACACTTTTAAATACTGCATGTGAAATTATTGTAAAGAAAGGGATCCTATTATTGTACTGACTAGACATAAAAATGTATGAAAGACGATGGTAAACACCAGTATCGTGTATGATATCAAGAAATAAACTCACTAAAGAAAGGAAGAAGGCAAAGATCATGAATCAAAACAACCAAGTACTACACCTGACACAGGACAGCACATGGGAAAGTTAAAAAAAAGCAAGAAAACATCACATACAAGAGACACTTTACCAACAGGTGACCACAAGGCTGCAAGAAACAGACAAGACAGTATGACAAATACAAAACACAAATAACAAAAATGATCCACAAAAGAAGTACTGCCTTGGAACGGTCAGTAAGAAAAGTATCTGAAGGTTTCACAGCGCATTTTTTTTCCTATATTAAGCTAGAGAGTAACGCAAGCAAACAGAATGGAAATTAAAACAAAATAAAGAAAGGATGTGATCTGGTAATTATCATGTCGTTTATTCAACTTATATACTGAGGGGCTTTAATTACGCAACACTAACTTCCCCTTATATCTTCCAAAAGACTGTTGAAGGTAAACTTCCTTTGCTTCGATAATGTCATCATGAGTTGGCTTCTTCAGCAAACACTTTAGTTTTTAATGTACAACTAAACTGGACGACGTTATATACTTCGTATGAATTTAGCCATTTAAACATTTCTTAAGTAGAGGAGGTTTTAAGCTATTGATTGAAAGGGTTCACCCAGATAAACGTCATATACGCAAATCAGCTGCATGGCAGACCTGCCAATCAATATGAGAGTGATTTCTCGATGACTTACAAAATCCATGATATAAATTTGATGCTTTTAGTGTTCCTTGTTTTAAAGAAGTAGGGAATCTTTCATTTATAACATTTGGTCACATGAAACAGTTGACCCTATCTCAAAAAGTTTACATTTTAATGCATTAAAATCATTTTAGTTGGACAAGTTTTCCATGCTTTACTCACAAATGAATGCTCTTTACCATACAATCCAAATTATTGATCTGCCTTCTTTTTCGAGACATAAATTTAAGCTGTTATCCAAGTGTTGCGTTTTTAAATTCCGTCAGTATAGATCTAAGTTTTAGAAGCATAACAATTGCTTGAAACTATTTGCTTGTTTGTTCTGGTCAACATAACTCTAGGCTCTCATTGGTTAATAATACAATCCAAATGCAGTACTATGTCAATTATTATACTTTAACAGAGATCATTAAGTTGAACAAACCACGTAATACTGTCTGAACAAGATACTGTATTGTAATATTTTCAACTCTATTTATGTTTTAATTCTGATATTTCTTTCTAATTTCTTGCATTGGTTTCTTTTCTAAACATTGTTTTAATATCTTGTCTAACTTTGAGTTTTAATTGTCGCCCGCTTTTTAGCTCACCTGAGCCAAATGCTTGAGGTGAGCTATTGTGATCGGTCTTTGTCCGTCGTGCGTCCGTCTATGGTGCGTCCATCCGTCCGTAAACTTTTACTTTAAACGACATCTCCTCCTGAACCACTGGTCTAAATTAATATTACTTCACATAAATGTTCCCCATGATGTCCTCTTTCAAACTCGCATAAAGGGTTCTGCACCACCAAACAGGAGGGCCACAAGAGCTCCAGATAAGAAATTTTTTAACGACATCTCCTGAACCAAAGACCCAAATTCAAAATATTTTCACACAACTGTTCCTCATAATACCCTCTACAAAAATTGCACAAATGGTTACACTTTGCTGAACAAAAGGGCTGCCAGAGCTCCAGATAAGAAATGCCTTTAAACGACATTTCTTCCTGAACCATTGGTTCAAATTCAAGTTAATTTCACAGCATTGTTCCTCATGATGCATTCTTCCAAAATTGCACAAATGGTTTCAGGCCATTCAACAAATGGGCTGCCAGAGCGTAGATAAGGAATGTCTTAAAACGATATCTCCTCCTGAACCACTGGTCTAAATTCCATATAACTTCGCATGATTGTTTCTAATGATGCATTCTTTCAAAATTGCATAAACGGTTATGTTCCACAGAACAGGAGGGCGGCTAGAGCTCCAGATGTGAAATGTTTTTAACACCAAGTCCTATTGCATCACTGACCCAAATTCAAAATAATTTCATAGAATTGTTCCTCACAATGCCCTTTACCAACAACTTATTGTGCTCCGCTGAACAATAGGGCTGTCAGATTTCCAGATAAGAAATACCTTTAAACAGCATTTCCTCCTGAACCATTGGTCCAAATTCAAAATAATTTCACAGGATTGTGCTTCATGATGTCTGCTTCCACAATAGTAAAATTAGTTTCAGTCCACTGAACAAAGGGGCTGACAGAGCTCTAGATAAGAAATGTCTTTAAACGACATCTCCTCCTGAACCACTGATCCAAATTTCATATAGCTTCACATGAATGTTCCTATGATGCCTTCTTTCAAACTGCATAAATGGTTCTGCTCCACCAAACAGGAGGGCCACCAGAGCTCTAGATAAGAAATCTTTTAAACAACATCTCCTGAACCACTGGCCCAAATTCAAAATTATTTCACAGAATTGTTCCTCATAATACACTCTACCATATTTGCAGAAATAGTTACACTCCGCTGAACAAAAGGGCTGTCAGTGCTCCAAATAAGAAATATCTTTAAACAGCATTTCCTTCCGGGCCATTGGTCCAAATTCAACATAATTTTTACATAATTGTTCCTCGTGATACATTCTACCAAAATTGCACAAATCATTCCAGTCTGCTGAACAAGGGGGCTGCCAGTGCTCTAGATAAGAAATGTCTTTAAACAACATATCCTTCTAAACTACTGGTCCAAATTCCATATGACTGCACATGAGTGTTCCTCATGATGCCATCTTTCAAAATTGCTTCAATGGTTCTGCTCCACCAAACAAGAGGACTGTCAGAGCTCCAGATGAGAAATCTTTTAAACAACAGTTCCTCCTGAACCACTGACCCAAATTGAATATAAATTCACAGAATCGTTCCTCGTGATGCACTCTACCAAAATATCACAAATGGTTCCAATCCACTGATCAGTTATTCTCAGGTGAGCGACCCAGGGCCCAAGGGCCCTCTTGTTATTGATTTATATTCCTTTCTTGATTGCTTGATTCCCTGCTTCTGGCTCCATATTCTATTGTTTAACATACAATGGCGTTTTAAATGATTTTGTACGTTGTTTAAACAAGATATTCGTTGATTTGATTTAAGATTAAATTTCCTGTCTTAATTAGTATTCTGGTAATTAACAGAAAGGAAATGTCTCTCCTCAGCGACCATTTCATATGTTGTTGTACCTATAGCGTCAGCAACAGTATGGATGTTAACGAAGGCTCAGACCATTAATTAAGCTCGTGGAGTAACCAAGCTAGAATTCTACTCTAACATTTAATATGCTAAAGTGTGCCTCATGTTCTTTGCTAAATGCGCATTTACATGCTGTTGTTTTTTTTTATCTATAAATGGCAAACCTTAATTATAAACAGTTCTGTTTAATAGCTTGGATGTATTGTTTTAATGCATTCACCCTATCAACGTGGATAGATAAAACTGAGAAAATAATAAATAGAGATTTTTAGGTAAGTGCATTTTGATATCAAGTTTACTCACTTACTTTTAACCATGTAATGCTTTGAGAATGCCTGTTGCACCACAAGGCTCTCCAATTTATGAACAACCATTTTGCAAAGTGTGAATATAAAGGAATGAAAACTGTTAGAGGTACAGGTTACTCAAGTCAGACACCATCTAAACATTTTGAACAGAAAATATGTCTAAGTTCAAAACCCCAAAAATGAGAAAATATTCATGTAATCTACACAAAATAAGAGGTTCACATTCCAATGTGTGAACAATCATTATGCAAAGTTTAAATATAAAGGAATGAAAACTGTTGGAGTTACAGATTACACCAACCAGACACCCCTAAAGCATTTTGGATAGAAGAATGTCTAAGTTCAACAGCCCTCAAAAATAAGATAATATATATTAAATGTGTACAAAAATAGGGTGCACATTTTCTATGTGTGAACAACCATTTTGCAAAGTTTGTATATAAAGGAATGAAAAGTGTGGAGTTACAGATTACACAAACGAGACACCATCTAAGCATTTTGGATGAAAAAATGTCTAAGTTCAACACCCTCAAAATGTGAGTATATTCATAAATTGTGCATTGAATAGCAGATGCACATTTCAATGTGTGAGCAATTTTAATGCAAAGTTTGAATATAAAGGAATTAAAACTCTTGAAGTTACGGATTACACAAACTTGGCACCCCAAAAGTGCTGCAGATGGACAAAGGGATGGATGGACCATTACTAGACCTGCTTTCATTAAAGTGATGCAGGTAAAAATCTCTACACGATATAGCTTCCTAAACATCACTGATAAACAGTTTTAAAAATGACAATTGTATTACTTGTAATCTGTGCTTTACTTCACAAAATTACACAGGTTTTTTCTCCTGAATACATGCCACTGTTTAATCCACCTAGAGATCAAGAGCCATCATGTTGAATTATTATCTTACTCTTATAAGGGCGTAGTTAATGACAGACCATATATAATTATATAAAAAGGTAAATATTTGGGATTGGATAAGAGCATATCTACATTCGTTTAATGTTGGACGCAGCAGGAATCAGACCGTAGAAATAACAAAAGATGATTCATAGAGGACAAATATATATTATGTTTTATCATTTATTATCAAAACAAAAAGCAACGACAAAAAAGAAAAAGAAAAAAGGTTGTCAGATGAAACATGTGAGATAATAAATTTAAAGCAAATTGGAACGCTACAGAATGCCCTACTAAAGACATATTTTCAAGTTAATCATTTAAAGAAGTCACCAAATCCAAACATATTCAGAATGATCAAGGCATTGGCATTTAAGATGTCAATTAGTTCCATTAAAATGCCAAAACTTTAAAGTATGTCACTGAAATATTTGTCTTTTTAATATTTTAGGGTAAGTCACATATATGCAGTCGAAAATTAGTTGCCTAAGAAAACATATAAATAGTTTACTCAGTAAAGCACCGAAAACAAACAGCATCTTTGGGGTAATATCCATAACGCTTGGGAAACAGCAAGTGATCTCTCGTCCAGCCATAACAGAAGCCGTTCTCATTCTCACCAGCTTTTTGCTTTATGATCTGACCTGTAATATATAATACAGTATTTTGTAGGTATTTTTGTTATATTACAAAAATTGAGCCATACCCTGCAATATTATAATGTAAGTTACATGCACAATGGTTTCAGTGTACAGTATATTGTCCTGAGCTTGCAAGCAACATTTGATATCAAAACGTCGCATAATATATCCCAGCATCAGTATAAAAAATAGCCACCAGTGGTGACGAATCCCCTGACCCAATATTAATGATCAGCAGCACAAATTGACAACCAAGTAAATAATGCCATGTTAGATAATAAATGTCCATTTCAATTCGTAACAGTAAAGCAACATCCCATCAGGAGCTGCGATCATTTGGCGACAGGCTACAAAATATTATCAAAACAAAAAGTAAATGAAAATTATTGAGTGTAAAATATTTTTGACAGACAGATGGACAGAATATGGACGCCAGGCTGATCAATATTTTCACTAATACTTATAATCAAAAGTGAGTGACTATGATTAGGAAATACCACAATCACACATCTGTAAATATTTTTCTGCCATTAATAGAGATTTATGAACCTTAATAGTGAGAATATGTGCTGTGCAAGAGCCAGATATTACATACATCTATGACACTTTTATGCTACTTGTACTTCACATGCAGCACTTCTCAAAACTCATGAGCTACCATAACTTTAATTTAGCTATCCTCAAATAGAGTTGGTCCATTATGTTAACTATTTATATAAATAGTATTATTTAATTTGTGCTTGTATATACAAGCTAGAATAATAACATAATGAATATTTTCTTTAAATCAGATGATAAACGCTTTACTTGTACTAAGAGAGAGCATTAAAATAGAAAGTAAAGTGGACAAGTGCTTTCCTGTCAAAGACCAGATAATATGAAGTATTTATGTATTTTTTTAAAGAAAACAAATCATAATCGGGTTACTGGGGAAGATAAAAGAGCTGGTGGTTAGGACTGACAGGTTCTCAATCGTGCATCTAACTTCATTCATTTTAAAACTGTTTTTGATTCTTCATTTTCGTAAAGCCGTTTTTTTTAGGGTTGCTAAGAATATATACTGAACAACCTAAATAATCGGTAAAATACATACACTGTATGCTTTGGTTCTGATCCTTCACTTAATCTATATTGTAACACCATATAAATAATTTAATGAAAAAATCTATGATTGAAGACAAATCCCACGAGTAAACCTAAGATAGATATACTGAACAAAAGTGAAAACGCTACACTACAATTATCTATATTTTATGAGAAAGTATTGGACAAAAAGTATTTACTTCAGCTAAAAAATGTTGCCCAGACATCCAGCAAGTGATTCGTATAAACATTACAAATTTGTCTCGTTTGATGTATGAGTTATGCTCCTTTAAGTGTTTAAAGCTTTATTCGCTGAAATTTGCTATTGTGCATGCGCAAATTAAAACTGTTATGCATATCAAAATTGGTCTTAATTGTGTTGCATAAAAACACAAGAAAAGTGCTTAATCACTTGAAATAAGCGTAGAAATCAATTTCAAATTTAGCAAATTTGTAAACTATTGAAAATTATCTCCCTTCGACAAAAACAAATAGGGAATATTAAATGTTTGGTAATATTCGATTTTTCCCGATTTTCGATAATTTTCTTTTGCCAAATCAGGTAGACTTCTCAGCACATTGTTTTTACCACTTCTCGACAAGTAATGTCCTCATACTTAGTTGCAACAACACATTGATTTTCCTATGGATATTTCAGTGTTAAATTTTTAAACATGGCAAATTGATGGAAAATCCACTTTTTAAGATTGCTTTTCTAAACGATCAAAACACACCTTAGATATGTCCTTGTCATTTCTCGTTGTCACATGTCTAAACTACCATTTCGTGCAGTTGGATCTCGTAGGTAGTGGATTTTTGAAGGCCTAAATTGTGTTAGATTTCAGTTCAAACTGGCAACCTGAAAAAATGCACCCCTGTCACATTTAAATGGCTTTCATGTGTTTCCCCGTGACAACATCCGTTAAACTTTTACTGTTATGCATTACCAAGTATTTGAAAATTAAGATACACTTTCAATTGCATTCTTGGTTTGCATAATTTTGTATATAGATGGCAAACAATTTAGGTGTAGCGTTTTCACTTTTGTTCAGTATATATATTTACCTTTCTTAAAGGAGAGTTCTCCTGGACCCGTTGCAATGTAATCAGCTTTTGCATAGACTCTAATGTTCCTAAACTGTCCAATGTCAAATAATCCTTTATCTGTTGGTGAAGAGGCAACTGATGAATTGGTCTGCTCTAACTGATGTATCTGGGTATACTCTGTGGCTACAAATAATATCTAGTGATTAGAAAAGTTTGCTTGTTTGTTTGTTTTGATTATTTACATGTCTCAGTCATTAGCTATGGTCATGTGGAGATGGTCTGTTCACCTAACAACACCTTTTCCTGGGCAAGCTTGACTAAGCAGTTAACCAGTACTTTGTGCACATGCTTTCGCTTGTAACTGAAAACAACCCTTCTTGAATCAGTGGAAGGAGAATAATGACCATAGTATTTCATGATTGATCTCCACCAAAGTATGAGACCAGGCTGGGATCTAACTCATGACCTGGATCTGCAGTAAAACTCATGACCGACTGAGCTACAGGACCCGTTATGATTAGCAATATGTTTCTCAACATCCAGTATTTTTAAATTCAAATTTTCTTGGTACCTATTTTTAACCATATTACTGATATAATCAAATAATGTAACCTGCAGGACCATCACATAATATACTTTGGAAGTAAATATTTCAAAAAGCGTGAAACCCATAGAACACATGTTTTTTTTATTTTTGCTAGAGATATAAGGGTTCACTGCACATGCATCGGTAAAAATGCATTGTTGTTGTTCATGTTGCTGATGTTGATATTGTTTCCTTTTGCTAAAAATCATACTATGGGGAAGGTTTATATCTGACCAGGTGAGAACTAGTGGTTCAACCATTTGCATACATGTAAATTGTAAATGTATTATTGAAATGAATATGTTGAATCAACTATATTCTCTGAACCCAGCCCTTACATTCATTCACATAAAGAGCACAGTTACTTTTAAAATCTGATAATAAAATGGGTAGGCAGAATTGGCCTGCAAATCAGCGCTAAGAATGGGAAGAAATACCGATAAATGATATTGCTATTAGACAAGAAAATTCAATGTAGTGAAATTAATTTAGGCTAAGTCCTCTGTTAAACGCATAAAAAATCAGTTTTATCCTATTTGTATTTTCCCTGTACAGCGGGTGGAGAATACGTTGTTTCAGTAGTAATTTGTCTCAAAAATGACATATAAACATTGCTTGCTTGAATTTCGTTATAAAGAGGATCGTACATGAGTATTATTTTTTTTTAAATTTATTTAATGAGTTGGGAAAGAATGATAAAATGCAAGGTTTGTCAAAAGTTGTATCTCTTTTTATCAATGAGTTTAATAAATTAAAAAATACAAAAGCAAGAATGTTAGATTCTTTTTATCATATTACCCTAAAATTACTTTGAAATTCATTTTGTCATATATATGCGTGACATTTTATGGTCGTCATTACATAATGTTACAAAAATTGGTAGACCATTAGTGGTTTATCAATTTTAATGCATGGCGTTTTATCACTCACATACGCGACATCATATGATAAAAATGATATATTATATGACTGGGTGTACACTGTTGAAATATGTATTTTCTTAATTTCAACAACTTATTATCATCTTGAAACTGTCTGAAAACCAAGTGAAACCAGGAAACCATGATTTAACAAATTTCTTTGTATCACACATATAACAGTAATTATAAATTATCCATATTCAGGATACAATCTTTTCATGATAGTTCAAACCAGTACATAAAATTGTTAGTATATATTGCATATGCGACCAGGGAACGCTGAGATCAGCCTGCACATCAAATTCAATATTAGTAAAACTTTCACCAGAGCCTTAACTGCACACATGTTGAGTTTATAGAAATAGATAAAGGCTCGAACTCATATTAAGGTATCTAGTTTCACAAGTTAACTGTGCATATTTAGGCTTAAGTGACTTTATTCATATACAGGAAGCACCATTTAGCAAAGGATTCGCCAAATTAAGTCTCCATACCATACATTGGAGACACATATATTAACATCTCCCAAATAACACCTGGAGAAAAGTTTCTTTCTTATGTGGTCCATTCCATGATTTATACCTGCATCCTGCTGTAGACTCTCACTGGTATCATCTTTACTGTTTGTTCTAATCCAGAAATCTTTTCTGACGTTGGGTCGAGAAGATCTATTCTTGGTTTCTGGTGGCAAATTCAAATCTTCGATGGAACTGTCTATATGATAAATACATATATGTAATGGGTATGCTTATACATGCTATTGAGTCAAATATTAAGAAAATCTGCTTCTGTTGTATGCAAACAATTAATGAACAGCAAGTTTTAGATATTAAAACATGGGCCGCAAAAACATTGATTCAGAAATGAACTGTGTTTAAGCCTACTTTAAATATGATAATTGCTTGTATAATAAACCTATTGTCTTTTGGATACGTAGTTATGTGCTTAGCCAATCAAGCAGTTTGATTAAACCACAAGTTATTATTGCAAGCTAAGAATTGAACGTGGAATAAAAATCAGTTCTATTGAGCTGCAAGTCAAGTAAACATTCAATTTCAAAGCGTTGAAGTGATTGATTGAAAAAGGTTTTATTATTATTGAGAGCTAAAAAATGATGCATGCCATGTAGGGTCGGACTACCTGCCCCTGAGGTTGTTTCAGCACTATTAGACGCCAAACACACTTTTCCTACCAAAGGTGGGGTTTTCCTGGGCCATTGCTGTTAATTGATGATGGGTGACCCATAAAGTCATAACTGTTTTCCTAGGTCTAAAACCGAAGCCAAAGCCTTTAGAAATAAAATATCCATCATAAGATAGAATATAATGTCACTTGGAAATGTCGTGTCCGTATATATCTAGCAAATAAATGCTCACCTGTTGCAAATCGATAGTTGTGTTATTTTTTATACCAGATTGAGGATAGTTACAGGGGTATTAAAATCCTAAATGTATGTAGTTCTGTGTCTATCGTATGGAGTGTAGAAAATACTTCATTTAAACATGATATAAGGTAAATATTTTGTTGTTTTCATTTGTAACAGTCAAATAAACACTGTTCTTTATGTCACAATATTAATTTTGAGCTATTTTACTCATTGGGATAGATGTGTTGACTTAACACATATTAAGCACTGACAATGAACCCAGTCACACTGCTGTCCATGTAAACGAATCCAATATCTATATGTCAAACTTTCAGAGAGGTGAAATCCCAATGGGGGAAGGGTCCCTCTCCTGCCACTGTCACATCAACCCCTCTCATCTTCCTCTGAATACTACCACCTTGAAGACATAAGTAGCGATTCAAAAGCAATTTCCTGCATTCTTTTTGGTGTCAATTGTGAGAATTCCAGGGGTTTTGGGGAGTTGGGGAAAATATCTGTTTATTTTCAAGGAGCTAGGGGAGCAAGCACATACTTTTGGAGATTAAGGAAGCATTGCCAAAACGTTGAGGAAAAAGTCAGGGATTTGGAAAGATAAGAGTATTATTTTAGGGATTAAAGAAGCACAAACCCATCCATCCCAATGGGGCGTGTAATATTACTTTTCTGAATATGACCACCCACAACCATCATCTAGCATTACTCGTACATCCTTTGAGGTACCTTTTACCCCATATTAGTCTTCCTTTTTGTTGGGCATAGGCAAACAGTGCAGACCCAGATCAGATGCTGCAGCATGAGATCCTTTTCTATTTGTTAACAGAGTGTTTGATTAAGATTTGATTAAACATGAAAAATACCACCCAACAACCCTCAAAACGGAAATGGACTGGTCAAATTGAATAGAGTGGGGAATTTCGTTCAGCTTTATTGGTTCACACAGAATGACTTACCTGATATAACATCCTTACTTTTGGTGTTCATTGACTTGATATGCTCATATTGACTGTTAAGACAGTCTTTGAGTAAAGGTTTTCTGTCCTCTTTACCATCCTGTATAAGTGACTCATCCTCCAGGTTTTGAGACATATAATCAACTTCATCATTCACACGGCTGGCCTCGATTTCACTAGGAATAAATTACAATGTTAACCCTTAATATTCATACTCCTCTAATTCTTACCAAGCTTATTCAAAAATTTAGTTCAACCTACCCAGCATAGAGTGTCATGTCACCATCGGACCGCCAGCAAAACGCCACTCAAATGGTGTTCTGCTGGCAGGCAAATGGTGGCCCACTTTAAAATATTTACTGGGAAGGTTTATTCGAACATCTGAATCTGATGATATATAGAAAATGTGGAGCAGCAACCCATGCAGCAGATCAAACTGCTCCTATAGGAGTTATTCGAATAATATTTTGGATACAATGACTTTGGAGATAAAGGGAAACGCGTACAAAACAAACCGTAGACTTTATATGAAAGATGGTAATAAGGCGGTGTGTTTGGTAAAAAATGCATGCAAATCGAGCCAACCGTTTAGAATATATGGTTGTTTAAAGATTTAACAATGGCTACCTTGATACTAGTCACTGGACAGGCTGTGAGTAATGACGTCATAACCTCACAACTAAATAATTCAAATAACACTTTTGCCGGTGTGTATATATACTAAAGTACTAATCAGGTGTATTATTTGTGTCACTATCAATCGAAATAACGCAGAATTGTGCTTCAGAAACACTAATATTCCTGTGTATAGCTATTTTTAGAAACTGGTCATGAGACTGCCAAATCAAAATCGTGGCGCCCATCATAGTTATTTTGAAACATTTCAAAGTCTGTATCTACCAAACTGTTGGTCCAATTTTTATGAAAATTTTACCAGGCATCATGGTTTGTAAAATGCTTTCAGCTTAAAGCTGCATACTCTGTAACTTTTGATCTTTTAATATAAGAAATAATGTTTCTATTTTTCAAGAACACAGCAAAAAGCTAAAATTCAGGTATATATTTGACCAATTTCGTAAATCTTAACAAATTATCAGTATCAAAACAGCAGCATTTATGCTAAATATTAACTGTCTTTAATTATTGGAGGGACGCAAATAATTGCCAACAAGAGAAAAAACTCCTGTTTTATAAGACAATTACGTTTCCATGCATTTTTCGGCTATGGTGAACAGATTT
This sequence comes from Loripinus fragilis, assembly GCA_964019695.1. Classification (NCBI taxonomy): domain Eukaryota; kingdom Metazoa; phylum Mollusca; class Bivalvia; order Lucinida; family Lucinidae; genus Loripinus; species Loripinus fragilis. The sequence goes on along the minus strand of OZ026519.1, from coordinate 19,665,050 downwards.
ATTGTGAAAACATAACTTAATTCTACTTTTATAAATGATTTAAAAAGAAAAATAGTTTTTTTCGAAAAATGTTCATATTTGCAGACTTAGTCTCTTTAAGTTACAATAATATTTTGTGTGTGTTTCCCTTTAAAAACATTTGAAATATTTCAGTAATATTTCATCAAAACATGGTTCTGGGTTCTTAGAAGAAACATCTTTATTAATTAGTGTGACGTTTATTTTTAAGCACCCAAAACATAAGTTTTGGTTGAAATACTGAAAATTATCTATTGGGGTACATTGTATTATGAGAAACAAGAGTATTTATGAGCTTTGTTTAAATAATATCCCGTCAAAACATGATTCTGTGTTCCTAAAAGAACCTCTCTGTGAGACGTTTCTTTTAAGCACCCAGAACATATGTTTTATAGGTATTACTGAAAATAATCATTTTTAGTTTTAGATTATTTATTGACTAACTCCTTCTTTTGAGCTTTTGATAATTCGATGTAGAATCTCTTGGCTCAACAACTTCAGACTAACAATATTCAATTGTAAATTTAAGACCAACAATGAAATCCTCCCACACATGCAGGTGGGGTTGAGGGTAGAAATCAACCAAGAACCGACAAAAAGTCCTGTCTCAGAGCATTGTCTGCGCAAATCATATTCTTTGAAGATCAAGTGACCTTTAATGACAACAGTGACACAAGTTTGAAAGAACCAATTAAGCGAATCACATGGTTTTGTAACGCATTGGGTAAACAAGTATGTAATGTGTACCCGATGTCCTTGTATCAGATAGGTCTGCATTTGCAAAATGCCACCCATCAAAAGATTATAGCCTTAAAGGGACACCAGCCACAGCAATTCCCTGATTGGCTTGTTAGCTGTCACTTAATAGTGTTTACTGGTTTACTCTGTGACCTTTCTTGTTAGTCGATTATAAGAAGAAATATCATATAAAAAGACATACACTTGCTATCCCTATTTTCGGACCAATTTAGCCAAAGACTGTTTTCATATTATACCCTCAATCCAAAAAAAGACATGAGATATTGCACCGAAGAGACCTAAGGTTGATCAAGACCCTTACATTGAACATAACTGGATGATGAAGAACAAAAGAAGAAAGAGTAATAACTTACGCTATTCGAAGACTGTCCACACTTTTCCTTGAATCAGCTGATGTGGGTTTCTTTACTGGGACAGAAAACAGTTGCTGTTGAAAAATAAATCAATAACTGAAATTGAACTGGAAATGTAACAATCATATATCACATAACAACCTATGGCACCATGAGGAAGAGACAATGGCACACACAAATATACACAGTAACAAACAAGAAAACAATGCTTCTAAATGTATGAGCTAGTGCACGACTAAACTACCAAATATAGCCCAGGCCACTGCCAAACTCAGGGCATCCACACAGTCTGATCAGATTCTATACTGTCCGCATGAAGAATGGACGAGTCCTGAGTAACTCAGTAAGTGAATATTGGAGGCTTTGGTCTGACTGGGTGATGTACATGCTGATATGGGGCTCTTGAAGGTGTGGGGACCATTTTAATGTGTTGGATTTGCGTGTTCTAGCTCATATAATGTTGTATATGTCTAGTGAATAACTATTGTTACAACACATGGACACACATGCACATGCAACCATTCAGATTGTAATTACATTAAAATGTTTGACTTGCAGCGCCAATTGCCTTACGTATGACTACGCTTGACAATTAAGTATGTTCTAATTAAATGAAAAATGTCACTTTAAGTTATCAATACATTTCTTTTAGAGATTCTAGCTATAGCAAAGTCCCATAGATACACTCAATATTTCTTTTAAAGTAAGTGAGTATGACATAGAGGATCCTACATGAGTTTTCATGTTGTATTAAATTCATTAAACGAGTTATGGAAAGGAGATAAAATGAGAGGCCTGCCGAGCATTTTATTTCTTCTTTTGCTATAAGTGTAATTAATTCAATAATACAAGAGCACGAATGTTAGATTCTATTTATCATATGACATTAAGATTTCTTTGCAATCTCATTTCTGATGTAGAAAAGGTTATAATTTTAGAATCATGTACGCAACGTTGTTATGGACGTCATAACGTTTACCACTAATGGTCTATCAATTTTATTGCATGGCGTTATTTCACTCCCAGACGCAACGCCATTATAATAAAAGGAAACATCTCAATCATATATCACAGACCAACACCTGGCAGCCAGAGGAAGAGACATAAGAACACAGACAAACAAACACACACACAGAAAAGAAAGAATGGAATCAAAGTAAGCAACATACAATATGTGATAAGTACTATGTTCTCATTAATTGTCCTAAATGCAGAATAGATACGTATAGAATCATATGTTTCATATAACGTTGCTTCTAGGAATAATGAAGCCCTCTTATTTAAACTGAACACCGCTCGTTATGCTAGTGGTTTATATATTTTTAATGTTATGTAACCATAACAAGGTCCCGTAAATATAACAAAAAAACACGATTTCAAACATATGATAAACAGTACTCCTGTACTAATGAATTTATTAAACTCGTTGCGAAAAGGCGATAAAATGTTCGACAAGCCTAGCATTTAATATCTTTTCCCTAACTCTTTTAATATATCCAATAAAATATGAGCACTCGTGTATGAACCTTTTATTTCTCTATCAACGTATATTTATCTGTACAAACCCTGAGTTTGAAGAGCTGCCCAGCCTGTGATCTCTGGGCGTTCAGTTCTACATCGTCCCAGTTCTTATCCAACTGCTTCTCTACATCATTAATCTCAACCACACACTGACGTAATGAGTCTCCAGTGCAAGCGGATCTGAAAGCAGGTAGAACGACAGGATATAAGGAAAATGTCTCCATAACACTTATTACCAACACAAAGTTACGCTTTATACCTTAAATATCCAAAGCCATGGCGTACCCATACAACACCCTTATTATCTTATCCTTTTCATTTTGGATACCCGTTAACAGATACTTTGACAAACAGTGAGGACCAAGATGAAATGTTGCAATAAAAAAGCAAGTGAGTAAAAAAGACACAAAAAATCCAGCAGAATGAATGGGGTTAAAAACTGAAGCAATTTAATGTCTCATCGATGACATATGACCAGAACACAAACAACAAAGTCACAGACCAGCCTGCGCGTCCGCGCAGTCTGATCAGCCCTTTGTTATTTGGTATTCGCTTATTGGATAGTATCATATCTAGACTTGCCACAAGCATTTTTTTTATATTTCTAGCTAGTCTCTATCGGAACCACCAAAGACAGGTTTTCTCCAAGCACTGCCCATGGATTTGTTCATTCTTTATGGATCCTCAAGAAGTTTAGTAACCCTTCATAGAATTTTGATTTATTTAGTCCGTTCATAAGAGTTAAAATGCAGTTCAGCAATACACAGGCTTGAAAATATGTTTTGATTTTAATAAAAACCTTGATTTGCCAAAAGAACAGGATATGAACATTTCAAATATATCATGAAGGGAGAATGATTCTAGACACTTCTTTTCTTCAATTGACTTAGAAAACTTGTGCAACAAAATGTCTTCATACTTAAGTTTATTATGTTTTAGTTTAAAGGGACCATACGTTTTAACATGCATTTACATTTACCATCCCACGGAAGCTGTTTGAACACTTGGTTGCAACGCCGATTGATCAAACATCGTTCGAGGAACCTGGCAAGTGTTAATTCAATGAAACCAGTTTGCTTGATCAGTATATTTTGCATTTACACCTTATACCAACCATAATCTTAGGAGCAGCTGCGGTGTAGCAGATAAACCACTCGTCTTGTAAATCAGGGGTCGTGGGTTCGATCCCCGGCTTCATCAGTCTGTCGGATGAGACTTTAAGCTGCGGTACCGTCATCTTTGGTGCGACGGTAAACATAAACACACACAAAAACCGAAATTGCACTGAAACTTTGCAAAAAAACCCATCTTGCTTCTTATGCTGGATCTCTCTATGTAGTAAGCCTACAAACGTTCGAACATCATAATATTCGTAGGTTCTCTTTATTTTGGAAGGATCCGTTTTTTTAGATTATTTACCCACCTTCGTGCATGTGTTTGTTGGTTCAACATGGACTGTATGAACATTCTCGTCTGCTGGAGTATGTTCTGCATTCGAATCTTCTCTAAATTCTTTAGAACTGTCTCCATGTTAGCCAAGTCCTAAAACAAATCAAATGATGTTTTCAAAACATTTGTCTGAATATAAATTCGTTTTACTTGACGCTTGTATGTTATTCAGTCTTTTTCTTTTTCATTTAATAGTAAATATAAACAATATAATTTAAATCAAATATAGAAAACGAATACCTAAGCAATTACTTTTTCAGCGCAATCATAAACAAAGAGGATTTTGCTGTTATCATTATTAATATTCCATGCAATTATTACATAAGCTTAGCAACTAAAGAGAATCTTACATGGGTGCTTATGTTTTATTGAATTTATTAAATGAGTTGAGGAAAATGCTTTTTCGCAACGAGTTTGATAAATTCAATAAAACAAGAGCACGAATGTTAGATTTTATTTATCACATGACATTAAAACTACTTAAAAATCGCATTTTTGGCGTGAAAACGTCAAGATTTTGCCATCTTTTACGCAAGGTTATAATGGACGTCATTACCGCAAGTTTCGAAATCTGTAAATCACTAGTGGTTTATCGATTTTATTGCATGCCAGACGAGACGGCATGTGATAAAGTTACTATATACATGTACATGACACAACCAACAACTTAAATTTGCGCTCAGCGAAGACTCAGATGCTGTGCTCTCAGTAGGTAGCTTAGTGCGCAATCTTTCTTCAAGCGTTCAGCAAATACTCTAATCAGGCTGGCTGGAAGTCTGGCCCTGAGGTTATAAAATATCTCATGCTCAACTCAACTGAGAAATTTATCCTGCTAATAAATTTCACATTTTAACATTTATTAGCATGATAAATGCAACATCTGAGAGTTTGAAAGCAAGAATAGTCCTTATTTTTCATTATTTTAGTTTGTATGAGCAGTTCAAATTCCAAGGTAATTTGAGTTGAGCATGAAAATATTTATATAACATCGGCGCCAGCGCCACTATGGGTCAATCGTCACTGAGCACAATTCAAATTATTGGTTATAAACTAATAGACGTACAGTGGCGCTAGATGTTTCTATGGTCTGTAGATCTTTCTGTACACCTTCAATGACGTCCTCTTCTTCCTGTAACTGTCTACGTAAGAAGGACACCCTCAGTCTCATACCGTCTACCTTCTTGGCTCCCTGTCTACTACTGCGCCGTGCTGATGTTATCCTGCTTCGCTGACTGAGCTGGTTCTCTAGAGTCTCGATCTGATTGGAGAGGTGCTCTTTTTTCTGATAGAAAAATGTACAAGCAACGTCAGTTGGGGAAAAAACATTTTTGATGTTGTTTGGTTTAGTTTGTTTTTGCTGTATGAAAATTTTCAATAAGACAATAAAAGGGACAGCTGCGACATTTTAAGCTCAAAATATGCTGTTTCAAAGGGGAGTTTTGTAGAAAAAGATGTGATTTTTAATTCATTCTAATATTTTAACTATATGTTCCATTTTTCTTAAATACTATATTTTTCTTAAGCTATCTCATCAGCCCCCCGTCCCCCTTTTGCGTCATGAATAATAGTTTGTAAGTGAATGAGATCCGGTCCTTTCTCAAGATATAAATGATATGAGTTCAACCCTTTGTATTCTGAGGGATTTTCCCATATAAGTATGGAACTGCTCATTATGTGCTTTAATGGGTCGGGTCCTAGGTATAATTTTCTATATTATAGTGTATGATTGTTTTAATCATAGCAAACAGTGCAGGTCCTGATGAAATGCAGCATTATGCTGCATTTTATCTTGTTCTTCACTGTATGCCAAAGTAACCGTTTTGGGTTTCCCGTATAAAAAGGGTAAAATTGGAGTATGTGCGCGATTGGTGGGTCCACTCAGTACCCGTTTAGGAGGTTCCAGTATACAAAGGGTTAAACTGGAGTTTGTGTATGTTAGGTGGGTCCACCTAAGTTGTACCTCCAAGCGAAGCTTCTCCTCTTTCTCTTTCTTTAACCTGTTCCTGTCAAGAATAGCAAACCTTTCTTCTACCCAAGGTAAACTTCTGTTCTCTGAGGTCACTTCCCTGTGAGATAGGTAAAAGATGACATATAGATCTATTAAACAAATGAGCCGCAACATGTGATTTCCAACAATGTGGCATTTTGACAAGTGTAGACTCAGACAAGCCGGTGTAGCTTCCTTTTAAGCTTAGAAACCCCAAATGATGTACAGTCAGTAGCTGAACAGTCATAGAATATTCAAGCCACTAGCAAAGGCTCTGATCAGACTGCGCGTATGCGCAGGCTGGTCTGAGCCTTTACTGGTCGCACATACCACATTGTTTGGAAATCTCATGTTGCGGCTCAAATATCTTATTTATTCAAATAATCAGACAGCTAAACCCATCACTACATTCACAGTAAGAGTGGGCCAGCAAATGGTGTTTAGCTGTTGGGCCGATACTGACCGAGATTGTATGCTGGCAGCTTCTTGGTGTCATGCTAAGACTTTTACTCAGGATGTCGTGGATTGGTCCGTATTTGGTGATTTTGGCATTTCCTGGTCAAACTCACATTTTGAGATGTAAGTAATGAAATAATAGGGAAAATACTGCAGGTAAAAAAACGGTAACCAATCTCCTATATATTATACATCTTCGCAAGTCAAGCGCCATATTCTCATGGCATCCTTATTCTCACGGAAAACCATTATACCAGTATAAATAGATCATCACGACGTCTATCAGCAGTTTACATGTGGATATAAGTGATCATAAGTGAACTGAAGGCTACAACCCATTCACCGTTCTAATAGAAACTTCAAAAATGTTAAGTTGTGAATGAAAAATATTTTTGCAAATGTCATCTGCCTTCCCACCCAAGTATTTCTAGAAATACTTTTAATTAATCCCCGCAGCTTTGACAGATCAAAGCGAGTTACATACTGATATTCATGAATTTGAAGAAAAAATTACATGACCAGGTCAGGAACTTCCTGCAGGCCAACCACAAACTATATAGTTACCGTGAGAATATGGAGCCCCCTTTCAATATGGCTGTTGTGTGGAGGTCGTGTTTACAAATGGAAGCCTAGGCGATAACTGTCAATGAAAAACAGATATAATGCCTTCAATGTTTACTGTCGTGAGTTGGCTCCCGGTACCGTTAGTTTAACAGGTGACAGGGCCCAGGGCGACGACAGTAAACATTGGGCTTACAGTAATAGTCTAAAATGTTTATGATTGATTTTATTGTATCTTCAGTAAGCATATGAATATTAGTCACTGTTCCAAAATAAGTGTTAGTACCGTAAGATTATGGTGGGTCAGGATACTAAGTCCACTTCGTTCCTTACGCACGTAAGGAACGAAGTGGACTTAGTACCCTTGGCTTGCGAAGATGAACCTTGGTATAACCGAGTCTTGACGCTGAATAAATGCGCCAGAATGATGATTATTACCTTCTTATGGCACTGTAAGGTCCGAGATCATTCATGACAGAGTTATACATTCTCTGGTGGGAGTTGATCTGACTTCTCGCTTCTGTCTTCAAACATTCCAACACAGACTTGATAATAGCTGCATCCATATACGAATCTGTAGCAAGAAAATGATTACAATCCTTCTTGGATTTGGACTTGCCCGTCTATGACAATGAAATAGCCTAGTTTCATCTAACATTAACGATAAACGAGTTGACTTTAATTTTAAAATAGTTAATGATGAAGATCTTGTTAAAGTCACTCACATTTGAACATAATCTCGCAAAATATATATTTTGCGAGATTATGTTCAAAAGTAAGTGACTTTAACAACAGAAACCAAATGCTTTACTGCTTAGTTACTACCATAAGCTAAATTCTAGTGCATATAGGAATCTGTAGCAAGAAAATAGATTTTCTTATAAATTGACCATCCTTCTTAGATTTGGATTTGTATATGATAAGTGACATAGTTCCATTTAACATTTACGATCAACGAGTTGACTTAAATTTTAATATAGTAAATTTTTAATTTCTGGATGAAGACCTTGTTGTAGTGTATACATTTTGCGAGAGTAACAACATAAACCAAATGCTTTACTGCTTAGTTACTAAAACAAGGCTATCCATAAGCTAAATTCTAGTGCAGACACTCAGAGTTGTAGTGCAGACACTCGGGGTTAATTGTTTTAAATAATGCTGGTTTGAAAACTATTCTGCAACAGGGCATATCAAAGCCAGTATTTTATTGCGATTAAGTTTATAAATTAAAAAAAAAGTCATCGGAAAGCTTTCTTTTCCGTGATCTATTCAAGACAATAATCAAACGTTATGAAAGAGTAGTATATAACATGGTTTCTGCTTGCTTTGCTTTGCCTTGGCTGCGTTCTTGCTGTCGTGTGTCTGCCCGTCTCCTGTGTCTCGGCCTCGCTGTTCAGATGGTCGGTCCGTAGTCTGTAATTTAATGGTATTTCCTGATCACTTTAAACTATTATTATTGTTTTAGTAGTCCGTCTTGTTTGGTTTAGAAAACCAAATGAGGTAGCAGAGGACTTTCAGAAAACAGACTGATGATGGGTTGAATTTTAGCGGTAAGTTTACAATGGTGTCAGTAAGAATGTCTCAGTTCAAAATGACTACCCCTTGTAATATGGACCATTACAACACAACAAAACCAAAAACATCAGAACAGAAAGCCTTCTTCGGCATAAATGAGTTAAAATCAGATCTACAATTATGGCTGATAATGGCTGTGCGGCTAATTTGGGTTGTAGGTCTCTGCATCCGCAATTCAGTTGGCCATTACAAACCATATAAACGTATGGCCTGGGCAAAAGTACTATATTCAATAAAGTTCAGCTCAGTTCAAAAAAAGTCTATGCTCACCAGATCCGTCGCTCTTGTCAATAGGTGGGTTAACACCATCCATCCAGTCTTGTAACAGGCGTACATAGCGCAGTTCGATCTCGGCACGCTCGCTGAACTTAATAGAAAGGAAAGATCGAAGCCTGAAACAAAATATAAAGAAATACAATAAAACCTGGATGACTCGGGCGCTGATTCTTCGAAGGACCCGCTGAAGTTGAACATTTGAACAGGTCAGATTTCTGAATCATTTCCTTATCACTGTATTTCCTGTGTGTTGTGGGTACTAGAAAGAACCGTTTCACTGTTACGGTTCTGTTAAGCACCTCTAACAAGTATGTGGGTGCGTGTGTGCGTGCGTGTGTGTGTGTGAGTGTGTGTTTTACATCGCAGTCGACAATTGTTTCAGTCATGTGGGCTCGATTAAAAATTCTTCGTCGTCCAGGTTTGAACCAGTACTTAGCTAAGGATTAAGTGTTTTGCTCAATGACGCAACGCGGTGCCTCCACCGAGTCTCGAGCTAGCAACCCTTTGATCTCAAGTCTTACACTCTACCACTGAGTTCACATGCGACCTCCGCTTTTGGTAGCTACAGAAAATGATTTAGCTCGGTAAGCATAATATGGCCAAGGCAAATAAAAATTCTTATGAACTTCGTTTTCTTGGCATGAAACGCATTCTGTAGCTGTCCCAACTCCCAGCGGGAGCTGTCAAGACTCCACAATAGTAATTGTTATCAATGATTGTTATCAAAAATAAAGTGTTCTATTTCGGCTGAAAATTACAATCGCCTTTTACTTGCCCGTGCAACTTTAAACTGAACCCGCACTGAAACACTGTTCAGTCTCGCTCAAATGTCCCTAGGGGACTGCTGAGATACAAGTTATGGCTCTAGACAATTTGAAATTGTCTATCTATCTATCTATCTATCCATTCTGCAGCACCCTCATTTCGAGTATTACGTGCAGTTGCGCTGTCAGTGCAAGAGTTAAAAGAAAGATTGTAGGAGATAAAAAGTGCGATAGTGAGACTTGATAAAAGTTATAGTGTTAGTGCAGAAGAGGTGCAGGTAAAAGAGATTAAAACAGTGTATTTAAATTAAGGTGACCGATGGTTGATCTTGCAGACTCCTTCCCTGAATGAGTCAAGATCTTCCAAAAGTACAACTTCAGAGGGTAGTCTGTTCCATAGAACTACTGATGCAGGATAAAAGGAATATTGGTAATAGCTGGCAGCAGTGTGTATCTGCCTAAATGAAAGAGTGTGCATGTGGCGAGTATATCTTAAGGGTTTATCAAAGTATGCAGGAAGTTGAATCGCAACATATCCATGGACAATTTTGTAAAACATTATCAGCCGGGCATCAATCCGTCGATCTTCCAGTGACCTCCAACCAAGCTCACTCAGCATGTTAGTGACACTTTCATATGGGGAGAATTGGTTTTTGACCCATCTAGCTGCTCTTCTTTGGGTCATTTCAATTTTATTTATATTATGCTTTGTGTGGGGGGACCAGACTGGGGAGGCATACTCAACTTGGGGACGAACTAATGTTTTGTAGGCCAGTTCTTTTACCTTCTCATTGTTGGTCGTTTTATGGGGCGGCACAGGACATAAATATCAACATTTACATCTACATCTACATCGTACGCGCAGCCGTCACACTTGACTATTACAGCTGCCCCATACCCTTTCCACAGGATAAAGCAAGCAACGTGTCCTTAACAACGCCATATAACATTTTTGTTAAGCATTTACCTCTCTCAAATGGGCTTCGGTGCGAGAAAATCTGCGTTGGTGATGTTTAAACCAGCCTACTTGGCTACAGAAGCTGGTAGAATATTGAACCTTCAATGCTCGCTTACCCCGAGTACACAAGTGGACGAATGCGCAGACCAGTCGTATCTCGCGTCACATAATACGTGGACATCATTCTAAAAAAGACGGATTATATACCTTTCAGAAGCTCTGTTTTTCCAGATCCCTTCTTGTACTACATAAAACGGAAGTTTCTTGGATGCCGCAGGCTTTGGTGCCGTAATTTTCTTTGACATTTTTCAGCTAGCGTCCTTTGTTATTTATTTTTACTCATTTTAATGCACCAGCTGAGTCTCCCATTTTATTACGTTGCCAAGGGCAGCAACGTTAATCGACGTTTGTAAAGTTTGACGGCGTATTGACGTTCCGTCACTGAAGCTGGTTTATGGCACTTCTATTTAAAGCCGTCCCCTGCCAGCTTACTCTCGCGAGCAACTCTCTGCCCACTAGCGATACGCCATTTGAATGGCGTTTCGCTGGTGGGTCGATAGTGGCCCGCTTTAAATGCTTACTGGGTTCGAGACTGATATCAAATCACGCCTGCATACATTGAATACCAACGCACGTCTATGCTAAGTAAACAAAGTAAGTAAGGGTGCAAAGATCAGGCATCGATACAATCAAGTACCACATCTGACCCAGGATACCAATGGGAAAGTGACAAACTCATAGTTAGACATCAAAAACGAGAGCCAAGAGGTCAGCCCTTTCCCAGCAGGCGACCACAAGGCACCACAGTTATATATACACCACGAATCACAGACGCTCGTCAATTGAGACACTCCTTTGGTTTAAGTTTTAAAACTACCTCAAAATCTACCCTAGTGTACTAAATCCAATATGGTCTGTGCAGCAACGAGAGAGACTCGTTCTTTGGGGAATACGAGATGTTCAGTGCATCTCTTTTCAACTGGTTCCTACAATTTAGGAGATACTTGATGACCTGGTGACTTTCGAACTGTGAGCTGTATTTAATGTTATCGCTAAAAGCATTAAGAGAATGCCGCTGGTTGTCATTAACACTCGTTAAAGGTTTTTTGTTTTTGTTGTTTTTGTCATACTTAGGCCCTGGAAGGGGGGGGGGGGGGTCCCCACTACGAGTCAAGTACCATGCTCAAGGAACAGCACAGGCCGCTGGAAAGATTAGAACATACAAACATTTGGTCCCAAGTCCGCCGCGGTGGCACTGCGCTACAGCGTCCCTCATAGTGTTTCACCATTTGCGGTTCCAACGGGCTACGTTCTTCTGTACTCTATATTTATTGAGCTGTATTCGTGTGCAACATTCTTAGTATATTTCGGTGCAAAAAGCCAAACTGTGCTCTTTAAAGCCTCGGATGAAATTTCTCATTGATGGTTATGCCTAGGTATTTTGCGTAATCATTCTCCTAATGAACAATTTCCAGTGTGATGGGTGTCTTTAATACTTTCAACAAGAGGGTAGCGATCTGATCAGTGCAGCAATTCTGGAAATAGAGAAATGTGGGTATCAATTAATAACTAGGCCGGTTGTTTGTTCGACTTTGTAAACGTTGTGTGTGTGTGTGTGTGTGTGTGTGTGTGCGCGCGCGATTGCGTGCGTGCGTGCGTATGTTCTCAGTAGATAGGAACTATTTGAGCGTTTCGGTATTAGGGGCGAGATTTGTAAAAGAACCGGTCCGTCACTGGCGGATGTTTTGACCGATCATTACACAGGTGAACCGCATGTCTAGATCTCGGAGGGTGTTGGCTATCGGAGGTAAACAAAGGATTTTGAGGTTGGACATGGTCTGTATTGAGACGATTTTATTTCATTTAGATTCGCTTTGAGGGATAAGAACAACATATAGGTCGATAGTATACAGAATGATGATAACTCTGAAAACAATACATCTTTTTGAACTGAATCTGTTCGAGTTTAAATCGCATTTGAATTCGGAAATGCAGTAATTTGGACCAATAATTCGAATTCATCAGTTAATATTCATATCTTTTATCTTATTTTTACTTGATTCACAGCCACCGCTGGAATGTATAACCTCTCTTTGGAATGAATCAGTCAAATACAATTCAAAAATACTTGTAAAACACTTATTTATTTGCAATTTTATGACGGTGGTATCATGTTTATGGGTAGCTTTCCGTTCGGAGGTATGTTGGGTAGCTATCGGAGGGAAGGCATGTGCATGTTAACATTGATTTCGGAGAAGGGCAAATTGATTATGCTCATTAAACTAGCTATCGCATACGGAAACAAAATTGTAACACTCAAACACTTTCAAAAACAAGTGGTTCGATTGGCGAGGAACATATCAAGGGAGAAACAAGCTTAAACAAACCATTTTGTTTGAGTTTTTGTTCAACATTGAAGGAGTGTTTTTGTGCATTAGTTTGTTTTGTTTGTTTTGGCCTGCCATATCTATTTAGCCCTTTGCATCACATTAAAGAAACAATCTGGCAGTAACATAACATGCAAAAGCATTATACTATGAAATGGGCACATACCTTTTGTGAAGGTGACAGATCAAGTAGCTATGCAATTAGTATACCAGATGTTTAGACAGCACCTATACGGTCTAATCAGTCTTCACTAATTGCATAAATTTAACTACATGTAGGTGTTTTCGCATTTACACAACATAAGTTAACGCACTTTAAAGAACGGCCTTTGGGTTAAAACAAGTGTAAATGACCAGGAAATGCCACAATCCCAGACAGACACATGGCACCAAGAGACAGGTACACTGGAACACAGACAAATAAGGAATACGCACAAAGTCAGTGAGAGAATTGCCAAACTAGAAATGACACAATATAAGCGTTTAACACGAAGTGCTAAACACGAACCCCCAGCAAATACAACAAAAATAGTAAGTGAGTATGGTCAGGAAATTTCACAATCACAAACTTCAGACAAACCCATGGCACTGTGAGGAAGAGCCACACAGCAATCACGAGGCACTAGGAAAACAAACTAAGCAAAGCAACCAGATCTCTCTTCCCCATCTACTCGCCCTCTTTCTTTCTTTCTCTCTCTCTCTCTCTCTCTCTCTCTCTCTCTCTCTCTCTCTCTCTCTCTTCTTCATTCTATCTACTCGCCCACCTATCTACTCTCTCTCTCTCTCTCTCTCTCTCTCTCTCTCTCTCTCTCTCTCTCTGTCCCTCTCTACTCTCTACTCTATTCTCTTTGTCGTTCTCCACTCTCTATTCTCTTTGTCTCTCTCTACTCTGTCTCTCTCTACGTCTCTCTCTACTCTGTCTCCCTCTCTACGTCTGTCTCTACTCTCTCTCTCTCTCTCTCTCTCTCTACTCTGTCTCTCTACTCTCTCTCTCTCTATACTTTATTCTCTACTTGCACTCATCTCTATTCTCTCTATACTTAATTCTCTACTCGCACTCCTCTCTACTCTCTTTTTCTCTACTCGCACTCCTTCTCTACTCACACTCCTTCTCTATTCTCTCTTATTCTACTCGCACTCCTTTTCTACTTGCACTCCTTCTCTACTTGCACTCCTTCTCTGCTCTCTCCTTCTCTACTTGCACACCTGCTCTACTCTCTCTTTCTCTACTTGCACTCCTTCCCTACTCGCACTCCTTCTCTACTAGCATTCATTCTCTCTACTCTCTCCTTCTCTAATCGCACTCCATCTCTACTCACACTCCTTCTCTACTCGCACTCCTTCTCTACTCTCTTTATCTCTACTCACACTCCTTCTCTACTTGCACTCCTTCTCTACTCGCACTCCTTCTCTACTAGCACTCCTTCTCTACTCTCTCCTTCTCTACTCGCACTCCTTCTAAGTCCGCATTCCTTCTCTACTCCCACTCCTTCTAACTTCGCATTCCTTCTCTACTCGCACTCCTTCTCTACTCTCTCTTTCTCTACTCGCTTTCCTTATCTACTCGCACTCCTTATCTACTCGCACTCCTTCTCCACTCTCTCTTTCTCTACTCGCACTCCTTCTCTAGTCTCTCTTTCTCTGCTCACACTTCTTATCTACTCGCACTCCTTCCATACTCGCACTCCTTCTCTACTAGCACTCCTTCTCTACTCTCTCCTTCTCTACTCGCACCCGTCTCTACTCGCACTCCTTCTCTACTCGCACTCCTTCTCTACTCACACTCCTTCTCTACTCGCACTCCTTTTCTACTCGCACACTTCTTCTCTACTCGCACTCCTTTTCTACTCGCACTCCTTCCCTACTGGCACTTCTTCTCTACTTGAACTCCTTCTCTACTCGCACTCCTTATCTACTCGCACTCCTTCTATGCTCGCACGTCTTCTCTACTCGCACTCCTTCTCTACTCTCTCTTTCTCTACTCGCACTCCTTCTCTACTCGCAGTCCTTCTCTACTTGCGCTCCTTCTCTACTCTTTCTTTCTCTACTCCCTATCTTTTTCTTCTCGCACTCCTTTCTCTACTCGCACTCCTTCTCTACTCTCTCTTTCTCTTCTCCCACTCCTTCTCTACTCTCTTTCTCTACTCGCACTGCTTCTCTTCTAGCACTCCTCCTCTACTCGCCTTCCTTCTCTACTCGCACTCCTTCTCTAGTCTCACTCCTTCTCAACTTGCATTCCTTCTCTACTCGCACTCCTTCTCTACTCGCACTCCTTCTCTTCTCGCTCTTCTTCTCTACTCGCACTCCTTCTCTACTCGCACTCCCTCTACTCGCTCTTTCTCTACTCTCTCTTTCTCTGTCTCTCTCTTTCTCTCTCTCTCTCTCTCTCTCTCTCTCTCTCTCTCTCTGTCTATATCTTCCCCTGTCTCTCTCTCTGTCTCTGTCTCTGTCTCTCTCTCTCTCTCTCTCTCTCTAATGTATTAAAATATCATGAGCAATACGAGAATTTAATAAAAATGATAGCGAGTGTTCGACTCCCATGTTCAGTCCTCCTCTGTCAAATTCCAAGTACGTCACCCGATCATCGGGTAATGGGTAAAGAACTGTTATAACGTGCTAACAGGGAACATTTTATCATGGAATTGAGAGAGGAGTTCTCTGTATGCCTTAACAATGAAGCCCTCTTTCGAGTTAGGGTGTATTTGTACAAGCCATTTTATTCTAGGGAAAGGGAAAATGCCAAACTGAGGGGAACAATATTGTCAGAGAACGGGGAAATAAATAAAACATGAAACATGGAGACAAGTCAATATTTAAGAAGAACAAGGGAATATGTATCTCCTGGGAGGGCCTCTAATATAGATAATAAAACAAACAACTATAAAACTACTAAACTTGATATGATTAAAAATATTGTACCCAAACTCTAAACTTTACAATCCGATTGTCCATCTCTTTCTGAAAAGGACGTCACCCAGGTACATTTATTGAACTAAAGATAATTTCAAGTCGTACTGCAAACGGTTGCATAAAAATCTAATTAAACATTCGATTTTTACAGAAATTTTGATTGCCATTTGTCGCCAGTCGGGCGACACATGGCAATCGAAAAATCGGGCGACAAATGGCAATCGAAAACCCTGTTTCCAACGATTTTTGATCTACATTCGTTGATAGAATTAACGTTTTCGATTGCCACATATCCGGTGTGAAACTGTTAAAAATATCTGAAAGCTATACAACCCATCTTTATTGCTTCTTATAGAATGACAAATGAGCCGCGACATGTGATTTCCAACAATGTGGCATTTTGAAATGAATATACTCAGACGAGCCTTTGTAGCCTTCTTTTAAGCTTAGAAACTCCAAATCATGTTCGTTCAGTAGCTTAATATTCATATTATACTCAATCGACAAGCAAAGGCTCTGATCAGACTGCGCGTATGCGCAATCTGGTCTGAGCCTTTGCTGGTCGCACATACCACATTGTTGGAAATCTCATGTCGCGGCTCAAATAATATTGTTTAAAAATAATGCCATTGTGGGGTTTGGGCTGCTGTTACCGGAATATGAGGAACTGGGCCAGAATTACAATGCCTCCTTAAAGTTAAGGAAGACTTACTGAGTTAAGTATTGATTTTTCAGGATGCCAAAAATGACGTTTTAAACTGATTAAAATCAAAATTGTTTCACTTTTCTGTAGATCACAATGATATCTTTGACCACAAGTAATGCATCGATCCAGGCAATTTATTTAGCATGTTGAAATATCAATACTTAACATAAGTCATCCTTAACTTTAAGGAACCATTGTAATTCCTGGCCCTGTACTACTATGTAAAGTTTAAAAACGTTAAAAGATAAAATAACAGAACGGATTACCACTGAAACTGCAATATTTTCAATATTTTTACGGGTATTGTTATATGGATTACTTTGTCCACCTATACAAATATGCAGTGAAGATCCAGATAAGCTTACATGTATACTAATATTTTTAAGAATGAACTGACAACAGACCAAAAACATAAATTGCTTTTTAATACGTGTGGTATTTTATTTTACTGTCGCAATGGCGCAAAGAGTACAGCTTTAAAACGTATGCAAACTGTACAGGGTTCATTATTATGTTTTTTATTTTGTTTGATTTTATTCTTAACATCCCAGTCAACAATTTTTCGGTTATGTCGGGATGGGTCTTCCTGGGTTGAACCAGTACTAAGCTATGATTAATATGTTTTACTCAAGGGCACAACACAGTGACACCGGAGAGGCCAGAAATTCGAACGCTCACGTTACTCGATAGCTGCGCATTCAACTAAGAGTAAGATGCGCGGATCCAGAGAGGGGGCGGCAGAGGGTCCTGACCCCCACCCTTGAAAATCAGAAACCTTTGGGGCTCTTTAGCAATACTGCTCCAGATCCCCTGGAAAATCAAAAGCTACCAAGCCAGCATTCCATATTGGGTAATCACCGGCCCGCCAGCGTTTTGCTGTTGGGCTGACGATGGCCGCTTTTAGTGGTATTTTAATTCCTCACTCCATTCATCTAAAAAAGTGTGTCAGAGTTAAGTTGGACTTCGTCTGACAAAATTTGTGGATCCATGCATGATTAAGCATCGCATGGTATGTTTTGTTGCATTTTTCTCACTAATATTTTACAAAACCGAAGAAAGCGTATCAGTGCAACGCTACTAGATGATGGTACAAGACATGGACATACCCTATCCCAGCCAGCACACATTGTCGGGCAACCATCGGCTCGCCAGCGAAATGCCATTCAAAATGATTTAGATGTTGCATAGCAAAAAAGGAAGAAAGGAAGGCGGGAGGGGGTGTTGGGGACTGGCTTGACAGCCTTGGTTAAACCCATTCAATGTTCGTGGTTTTTTTTTTTGCATGTGTTGTTGTTTTTTACGGTTTGGGGTGGGGGGGTAAATTGTTGATATAGTTTGTTTCATTGAATAGAATCCTAAAGGGCGGTGCAACAGGAGGGTGTTTCAGTGGTCTAGGTGAGATGCATGTTTCAATGGATTTGATCAGGGTATTTCAGTGAACTGAGTGGTCTGAGTGCTTCCCTGGGCTGGGCGGTTTGGGTGTATCAGTTGCCTATGGAGTTTGGGAGTTTCAATGGGTTGGCTGTTTTGTGCACTTCAGTAGACTGTGTGCGTTTGGGTGTTCTGTGGCGATTCAGTAGACTGGTGGTTATGGGTGTTTCAATTGTCTGGATGGCATACATGAATATATTTTTGGATCTAAGGTTTACTAATCATGCACACGTGGCTTCTTAACCAACAGTTTCCTTGCATTTTGACACTCTATTTACACAACAAGATGCGCCTCAATGTGAACCTGCATTTTGTAACCCTGTTCACGTTGTTAATATATTGCGTTGCCAGGTAAGATAATGAGTATAAGTATGGCACATGTTCTTGCCTTCTTTCAGGGACCATACCCTCACCCCCATCCCACCCAGCCATCATATCCCCTTCCTATATCAAGCATACTGGTTTCACCAAAAATGAATCAGTGTAGAATTTAAATAAATATGTTTTCCCAGACTCACTAGACAAAAACATGCATATTGGCACCGACTGAAGATGAGCGCTTTTCACAACACACCACAACTGTAAAACGTCTCAAATTCCCTTCTGTATTTTGCCCCCCTGATAGTCTTCCATTTGTAGCATTACATATTTTTTTTGTATCAAGACATGCTTAAAATATATCAGATTCAGGCACTAATTGTGCGGCAGTTTGTATCAATCTCCGAAATCAAAACCACTGTCACTCCGATAGCAAGGATGCCAGCTGTCAAGTTACCTCTGCACATTTTGCTAACCACCAAAGCGATATCAACGTAAGCAAATTTCAAATATTAATGTTTTAATAGCATTTTTAGATACGACTCTTATAAATCATGCAGGAGAATGATATAGAATTGTGGCGACACAAGCAAATTGTGTCAAAGGTTGATGTAAATCCAGCTATGATCAAACGAATAGCATTTTTTCATTGAAAATTTCACAATCGTCGTTTGAAAGGTCGCACAGGGTCCTACGGAGATGGATCAAAAGCATTTAACACATTCCGAGTCCTTATCATTCATTATAGAAGCAACCTGTTTGCTGCTTTCGTCTCCAAGAAACTTTCTATAGGACATACAAATGGATAAATACAGACCCTGTCCATCCATAATCGCAATGTTTACCTCCGATAGCCAACACCCTCCGAGATCTAAACATGCGGTTTACCTGGGTGTTACAATTAGAACTGTCTCGATAGAGGGTCACCTTAGAACTATCTGTATCGAATTTTAAGACCAGGTCAGTAGGTTTTTTTGGTTAACAAGAGGGCCCTAGATCGCTCACCTGAATCCCGGCACATGAAGAGATGTGTGGCCTGTGGATTAGAGATATTATTTAAAAAATATTTCTATTTTTCGCTCTGGTGGCTATGTTGTTCAGCCGAGTTTAACATACTGACCAATTTTGTAGTTTTGATAGAGGGCATTATGAGGAACATTTCTGTGAAATAATATTGAATTTCGACCAGTGGTAAAGGAGGAGACGCTGTTTATAGACATTTAGAGCGCTGGATGCAACTTTGTTCAGCGAAGAGAAACCATTTGTGCAGTTTTGGACCAGGATGTTATGAGGAACATTTCTGTGAAATTGTTTTGGATTTGTACCAGTGGTTCAAGAGATGTAATTTCAAGATATTTCTTATTTAGAGCTCTTGTGGCTCCTTTGTTCGGCGGAGTAGAACCATTTGTGCACTTTTTGAGGAAATTATTTTGAACTTAGACCAGTAGTTTAGGAGATGTCGTTTAAAGTCATTTTTTATCTAGAGCTCTGGCGGCCCCATTATTCAGCGGAGCGGAATCATTTGTGCAATTGTAGTAGAGGGTATCATGAGGAACAATTCAGTGAAATTATTTTGAATTTGGACCAGTGGTTCAGGAGATGTCTTTTCAAAGATTTCTTATCTAGAGCTCTGACCATATATGCAATTTTGGTAGAGGGCGTTATGGGGAACATTCATGTAAAATTAGTTTTAATTTGGACCAATGGTTCAGGAGATGTCGTTTAAAGAAAAAGTTTATGCAAGCCTCATGACGGACGCACGACTGACAACGGACAAAGACCAACCACAACCTTCGGCTCAGGTGAGCTAAAAACACATTTTTGTTCCTATCTTTTGTCATGACAACCTGAATTCTGCATTGGGATCAAATATTTTACCAGCTTTGAAAGAAGAGCACCCACCTTGTGAAGTTATGTGAATTTCCAACATGGCATTGTGGTTTGATGTTTGAAGCCTTGTTAACGGATGGACCTAAACTGGAGCACATTGTGCTCAGATGAGACAAAAAGGGTCCGTTTGTTATACTGATGCAGTCATTACATAGAGGGGCATTTAAAAACTTTTACCACAAATGTGAAAAGATATTCAAAGGCACGTCGCTACATGCGTTTTGAAGGAGTTAACAACAGCTCTTCGCGCTACTCATAATTGATCTTAGTAGATTATCCTGAACCTATGGGTGAGACCGAGAGCAATATGGTAAACCTTTGACTAAGAGAACAATATAGTTAACTTATGGCTCGAAGATTCATGTGATAAATCTCTGACTAGGGAGAAATATGGTAAACCTCTGACTGGAAGAGTAATATGGTAAGCCTATGACTGGGAGAGTAATATGGTAAACCTATGACAGGGAGAGTATGGTAAACCTACGACTGTATGATAAATGCAGTAAATGTATGACTGGGAGATTAAAGTGTTTAACCTATGACTGGGAGAGTAATATGGTAAGCCTACGACTGGGAGACTGAGTAATATGGTAAACCTATGATTGGGAGAGTAATATGGTAAACCTAAGACTGTGAAACTGAGTAATATGGTAAACCTATGACTGGGAGAGTAATATGGTAAACCTATGATTGGGAGAGTAATATGGTAAACCTATGACTGGGAGAGTAAAATGGTTAACCTATGACTGGGAGAGTAATATGGTAAGCCTACGACTGGGAGACTGAGTAATATGGTAAACCTATGACTGGGAGAGTAATATGGTAAACCTATGACTGGGTGAGTAATATGGTAAGCCTACGACTGGGAGAGTAATATGGTAAACCTATGACTGGGAGAGTAATATGGTAAGCCTACGACTGGGAGAGTAATATGGTAAACCTATGACTGGGAGAGTAATATGGTAAGCCTACGACTGGGAGACTGAAAAATATGGTAAACCTATGATTGGGAGAGTAATATGGTAAACCTATGACTTGGAGAGTAATATGGTGAACCCACGACTGGGAGACTGAGTAATATTGTAAACCTACAACTGGGAGATTAATATGGTAAACAAACAACAATGAGATTAATGCGGTAAACTGATGACTAGGAAATAAATATGGTAAACCTATGACTGGGAGATTAATGTGTTAAATGTTTAACTGGGAGATTATGACTGGGGGTCATTATGGTAAAACTATTACTTGGAAAGCAATAACTAAACAGACACCTTCAAACATATATATCATCTATTGTAAAAACTTCAATTCTAAAAACCAAAGATGAAAAATATAACACTTAAATTATGCAAAAAGCACAAAAAAGTTAAGTTTACAACAGCAAAGAAAAACACACTAAAGCTAACAGATTCATTGAGATAATAAAGAGGCCAGCATACAAGATTTTGGTACCTACAGTAAAACCTCGAAAATTCGAACTCCAATATTTCGAAATACTCAATAATTCAAATTAAATTTTGGAAACAATGGATTCAGAAAATAAGACATATTTATGAATTATTTCAATTACTATCTATACAACATAAGTTTTGTGTGCGTTAAAGAAACGTCTCTCCGAAACATTTCTTTTACGCACACAAAACATGTGTTATAGGCAAAAAACCCAATAATGATCATTTTTGGGGTTATATACTTTTATGTCTACCACCCTATAATTCAAACAATTGATAATTCAAAATAAAACCTCTAGTCCCGAGGAGATTCAAATGTATTCTAGTGATGAACAAACGTTCAGGTCAGTCTGTACATTAGTGCAGTCTTTCCAGAACATTATTGTTCACATACAATAAGCAGAGATACAGCTGAAGGCACAGACAAAACATTATGCCTCGACTCAAAATAAAGCTCAATGATTGGCTGCTTGCGGACAGGTGTCGGCAAGCAGCCAATCATTGCCCTTTATTTTGAGTCTGAGAATGAATTCAAGTTTTATAACCTCGAGGCTATGTCTCTAACCCCACTAGATAGCTGAACATGCATGTTTCTTCACATTATATGGGCCTCATCGCGAGAAAACCTGTCTGCGGGGTTTCCCGCAAAGTAAGAAACCAGTCTCCTCAGTTACAGAGACTAGCTAGAAAATAAAAAAATGTTTGTAGCAAATTTAGATATGATACTATCAATTAAGCGAATAACAAAGGCGCTGATCTGACTGCGAGGATGCGCAGGCTGGTCTGCACCATTGTTTTTCGTAAATACCGGACAGGTTTTCTTACATTGAGCCATTAGAGGGCCATACCATAAGTACCATTATCCTATAACACGGTTAGGAAACTTCATAAACAGAGCCATCAGCTCTGTATATTGAGCCTGAAAAAATTGTCAAAAAAAAAATAAGAATATTTCTTTTATCGTTTAAATTAGTGAAAAAAAGAGAATGTAGTGCTCCACTCTGGTCTTTCAACTTCTAATCCAAGCTGATGTGAGCTGCAAATTGTGTATGGTTTTATCTGCATCATTTTTGTCTTGATGTAAACATGACAATAAGGAATCAGACATTACCATACACAATTTGCAGCTCGCATCAGCTTGGATAAGAAGTTAAATGAGCCAAGCACTACATTCTCGGTTTTTTGCTATTTTACACCATAAAAGCACCGAATGCAACGATTTTAGACGATTTTTCAGCCTTCATGAACAGAACCAGAAAGACTCTCATAAGATTTCCTTTTCAGAGCCTCATCTGTATTTATAAAGTTTCCTACCCATGTATAAGCAGACCCATATTATCAGCAATTGTTTTAAATCTAAATCAAACACATACACACCACAGTTATATCCTTTTAATAAATAAGAGCAGATATACCATCACACTTTGGCCCTTTATAAAACTTTAAATCACATATGTACTTTAAAACACACATTTGGTGCTAATTTTAATTTAACAATAGATTCACCTAGCAGTGATTTGGTGCTGAAATAACCTATCACAGGCCAGAGGTCAGTCGTTAAAAAGAGTACATCACGAGCAGGAAGTGCAAGTGATTTATACACTTACGACTGACCAACAGAAAATGATACATTAAGTAACAAATCACTGCTAGCACAAATCTATTCCATTCTAACACACAAAAAAATTGAAGATTCCTTAAAATCTTATACAGATTCTGCCATCTTGAACAGATCATAAGAATGTCCTTTAAATCTTTTTTTGGACTGAAATTTGTATTGTATGTACTTTTTTGACATCCATTAGCTGTAAAAACAATGCATTGTATATAGCGAGAGGTTGTAGCTTACACTTTCCAATTGAAATTGTGTTTCTCTGAAGATTGTTTTTGTCTTAGCAAACAGTGTCGACCCTGATAAAGTGCTGTTTAGTGGAATTTCGTCAGGGTCGTCCCTGTTTGCCAAAGTACTCATCCTTTAGTGGCTCTGTTACCCAGAAAGCTTTTTTAAAAAAATATATGCACGGGTAGAGCTTTTGTGTCCAAATGGATGTACATGACTTTTCTCAGGAGTCTGTAACAAGGATCTGGGAATCTGTACAAATCCTTTTTGCCCTGTTTCAAAAAGATCTAGAGTTGTATGAGACATAAATATATTTAACCCTTTACCTCATACAGACGCCTTTTAACACTTTTGCTAACTAAGCAGACCCAGATCAGACAGCTCTTGTAAGAGCTGCCTTATCAGGGTCTACTCTGTTTGCTATATTGGGTGGAGCTTAGCATGAATATTCATGAAGGAAAGGGTTAAACCTATGTTTGGCGAGTCTTGGGCTCATATCTTCAGATACTTCTTCTACAGTATGAGAATACACATTCCCTCCTAGATTTTTTTTCCAGAAATAACTACATAAGGAATATTGAACATAACAATAACTAGTGTAACAAGGCTCCTTAAAATTGTCAAGAAGAAAACACTAGCATTTAATACCATGCCTTTTTTAAACTAATGTCTTTAGCTTATAGTTTTTAAGATATTTGTTTTCAATCTTTACTACAACTTTATAAAGATGGAAAAAAGTTTTGAGTATTACAATAAAAAGTAAGCAATTTGATCACTGTCGTCTACTTCCAAGTGATATGAGAAAGGACCTCGGACAGTCTTAATGAATGATTGCCCATAAAAATGGCCAGAGAAGGGGGGGGGGGATGTCAAATTGCTCAAAAACAAAATATCATAAAACTTTATTAGGAACTAATTTTGTACATAACTGTAGGTAAATATCAATTTACAATGAAATGTATCAGGGCTTTAGTTATGATTGTATGATTGTGTACCAAGTAATTAACTGTCTTATTTCTCAACCAAAACATATGATGTGGATACTCAAAAGAACGGCCGCAATGAGATGGTTCTTTTAGGCACCAAATTATAGGTTAAATCTGATGGGTAAGAAAATATTTACTATGTTACACTCAAAAACTGTGTTTATCTAGACTCTGATGTATACAGTATGTAGGTACGATACACCTCAGTGAACATTTATTTAGAAGAAACGATGAAATCTACTTAACATGTAATTTATGCAAACGCATCCCCTTCGTCTCATTTTCAATGCTGCAAACATTATATTCCCATGCGAAACTTTGAATTTCTGTGAAAAAAAGTTTGGTCACAAAAAATACCCCCACCCCCTTAACCTTGATGTCCTGGCATAATTATGCAATATCTTCAAAATACTTTTAGTTTGCTAGGTGCACTAAATGTAAGGGTTTGACTTAAGCACAAAAATTTAGTTGTCAATTATGCATTATCCTAACCACAAGCTGTCAAAATTTGGGCAGATTGAATAGGAGACTGTCCGAGGTCCTTGTAGAGTGGACTTGAAATCTGCATTAGAAATGCCCCAATCTAGTGGATACATAAAGAGATTCATACATGTGTCTAACATAAATGTGTCTTTTTGTGTCCAGGTAAAAAAATCTTGAAAGAATAACCCTTTTATACCAACTGAATTTCCCATGTTTGTAAAGTCAAGTCAGTCTGATTCCTTGTTTATATAGAGGGCTCACAGGCTATTAATTCAAAAAAAGGTTATATTTATTTCTGTGAAAAGTGGTTTGTCATACCAAACAGTGCAGACCCACAGCATTTCAGCTGGGTCTTCACTGTTTGCCAAAGAACCCATTTAGGGGGGTTTCCAGTCTTTAAAGTTTAAATAAAGATTTATGAATCCAAGTAATAAAAATAATAAGACTCCAGAGGTGGTGTTAGTAATGGACAGATATAAGGACTGTCTTCTGTATAGTATCAACCTGAACAAATATTATTAACATTTCTTTAAAGAACATCATGCATTTTAATGTGTACAAACATATACATTGTAAGTGTTCCACATGTTGATGTACCCAACCATCCCATACTGTAAAGTATTGGCCAGATTTATAAGATAAAAATATTGACCGTGTGTTTATGATATTGGCCAATAAAGTACTGGTATACATGGATCTAACTCTTTAATAACCAAATTTCTAAAATGAAATCTTAACAGTCAAAAGATCTAGACTAATCCTTCTTAGTTATCTATAAATAATTAACTGATTAAAGCAAACAAATAGTCCCCGAGTCCGATCAGGGACTTTTTTGTTTGCACATCCTTTTCCTGTCTGAGTAATTTGGTTTTCTGGCAGTCAAAGATTCAATTAACATTTAAGTACATTTGTATTATATTAAAACAAAATGAAAGCAAACTTTGGAATAAAATATGAGCAGAAAAGAAGTATTGCACAAATAAATAAACATGATATAATCTCTTCAATAAACAAGAGGGCCATGAAGGCTCTGGATAGCTCACGCGAGTTCTGCTTCCCTAGACTTTGTTTTGAGAATTTTTTGGGGGGGGGCTTTGGCTTTGGCAACCACATTGTTTAGACGAGTGTAACCATTTGAGAGATTTTGGTAGAGGGCATCATGTGGGAACATTTGTGTGAATTTATTCTGAATGTGTGTGAAAGATTCAGGAGATGTTTAAAAACATGTCTATCTCCAGCTAGGTTTGCTATTTTATTTATCCAAGTGTGATAGAAGGCATTATGAGGAACATTTGTCTGAAATTTATCAGTGGTTTAGGATATGCCTTTTAAAGAAAACAGTTACAGATAATGCATGATGAAAGCAAGACAAAGACTGATCACAATAGCTCACCTTTCAGCATTTCCAGCTTTTCAGGTAGGCTAAAAATACATGTAAGACATTGTAACATTTGGTAACAGTAAATGTTCTAAAATTTCAAACAATAATCTCTATCAGGATTTAAACAAACCAGAACTTTCAGATTATAATCCCTCAGGTTCTTAGCTGAATTTGGAATCAGGTTTGATTT
This sequence comes from Loripinus fragilis, assembly GCA_964019695.1. NCBI lineage: Eukaryota > Metazoa > Mollusca > Bivalvia > Lucinida > Lucinidae > Loripinus > Loripinus fragilis. The sequence goes on along the minus strand of OZ026519.1, from coordinate 19,638,397 downwards.
ATTATAGTGTTCATGGACTGGCACACAATGTAGACCTCAATGGACTTGAATCTGATTTGGGTCTGAAATATTGCTGTTTCCTGGACTATTTTTTCTGATAATTATGGTTAAATGTTTTAGAACAATTACAGTACTACAGAAATATTTTGTTTTGATTCTAACTTTGTTTACTGGAAGAACATAGGTAAAACAATTAGAGCTGACACAAGAGATGTATACAAAGCTGACTGCAGGTAAACCTGATTGGTCAGAAGTTATTGTTGATTAGGCCCCCAGGTTATAAAACTTGTTTCATACTCAACTCAGCTGAGCACGAAATTTATCATGCTCATAAATGTTAAAATGCCAACAATTGTTGGCATTTTAACATTTATTAGCTTGATAAATACAACATATGAGCGACTTACAGCAAGAAACTTGCTTATTTGTCGGTATTTTAATTTTTATGAGCAGTTGAAATTTCGTGCTCAGTTGAGCATTTTAACATTTATTAGCTTGATAAATGCAACATATGAGCAACTTACAGCAAGAAACTTGTTTATTTGTCGGTATTTTAATTTTTATGAGCAGTCGGAATTTCGTGCTCAGTTGAGATAAGCATGAAAAGTTTTATAACCTAGGGACCAGATGCTTTTGCCAGAAATACGGTTTTCTTAAGCTTCCACCAGTTTTTCCCTGCTGGTCTCAGGTTGTAAGTTATACAGTATCCAAGTCAAGACAATATAACTTTATATTAATGGTAACTTACTAGGGCTAACTCTCGTAGAATATATTAAAAAGTAATTTTCAAGGTCTAAGACATTTTTCCAATGTATAACAAAATTTTATTTTTAAGGACTTTTCAAGAAAGACTCCCATTCATCATTATTTCTAAAGCCTATGCCAAACCGGTATATACTCAATCAATATATACAAATATTAACCCCAGCAGACAAGAATAAGTACAACCAATATGTAAATTTTTAAGTTTCAAGGCATTTACTTAAAAAAATAGTGTCTAGTATGGTCTTAAGGCAACAAACTTCAAAGTCTAACACTACCAAAATATGTCCAGCATCAAAGGCTTCAAACATGAAATCAGGATAAACCCTTAAAATGCCAATCACAAATAAAGCAGATAAGTTTCGCTATATCTTTGTTAAAGGAAAATGAGGCTTTTTTGCTGGCATTTACATGAATAACGAGCGTAAATTTGTGGACATTTTCTTATCCATCAGTTAACATTTGTTTGTGGTCCTTAAAAGAACTGTCTCATTGAGACGGTTCTTTTGAGTACACACAACATATGTTTTGGTTGCGATATATAAACAATAATTTTTAATTGTGCACTCTCATCTGGAGGCCTGAAGCCTTGCTTGGTTTCTTATGACAGTGACAATATTTGAAAATGATGGCTACTGAAAAGTTATGGTGGCACTCCAAGAGTTAAAAGTATTAAATCTTTATCATACCTTGGCTTCAGTAGAAGATCTCTAAAATACAATAACTTACTACATAAAACATGTTTAACAAACAAGTACATGTAAAATAAATACTGTAACATGAATATTCCATTAACCCTTCGTATTCTGATGGATTCTCCCATTACACATTCTTACAATAAGTATGGAACTGTCAATTGTGTACTAAAATGGGTCACGGATAGAATTTTCTATACTATGTTGTATTTCTGTCCCTGAAGACTGTTTTGACCTTATGCTGCTCTCACACCTAGGCGAATATGCTTGCAAATGGGCTTACAAATGCAATTCGGCACAAATTGGCAATGGTCGCAAGAAATTTGTAGGTGCTCGTAAGCATTCTTGGGATGTTGGTAAGCATTCTCATGGTCTTGCGCAGATTAGAAACATGCTCCTAATATTTGTAATAAAACCATATTATTAACATATTCGTGAGCAATCATAAGCCATTCTTATTGATGGCAAGATATTTGTAGTGATTGTAAGACGTTTGTAAGTGATCATAAAACGTTTGTAAAGATTCGCTTGCATTCCTATTGACACTTCCACAGAATGCAGGGCGAATGTGGACAATTAGTCCAAACTTGAAGGAAAATAAGCTAATTGGACAGGGCCTGTCAGATATAAGACAAAGAGAAACACCCGTAATGTTAATAATGCAAATTAGATACCCATGTTTTTCATTCTCGTTTCATTTGCAACACATTTGTAAGATTCGCAACGGCTTTCGCAAGCATTCTTAAGCATTTGCAACATCTGCAAAACAGATTCGCTATGATGTTTAAATTTCCCTGACCAATCGCATCATTTTTGAGCGATTATGCTGCGAATTTCAAATTTTCATATTCGCATGGATATTCGCTCAGCTGTGAGAGTAGCATTAGCAAACAGTGCAGACCCCAATGAAATGCCACATTATGCAGCATTTCATCTGGGTCTTCACTGTTTGTAAAAGTACACATTTAGGGGTTTCCCTTATACAAAGGGTTAATATGAGCATCAAACCAAGCAGATCAATGAACATAAAATCACTAGTATAAACCATAAACATGAAATATACTAACATTTGCTACTTCCATCCATTTATGCCAATCAAAACCTTCCATCATTGCTGTTACTATCTTGTTCTATTGGTCTTAAATTCATTAAAAGGGATTGCTGGTTGAAACTTATAAATTGTTTCACTTGTTGAATATGCCTTTCAGAAAAGCAAACAGAGCAAACCCTGATGAAATGCTACATTAGGTGGCATCTCATCTTGTTCTTCATTGTTTGCTATTGACCAATTTACAAGATGCTAGATCAAATCCACTACAGCTGTTATAAAAAATATTTTGCCTCAAATGCAAATTTTTTTAGCGTAAAATTATTACTATTCTTCATTATTTTCTTATCTATCAGTTTAAACATGTGCTTTGGGTGCTCAAAAGAACTGTTTAATAACCCATAACATATGTTCTGGTTTAGAAATAAGAAAAATAATTTTCAATAACGCACTCTTATCTGGATGGCTGCAACTCATATACTTTCAAACTCATAATTGTAATTTTTATGGAATACTGGCACAAAAATCAACAGTTTAAAGACAACAATTTTTTTTTTTATTGCAAATGGGTGTCTAATTTTTTTTTTTATTATTGCAAATGGATGTCTAATTTTTCTTTAACCATCATTATTCTAACTAAGGTGAATACTTGTTTGATGTCGCTCAAATCACAGTGAGTTTGATTGGTTTTAAGTTGAAATGAGCCCAATTATGAGAAAACCTGCTTAAAGACAAATGCGCTTCCTTAAAAGAGTATTTAGTTTTGGAAAAAGTAATGAACACAGTGCACTTATTAGGTTGAATATACATGTAACTATTGATTTAAATACAGCTAAACCTGTCTTAAGCAGCCACTCTGACTCAAAGAAGACCAACTATGGGTTTTTCGGGCCTCAGACTCTATGACGGCTCTGACGTAAAGCTTTAATCGGTGGGTTGGTGCCTGATGCTTATCTGTAGCTGGACCCACCGTGGCTCAACTTGAGGTTTTCTTTAGCTCTGACTATCTGTGAGTCATGAGCCCTTTTCTTTGTTTCATCATGGAGTAGTAATTTGATTAGAGTGTTTTTCCATGATGATACATTGCATTAGTTAGATGGCCTCCATGCGAGCTGAACATTTTTTGTACTTCAACAACAGCAGAATCTAGGGCGAAGATTTGGTACCAGTAAAATGCATTTAAGCCCCCGGGTGGCTTAGGCTGCTGTCCGTTCTAAGGCGGTGGTTCTGTTGTTGTTGACTTTCTGTTTATTGTTACTCCCATTGTGGGAGTCTGTAATTGTTCTATGTTTTGTTGTACGTTACTTTATGTCCATTTTAGTATTGCAATCATCTTGATGGGGAAGAGAGAGCTGATTGCTTTGCTTAATTTGTCTTCCTGGTGTCTCGTGATGGTTGAGCGGCTCTTCCTCACGGTGCCACGGGGTTGTCTGCAATTTGTGATTGTGGTATTTCCTGATCATACTCATTTACTATTTTTCAAGACCGATTACCTCTTCATGCAGGTCGGAAGTATAGCAGAATGCCCTCTTGGATCACTAAATGCAGGTCAAAAGAATTGTAGAATGCTCTCTTGGATTGCTTAATACAGGTCAAAAGTATTGCAAAATGCTCAAAGAGAGCATTCTGCAATACTTTTGACCTGCATTAAGCTACGATCTTTGTTATGCCTAATTTTGAGTGTCCTCTTAAGACAAGTTTAACTGTTCTACTGAAATACCACATCCTGACACATTACCTACACTAAGTGCTATGACACAAGGACTAATGAAGATAGGATAACAAACATCTTTAACCTTTACTATGCTGATTTTTTTAACTAACTACACTCCTCTCCAATTTCTATCCAACTAACTGACTGGATATCATTCTTAGCCTGTATTCTTAGCAAGTAGACTGGAAAGCAGTGTCGATTCTGATCAGATGGGTTCTCAAAAGCCAGTTGACCTGGGTCTACACTGTATTCAAAATAGAATATATTCATATTCAGCATGGTAAGGGTTAAAGGTATGATGGTGCTATACATTTGGGTGCAAACAATTTAATTTAAATAAAATTCCAAGTCTTAAGGCCATCTGTTGGTAGTGGTTTTAAAGTCTAAGAATAAAAATTCTAAGGCCAAGATGGCCAAAAATGCCCGTCTAAGTTTTTAGCTGTGTTTGAATAATAAATACTAATGACTTGCAATGTTTTGCAACATACTGTTATTAAATTTATTATTCTATTTATCTTTAATACTAAAGTCAATAAATGACAACAGAGCTAACATCAGACTTTTCGCTGATGATATTAGTCTCTTTATTATTGTTGAAAACCTAACAATGGCTGCTATGTCTCAAAAGTGATTTACTTTAACTTTCACATTGGACAGCAACTTGAGGAAATTATTTTTTTAACTGATCACTGGCTTCATAAGCCATGCCACTAGCTGGACACATTTTCAATGTATGAAGTCATTTTAACAAGTTTTGTAGTTTCACATGGGACACTCCAGTGAAGTTTGATATAAAGTAAACAATCGGTTTTGGAGGAGTTGACAATTAAAGCATTTTAATCCTGCATGACCACAGACATTGACTGATCATAATAGAACACTCTCAGCAATTCACGCTCAGGTGAGCACTAATAAGGTAGAAAAATACTCCTAGTTATAAATACTAGTCTAGAGCTCCGAGTGCAAAGGTAGAAACTATAGTGAATGTAGTAATTTTAATCCTTTAGTGTCCTGAAAATGTTCTTCTCATTATGTCTGCTGAATGTGTTGTAAATTCAGGAATTTTCGCGAGGATTTTATTTTCGCAAAATCTTTGCAGGAAAATAAAATCCTTGCGAATTGGCGAAATCACTCTGTCATTTACTGATGAAGGTAAATCATGTCATTTTTGCGAAATTTTACGTCGCAAATTTGTCCTTTAATGCTATTCCCGAAATTAAAATTCTCATGAAATTTTCCGAATTTACAGTATTCAAATGCATTTCAGACTACTTTTATCATGCAACTTAACAGAATGCACCCTGATCAGACTGCTCCTTTAAGAACCAAAAGTAGAGACCCAGATCAGATTGCCTCCTAGGAGGCAGTCTGATCTGGGTCCATACTTTTTGCAATATAAACTGCCAAAAATAAAGCATTAACATTAAATTAGGGGATAACTGTATTCAAAATTCTCATTTGAGGAGGTATATCCGACGATACATTACCTCCCCAAATGAAAATTTTGAATATGGTTATCATCATTCTAATGCACTTCTGCAGTGAAACGTTGCAAGCCATATAAAAACGCATGTAATTCAAGGAAATGTAACGTAATCAGTGAAGTCAAACTATTTCTGACTGTAACAAATTTTGACATCCAATCAAAAGTCGCATTACAAAAGCAAGTGCATTAGAATTTCATCATAAACGGCTGGAAAAGGGCTAAAACACAGTTGATTTGCATATTGTCTAAGATTCTTCCTCCCTTGAAGTAGTGGTCCATTGATTCTACTCATGATTGAGTGTCGTCAGTTTTAGGAATTCTTTTTCTAATAGTAACTTCTGTGTCTTCATCTGATTCCTGTTTCTTCTCTATCAAGATATCTTCTTCTTCCGATTCACCCTCAGATCCTGTGTCACAGATAGAAACATTGTTTATAGACCAAAAGACCACTTAACCCTTTCCTTTATGCAATTTTCATGTAAGGCTCCACCCACTATGAATAATTATATAAATACTTTTCATATTGCTACAAAGAACAAAGAAATTATTTGTCAGGTCAACTAGTGTAAGACCATATCTTATATTTCTGTTAGAGGTGCCTAATCTGGGTCTTCTCTGGTTGCAAAAGCATTAAAAGGCATCTCTATGAGGTAAAGGGTTAAGTAATAAATATTTAGAGCATAAAAGTGTAATTATTTTCTAATAGTTTTTACGTGTACAACAGTTTAAACAAGTGTTTAGGGTGGTAGGTGTGCTCTAAAGAACTACAGGTCAACCTCATTGTCTCAAAGTCCAAGGGAATGATGGAAATACTTCGAGTTATCTGAAGTTCGACATAAGCAAAATGTGACGACACCCAAATATGATGTACCTGTTCGATTTCTCCAAGACATACTTTTGCAGTACATGTATAGTAAAAAAACGGATAGAAAGGAAGACAAAAGAAATTCATTTGAGTTTGTTTTATTTCCAATTTAATTACGTTGTGGACCGCCCTTACGCCACAGCCTTAGCGAGGGATAAACAATATGGCGGAAATGGTGAATTTTTTAATTACTGGGAAATGGTTGTAACAGGCTTTAGTTATTCAAATTTCTAATTTTTTTATCAGGAGAATAAACAAACATAAAAACCAAACCAAGTTGTATAAGTAAAGACTGTCAAAGGACACCGATAAACAACATTAAAATTTGAATGGCACCGCTAATTTTCTGATGTTCAAATCAAACACCTGGGTGGTTATGCATTGTCAAGGTCAATCATCATATATCATAATCGGATTTTTGATTTACGTGCAGGTGCAGGGGCATCATCCACATCAGTGGGCCCCTTTCCAGGTAACTGGCTAGCTGCACGCATAGCAGATCTCACACCTGATCTCCAGGTGCTCCTTTCTTGAGGGTCAACTGTGGTGAGCTTCCACTCACGGCAGTCTTTCTCTGTCAGTTTCTTCCATGTTTGCTTGGGCCTCCCTGCCCCCCGCTTGCCGTCAATCTGCATATCATATGCTGTTCTAATTGCACCACTCGAATGCGCCACATGCCCAAACCAGGGAAGCCTTCTCTCTCTCAAAATAAGGTCGCGACCCTCAAGCTGAAGCTTTGCCAGTAGCTCGCTTGACTTTACTCTGGCCACATCCTCTGGCTTGATACTGCAGATCTGTCTGATCATGGCCCTATCATTGCGTTGCAAGCGCTGCAGGTTCGTCTTGGTAAGTGGCCAAGTTTCACTGGCATGGAGCATGGCGCTCCGCACGCAAGAGCTGTACACATGGCCACAGGTCTTGTAAGAGAGGTGGCGGGATGTGAGAACTGGTAGTAGCTCCCTGAACTTCTTCCAGGCGGTTTTCACATGAGTAGTGACTGTCATTTCACAGCCTCCACCAGCAGAAAGCATGTCACCAAGGTAGCAGAAGGAAGCTACCACCTCAAGCTTATCAGGTCCGACCTGAACTTCACTCTGTGGTCTGCCATCAATAGGGCGAGCATTTCCCATGCACCGTGCACACCTATAATCAGGATTTGGTTTCAGTTGTTGTAGCCCACTGCATTTCTTATGCACCCAAAGTTTGCAGCCATTGTAGTAGATGCTGTTGTTGCCTACTCCTGTACGACAGACAGCGCATGGGTATTCGCCTGAACTCTGCAAGAGATCCAGGCCTGTACCACAGATCATGACCTTTGTCTTTCCTGCATTACCCTTAATCCCTTCTTCTCTATGGAATCTTTCCATATCAAGAGCCTCCTGACACATTCCTCTAGGGAGTCAGCAATGATGACAAGATCATCTGCATATAGGTCCTCCCAGGGAACACCAGCCCGAAACTCACGTGACAAGGCCTCCAGCACAATGATGAAGAGCAAGGGACTGAGTACGGATCCCTGATGGACCCCGACCTTCACCTCAAACTCTTTGCTGAAACCTTCACCAACACGAACCCGGCTTCGTGCATTCCCTGGACTAACCTCACAATCCATTCCTCAACGCCTAGCTTTCTCAGGGCCCACCAGATAACCTTCCGAGGGACACGGTCAAATGCTTTCTCTAGGTCCACGAAGGCCATATAAAGCCTCTTGTTCACTGCTAGGTATCTCTCCTGCAGCTGCCGGACCACAAAGATTGCATCTGTAGTGCCTCTTCCTGGGACAAAGCCAAACTGGGAGTCGTCAACAGACACCACCTGTCTTATGAGACCATCGACAATCCTCTCTAGGATCTTCATGGCCTGCTCAGTCAGCTTGAGGCCTCGATGTTTGCCTCTATCCAAAGCAACACCCTTGCCCTTGTAGAGGCAGACAATGAAACTTTCCTCCCAGTCAGTTGGGACCTTGCCATCACGGATAATGGCAGTAGCAAGATCTCGGATCATGGTGGCACCTGTATCACCTGCTGCCTTGATCATCTCCACCACTATGCCTGATGGACCTGCAGCTTTGCCCGACTTCATCTTTGAGATGGCCTTCTTCACCATGTCAATAGTGATTGGGATAGGCGGGCCTTCTAACGGAGGTTCATTGGACAGGTGATCAGGGTCCCAGTCAAATTCAACGTTGAGAAGCTTTTCATAATGTTCAGCCCACGCATTCTGCTTTGCCTCCTCGCTCATTGACATTTCCCCAGTGTCATTCTTCACTGGCTTGTCGCCTACAACATCAACATTCTCTTTCCTCATCTGGTTCGCGAGGCTTAAGATATCAGAGGACTTGTGGTCAATGCCCTCATAGACCACCTTGTCTGCTTCGTGGCGTGCATGGTGTACTACACGTCTGGAGATGCACTTGGCAGTGTTATATGATGCTCGTGTGCATTTGCCAGCCTTCCATGCTTTGAAAGCTTGGTGCTTGGCTGTGATGGCATCATCTACTTCCTTATTCCACCACCAAGTTTCACGTCACCATCGGTGGGGCTTTGTTGTGCCGCACACCTCCTCTGTTGTCTTCAGCAAACCTGTCTTGAGTTTCGCCCAGATTTCCTCAGTAGTAGTAGCTGCTTCAGTTTCCACAGCGGGCACGTGTGCCTTGAAGACTTCCTGGAATCGGGTACATGTTTTGAGGATCTCTGAGCTTCCACACTTTTATACGTGGGGTGAATTTGCGCTTGATTTGGGGCGGCATATCAATCATCATGTCGCACACAAGGAGCTGATGCTGCAGAGCAACCTCCTCTCCAGGAATCACCTTCACATCCATAACAAGTGTGCGCAGGCTCTTTCGAAATAACATGAAGTCTATCTGGGTTGCTATATTACCGGACCTGTATGTGATGAGGTGACTGTCACGTTTCTTGAAACATGTGTAAGCGAGGAACAGGTCATATGCTAGTGCATATTCCAGGATCCTCTCACCCTCACTATCAGGGTCTTGCTTGCCGTACTCATAGCCTCCATGAACTTCTTTGTAACCGGAGCCCGTACTGCCTACATGGCCATTCCAATCACCACATGGGATGAGGAATTCCGATGCTGGGATCATTGCAATCACGGCCCTAAGTTGGTCGTAGAATAGATCCTTTACAGAATCACTGAGACCACACTGTGGGGCATAGACAGACAGAAGACAAAACACCCGCTGACCGACTATGATCTTCACCAGGATGATCCGGTCGGAGACTCGCTTGACCTCAAATACCTTCTCTATCCACTTCTCCACCACAAACACTCCAACACCAGCAGTACCCTTGCTGTTTCCAGACCAGAACAGTTTGTACCTTGAGTCGATGCAATTATTTATACACAAACAGCTGATCAATGAACAATGGCCGCCTCCACGCTATAACTAATTGGCGATAACCTGCAACAATGAAATAAACTGGACTGAATTTAAGGCTATTGTTCGATGTGTGAAGTTTAATTGCTTTGTTTGACATTCATATTGTTTCATTTTTTGACCAACACAAATTTTACTTCGACACAAATAGTGGTAAAGAAGTGGAAAACTAATTTTTGGTAATGAAAAACCACTTCGATATGGCCGAGATTTCGTAACAGAGTTCGACATAAACAAATTTGAAATACAAAGCAATATAGGGGAAATGCTCGGAAATGGATGATCACTTCGACATATGCCGTGTATTCGAGATAAGCAAGTTTGACACAGCGAGGTTGACCTGTATTTCAAAGAGATGGTACCTACAACATACAGTATGACCAAGCACATGATACTTGGGTACTTATCATACTGTGGAGCAAGAAAGGCTCATGCAGATTTGCCAGAGCCTTCTCTCCTCACATACACAAATATCAAGACATTTTTCTGAACAATCTTGAAATTATCACCTATATATAAATATAATAAAGAGATTTCAATGAAAATGTGATATCCAAAAGTGACTAAAACAATGCAGCAGCAGTATGAGCTGTCTCATCTGGATCCATTTGTTTTTGACAATTATATTATTAAATGTTATTCATATAAAGCATGAAAGGGTATAATGTCAAAATCTTTCTGATATATACATAATATGACCAGTGTGACTGGACGTGCATCCTTAACCCCTTCCCTGCTAGTGGTGACTGATGATAAACTTGACAAATAGTTCGGGTCCAGATCAGGACTGACATCTTGTTGATCCTTATCTGCTTCCATTTGAAACTCTGATAGGACTGGTGTTGATGCTGACTTATAGCAAAATAAATTTCAATGAAAATTCTCAGATGACTAAAAACTAATAAAATTACTAAGCATGCAAAGAGTTAATGAAAGACTGATCAGTTTCAAAATGGATCCATATTTAGTCAGAAATGATCTATAAAATACTGAGAAAAGGTTCAAATCTGGACCACTGTATACATGCACCGATCCAGAAAGTTTTGTCAGAGGGGATCCAACTCAACTTTGACCGTTTCTTTTATTTAGCTGATGAAAGAAGAGAGGTTCAAAATACCACTAAAAACGGGTCATGTTCGGTTGGTTGGTTTAATTCTTTATTCCCAGTCAACAGCTATGGTCATGTTGGGGCGGTCTGTTCACCTAAGCACACTTTTTTCCTGGGCAAGCTTGACTAAGCGGTTAACCAGTATTTCGTGCACTTACTTTCGCTAGTAAATGACAACAACCCTTTTTGAATCAGCGGAAGGGAGGAGAATGGCTGTAGAAATTATTTTATGATCAAACTCCACGAAAGTATAATACCGGGCAGGGATAGAGCTCACAACCCCTGGATCTGTAATGAGACACGAATATGTAGTCAGACATTTTACCGACTGTGCTATGCGGCCCAGTTATTGCCATCATTGGCCCAAAGTGTAAAAAGGTGTTTAGCTGGCAAGCCCATAATGGCTCACCATTGAATGCTGGCTTGGTAGTTTTGTGATTTTCCAGGGGGGTCTAGACCACCAGCCCCCCCCTCTGGATCCATGCAGGGTATAAACTCACCGTCATTATCATCTGCTTCATAATCCTCTTCCTCATCATCAACAGCCTCGAGATCTTTGAGCTGATGTTGAATATTTGGTCCTACAGATTCTACAATAGGTGAGGCTTCATCAGCACTCTGCTCCTTGTCCGACTTCCCTATCACTTCATAACTCTCTGTGTCCTGGCTAGACTCATTAGAGGCATCACTAGTGTTCAGCTGGAAAGAGAATACACTACTGTAAAACACTTGTCAGGGTTCACCCTGCCATTAGCCATTGTAGCCATTTGCTACTAAATATGTAGAGTGGCTACAAATATAAGTCTTTGGCTAAAAGTACATGTACAGTGAGTCTAGGTGGTTCAAAAAATACATATTTTCCAAAAAATGTATTTTGATCAGCTTTTGGATTTTCAAATATTTTACTGGGATCTTTGCAGCCACAGCCCTAAGTTGGTCATAGAATAGATCCTTTACAGAATCACTGAGACCACACTGTGGGGCATAGACAGACAGAAAACAAAGCAGTCGCTGACCGACTATGATCTTCACCAGGATGATCCAGTCGGAGACTTGCTTGACCTCAAATGCCTTCTCTATCCACTTCTCCGCCACAAACACTCCAACACCAGCAGTACCTTTGCTGTTCCCAGACCAGAACAGTTTGTATCTTGAGTCTTTACCCTTAATTATACAGCAATGACCACCCCGGTATCTGGTCTCTTGGATACAACAAAGGTCTATTTTGCTACGAGATAGTGTTTCCACCACCCTGAAGACCCTCCCTTTCAGAGTGTTCACATTAAGAGTGCCCACCCTGAAATTTCTCAGATGCTTGCTGGATTTGACACAATCGCCCGACCCTGCCCCCCCCCCCCCCCCCCCCCCCCACACACACACACCTGAGAGGGGCCAAGCCGGAGACGCCACTGACAGAAATCTCGTTTCTGCCAGCATCGTCTAACGTGACTTCATTTGTTGATTCTGCCATGTTTGTTTTGGAACTAAGGTTTTTCTGGGATTGCCTGTCCTAGCTGACATCCCAACTCAGATCTACGACGGCCTCTGAGATTCTGCTGTTCCCGCACTTGGGCAGTGTGCCTTGCAGTTGTTCTTATACAGGGTCATCCACCAAGCCACAATAGCTAGGATGCCAAGCCATCGTTGTGTAAATGGCTGCCATCTAGCTCTGCCACCCAGGCTGTGGCATCCTCTTAACCCAGAGGTGGGGGATGCAGTTTAACGTCATACCCAGGACACCCATCAATGTACAAAGAGCTAAGCCTTGAAACATGAATAAAATGCTAAGGACTTTTGTAGGAAGCATTTCAATAAGACAATTCCTGTGAGTACATACTGTAACAGCATGTGGGTCATTGACCATGGTAGTTATAACATATATATGGTAAATGTTCTAAAATTTCGGAAAACTTTTCTCTTTCTGTTCTTTTAAATAAAATGTTGCCCATCAGAGCTGGAAATCATTAAATGCACATCAGAATAGCAAACAGGGAAGATCCTGATCAGACTGCTTGTTTTTTTCTAGACATCTAGATTTTGGATCTCAGCCATCAGGCATTTCAATATGTTGTGTGTGTGAATAGCACAAGCTCTGACAAGCTTGCAAGTATACCCAGACTCATCTGAGCCTTGGCTGATAGCCTATGTGATAAGTACTAAAATAAGGGGATAACTGTGTTTAAAATTTACATTTGGGGAGTTATATCATTGGATATATGGTCAGAAATGTAGTTTTATAGTGAGGAGTGAGTAGAGAGCCATAAAAAGTGATTTTCTATTGTATATCTGACGATATACCTACCCAAATGTATTTCTGAAGGATCTGTTTAACCAGATTATTTTGCATATGGATATTCCATTCTAATGCACTTCTGCAGTTTTGTCTAGAATTGGAGCATTGCAAGCCGCATATAGACGCGTCATCCAACACAATGTGATGTAATTAATGATGTGAAACTAAGACTGACAGTATATCCGTCCAAGGGTAAATCTAAGACATTATCCAATCAGACGTCCCTTTACATTTGCAAATGCATTAGAATCTCATTTGATAGCTCATACATTTTCTTGGAGAACTTAGGCCAAATAAAAAATATGTGTGTTTTGGGTAGCGTTCTGTAAATTTTAGGTAGGGTAGGTACACATATTTTTTAATTTTTTTTTTTCTGGAAAAAAAAATAATTTTATGCATTTCGAAATGCATAAAATTATATATTTTTTCCGAAAACCAGAAAAAAAATCTAGGATTTCACCAGTAAATTTAGGTAGGGTCAGGTTACTCTAAACACGGGTATTTCTTTTGCCTTACAATCCTGATACAATCTTATCTAGAACGTTGAGAACATACCCCCTGTTCCTCTTGCTTCCTCCCAGCATCAACCTTGACAGTGGCCTCCCCTTGATTGTTACTGGTATCCTGCTGAGCTGGTTCTCCTGATTGATTGTTCTCTGCTGTTTTCTGTTCAGTTCCCACCTTGGCCTGTACACTCTGCATAGCTTGAAGGATCTTCGTCATCTGGGCCTCAGTTTCAGCAAGTCGCTGTTGTAATAGTCTCATGTCATTTTCTGCTAAAAATAGAGCAAAAATGGAAAAATAACTACTGCTTTTGACCTAGTAAGCACACATGCTCATATACACACATTGTGCACTTTATGGAGTGTTAACACTACATAAGCATGGTCGTTGGGTGCAAGTTCAAAATTTCCAAAATCCTGAACTTTTGAAATAAAAATTTTAAAACTTGCAGTATGTCTTCAAAATATAAATATTTCAAGTTTTAATGGTTAATTGTCTTTAGATAAACTGTAAATATATCAGAAAAGCTATTGAAATCTGCCTAATTCAGTATTTTGAGGCTGACTTTCTATGGAAAGTCAGCCTCAAAATCCTGAATTCAGGAATAATCATGAAACATTTCACCCATGCATAAGCTTCTGATTTCCAGGCAAATTGTCGGCGTTTTGTTTTGTTTGATTTGATTCTTTACGTCCCATCAACAATCTTTCAGTTAAACAGGGACGGGTCTTCCTGGGTTGAACCAGTACTAAGCTAGGATAAATGTGTCTTGCTCAAGGACCACAACGCAGTGACGCCGGTGAGGCTCGAACCTGCGGCCCCTCAGTCTCGAGTCACCCACTCTACCACTGAGCCACTGCGCTCCCTAAGTTGTTGGTGTAATTTCATTAAATATAAATATAGCGCTCAGGTGAAAAAAAGTCACCGACAATCCAGAAGTATAGGGCTAATACTATTTTTTTCTTGTTTCCTTATTTTGAGCTTTCTTCTTCTTTAACCTATAAAGCAGCCAATATCATATACAAGCTCCAATAATCATAAACACTTAGCTATACGAAACTCACCTACTGATGCATTAACCCATCTCCAGATGTATAAACTAAATATGCATGCATGCAGCTATAGAGTGGGGCTAGATGTATTAATTTCAATCTGACATTTTATTTACTTCCAAGCTTTGTGTATTGGAGTACACTCTGACAAGATTGCACACATGCACAGGCTTGTAGTTCATGTGGCTTACACTCAATGCAATTGGAAGCATCATAACATATATTCTTATGCAGAAACAAAATGTTACATTGTCTTTTCGCTTTGAAGGCTGCATCCTTTATATAGATGTGTCAAAAACAAATAATTGTGTTTAACCTAATATGAGCATTGTGCACATAACTTTTACCCACTTTTGTAAAAACAGTGTCGATCCAGATCAGCTGGCTTCATCAGAAGCCAGCTGATTGGGATCCACACTGTACACAATAAATCTATGAAACTGCATCACATATTAGGCCTTAATTGATATTTATTTGTTTCCCCTTACCTGACCGACCCTAAAAAAGGCCCTTCCCCCAAAAAATCAATTTTCAGTCAAGAATTTTGTTTCTTTTAGTTTCATTGCAAACTTAGAGAATCTCCAATGTAAACAGTGTTATCTTTAAAATTTAATTCTTAGTTGGCAAATTGTTTGTGTGTTAAGTATTTAATTTTATTGCCTATAGTAGGACTATTAACAATTAAGTTTAATGGGCATAGAATTTGACAAGTTAAAAAAATAATTTTCTGACTGACCCATACCAGTAAAACAGGGTCGGGTAAGTGGAAACAAAATAATTTTTTAAGGTTGGCCTTATGCAAAATCAGTGAGCACTTAATGATAAAAGCATCTGGAACTCTGAGCAAGTTAAAACTATTAAATATTTACACTTGTACTAGAGGCTGATCTCTACCATTCTCAAAGCATTGATTACAACATTAAATCAATCATCCCTGGGGGCCTTTATATTGGCACATCGAGAATAATACAACCTTCAGGGACAGAAAAAACTTTATAATTTAGAAACGTCTACCTGTGACCCCTTTAAACACAAAATGGGCAGTCCCATACTTATTGTATCAATATATTTGGGATAACCTATCTGAATACAAAGAGTTGAATGTCTGAATAATATTTAGGGTAAATATGTTAAAATGCCAATGCAAATAAGAATTAAATATGTATCAGTGACAGATCAAATACAAATGTTTGCTACAAGGAAGAAGAGACAAGTCAGATGACAACCAATCCACTGCCAGTGCAATTAAAACTCTTTATCTCCTAGTGTCGCTTCTAATGAGTACCCAAACTATGTAAATGGTATTTATAAGAAGCGCCTCACACGCTTCTGTTCTTCTGCTGATAACTATTGCATATAGTTTGGACCCAGATCTGGCCCAACAAAATGTCAGGCCTGATCTGGATCTAAACTGTTTGACACCCTAATTATATTCCTGAAAGAATTCTTTTTAAAAAGTTGATTTTGAAAAAAAAATCAGCAGACAACAAAAAGCCTGCAAAATTTCCCAGGATGCAAAGAGTTCAATCTGAAAATGATCAATCTTGCTGTAAAAGTGATCTATACTTATATGCCAACAAACTAAATTGTTCATCAAAAGCGAAAGGGAGCGCAGTGGCTCAATGGTAGAGTGCTTGACTCGAGACAGAAGGGCCGCGGGTTTGAGCCTCACCGGCTTCACTGCGTTGTGGTCCTTGAGCAAGAACATTAATCCTAGCTTAGTACTGGTTCAACCCAGGAAGACCCGTCCCTTTATAACTGAAAGATTGTTGATGGGACGTAAAGAATCAAATCAAACAAACAAACAAATCATCAAAAGCGATAACCAGCTACTGTCGTGCCAATTTTGTTTACAATTGCTAAGTAAAACATTAACTTGTAGGGTGAAAGTTCAAAAATTCAAATTTTAAAACTTGCAGGATGGCTACAAAAATGGATAATTTAAAGTTAAAATGATTTATTGTGGTTAGATAATCTGAAAACGAATCAAAGCATCTATTATAATCTCCTTAATTCAGCATTTTGAGGCTGACTTTCTATGTAAAGTCAGCCTAAAAATCCTGAATTCAGGATTAATCCTGAACACTTTCACCCATGCTTTATGCCAAAGGTCCATATAAAGCAACTTTTTGAGAGTAAAATTGTGATTTTTTTTCTTATCTGTCATTTATCTTTTTTTTTTTATTTGATTCTAAACATCTCAGTCGACAATTTTTCAGTTATGTTGGAACTGGTCTTCCTGGGTTGAACCAGTACTAAGCAAGGATTAATGTGTCTTGCTCAAGGACACAATGTAGTGACGCTGGTGAGGCTCCAAGTCGCAACTCATCAATCTCGAAACAAGCACTCTACCACTGAGCCACTGGGTTCTCTTTAGTATAATCATGCCATGTGTTTTGGGAGCATAAAGATAACCGTCTCATTGAAATGGTTCTTTTGAGTACCCACAATATATGTTTGGGTTGAGAAACAAGAAAAATAATTTTCAATTACACACTCTTATCTGGAGGCCTGTTTATGCCCATCTGATTTCAAGTCAACTGAGGGGTGAACTTCATTGTTAATATGCATTCATTATGCAGATGAAAAACAGTGTGGATTCTGATCAGCTGGCCTACAGTGCCGTGGGTTAATTAAATTGGTCTGCGGTGTGTGATTGTGGTTTGCTTCCGTTCAAGGATGCAACATGATTATTCAAAATCATGTAAGGCTGTTGTCTCTATAAATCAGAACTTTTACAGAACCTGAGGCAAGATATAGAGACACTCATTTTTTTTTGGGGGGGGGGGGGGGTGCTTTTGAGCAACTTGGCAGGACACCCAACAGAAAATATGCTTTAGTGGTGAATAAAAAAATATTTATCAAACAATTGTCATCCAACATAATCAATACTATTAATAGACTTTTCGCTTACTGTAAAGGCGGCAACTTTAATATTCATATCTGGGTGTGGTTCGGCTATTTCATCTGCTAAGGAAGGGAAATCGGGTTTTATTTATAATTATGTAAAGAGTTAATAAGCTTTTAGGGCCGCAAACGTGTGTGCATTTCATGAAAATCCTAACCGTATACACAATGAACACATATTTATTAACCCTTAAAGCGCATAATCACAAAATGTATGTTTTTGTTGTCCACTAAAATATTTGAAGCCTCATAGACAAACAGTGTGGACCCAGATCAGACTGCTCCTGTAGGAACAGTCTGGTCTGGGTCCACAATGTTTGCCTCAATGCTTATGTTAAATAGACATTTTCAGATGCAGTTATTTTGCTGGCGTTTTAAGGACTAAATAATGTGTTTTGCATCTATACGAGACCTGTTTCATGTTTATTTGAACATATTTGAATTTCATTTTTTGCGATTTCATATTAATGAAACAAACAAATTTTGCTTCGTCATGCATAACAGACGTGTCCCTAGTATTGCCAAATAGACAAGATGGCACTTTAAAGCATGGGCATAACACGGTGGCCTTAAATACATCCCCACCCCATTTTAGCTGATTTTAAGAGCTAAAACGGGTGTATCTTCTAAGAAAATACGTATTTCAGTATGAAATTTTCTTTAAAGTTTAGAGGCACTCACAGTCTATTATTAAAATGAGAAACAGCCTATGTGTGGCTGTTTTTGCTTGGAAACTGGGCTAAATCAAATATTCCATATAAGTGCCCAAATGGGTATCTCATGTATAAAATGTGTCTTGGAAGAAGTTTGAAAAGCGAATTCTCAAAACTCACAGCCGACTCAATTTCTTAGATATTCTAAGTATCTATT
The DNA here is from genome assembly GCA_964019695.1 of Loripinus fragilis. Lineage (NCBI taxonomy): Eukaryota > Metazoa > Mollusca > Bivalvia > Lucinida > Lucinidae > Loripinus > Loripinus fragilis. The sequence goes on along the minus strand of OZ026519.1, from coordinate 19,619,693 downwards.
ACCAATAAAACTGATCACCAAATATTGCATATGAGTATTTTACATACAATTTAGTGTTGCTATGGAAACTGTAAACCCTAAAATTTGATGTTCAAGTTGCTTCCAAAATGTAAATATCCAGCTGGAATGCTTTATTTGTTTAACAGAACATACTTTAAGCATCTATGTACAATACATAAAAGGTTCAAAGAGAAAAACTTCGGATCTTTTAGAGAAATTGTTCGAGAAAGATTTAGTACATTTCGTTTCAGACAGCATTTTTAAACCCTAAAAATTTGACTACTCATCTTCAGAGACTGTTTCAAACCAGAAAATAAAAATCAAGAACTATTTTTCTGATGACTGCGTATTCCTGGAGATCAGACTATCCCATGGAAATCAAGTATTAGCCAATATAACGAGAAATAAATGAGCAACGGCATTTTCAAATTTGTTCAAATAAACATGAAACACCTCTTGTACTGAGATAATGGGGCAAGATGATACGGTTACTTTTGAATAAAACCACACCTCATTTTCAGCTTTTACCTATGTCTAAGGTTGATCAGTCCTAATTACGCATTCATGAGGCGCCGCCTTTACAGTTAGCGAAAAGTCAAAGAATACACTACAATCAATTTTACCTTAATTGTCACAAATGCAAATAATTATCTTCCCAGTGTATATGATGTCCAATGTCACCAATCAAAATCAATATAGTTTAGTTTGTCATCCAAGGTGGTCAATATGACTTTCCAACATTTTTTAAAAAGAGCCTAATGTCAGTTAAACAATCAAATATATGTTTGGTATCATTAAAATGACCATTTATTAATATTGATGATACAAAAAAGGCAGTGTTGAGCAACAAACAGATAAACATTTTTTTTTATTTTTTTCTTTAAAAATTTCAGTTTTCAACTGATACAATGCTTCCATCTCAATGATTGTTATTTTTTGTTTTGTTGCTTTACGTCCCAAGTCAACAGCTATGGTCATGGCAGGATGGTCAGTTCACCTAACCACACTTTTTCCTGGGCAAGCTTAAACAAGCAGTTAACCAGTACTTTGTGCACATACTTTCGCTTGTAACTGACAACAACCCTTCTTGAATGATTTAGCGGAAGGGAGAAGAATGACCATAGAAATTATTCCATGATCAATCTCCGCGAAAGTATGGGACCAGGCTGGGATCGAACTAGCGACCCCTGGATCTGAAGTAAGACTGGCATCTGTTACCAGACATGTTACAGACTGCCCTGAGCGGCTCGGTATCCATCTCAATGAGATAAAAAGAACTTTGTTAATTATGAGACACGCAGCCATTTTATAAATGCTTCAAATTGAGAGTAATATTATAATAAATAAAGATAAACTTTAGGGAAATAGTTTAAATCTAATCAGATGAAAAAAGGAAAAACAGAATACACAACCATTGATGGGGGGGGGGGGGGGGGGGGGGGGGGGTTCACGACAATTGGTCAAAAGACACTACGTCCAATATGACATTTGGTCCAATAAGACAACTGGTTGAATGTAACGTTCAGTCGAATGGACAGTTGGTCTAAACTCATAATTCCTCGAAATGTGTCTAAAGTGTGTCTAAAACTGGTCAAAAATATCAAACATTTATCAAGAAATAAATGGAAGTGACACAACTATATTTTGATTATGGGTGTCAATTTGGGGTATGTCAGGTACATGCATTTTGTGGGCTGTTTCCTTCAATACATGATCATCCGACGATGTTTGAATGCGGCCCCTTACATTTCCCATTGTCACACTTCCAGTAACATTTCTCTGTTTTTGGATCCAGTCTATCTTTACAATGTGAATATCCCAGAAAACTTAACTTTACTCAGGAAAAAATTGCAAGGTACACGTTATATATATGTGAGGGGATCTGACAAAAGGGTCCTTCAAGCATTTAAGCAGTTTTTGTGTAATCAAAATTTCAAAAACTTCTAAATTTTCAAGATTTTGCATGTTCTTACAATAGAGTCAAATTGCTTCTAACATGTAATACTATCAAAGGCGCGAACAGTTCTGATAAAATTAAGTGATGAGTATAATGTGTGTTGCCATGGCAACAGCTGTGCATATGGACTACACACTTCCTTTAAAACAGGGTACCTCATTTCAAATGCTTTTGTAAACAAGTGATGTGCCTTTGTGGGCTATTTGTGCAGTCTATGCAATTGCATGCACATCAAATATACAGAAACATGGAGCATTCTTGAAATATTGCTCCTAGCGTCTTTGTCTTAGCGACATATGCTAACACAATGGTGTTGACGTCAGAACACCATTAACAACGTTAAGCGACGTTATGTTTAAAACGTATTTTCTATTTGCGTTTAAATGCTCATATCTTTGTTATTTGTAAAGATAATCTCTTCAAATTTTCTGTAATTATTCACAACAGCTATGTCTTTCTTTCTTTGTAAATATCTCACTTTTTACTTTTATTGTTAGAAGGTCCCTTCTGTCAGATCTTGGCTCATATATAAATTAATTAAACTGTAATTATGCATTTAAAATTTTCGACCAAATGTCGTAGCTAAAAAAGGGAGTAGACTAGGTGTTGCATTCAACAAAATGTCGCAGTTGACCAATTTCTTTTTAGACTGATTGTCGTATTCTAAGAAGTGTCTTTCGACGAATCATCGGGCACCCCCATCGACGACATTAAGATTAAGATTTATTTAGGTATTAAGATCAACATACATAAATATTAAAATATAACTTGAGAATTAAAACAATTATATATTCAATGATAAGAAATGATGAGTGGAATGACGATATTCTCGATGGTGGAATAAAAACCAAAAATAAAACAAACAACTCCGATTGTGAGTTGAACGATACACTTTATTCTTCTACAATGACGCCCAGCGATCAATGGCGCCATTTCTATTCTCTACTTAGCAACTGACGTTAAGTAATACGCTGTAACATCGTTACGTCATGACGTTACATCAAAGTACGACAATAGTATCAACATTAACAAAACTCCTTCTGTCCATTTTCCCCTCCTCAAAATGTTCATTTTGATAAAGCTGTGCCATGCTTTTGGTGTCAAAAACTATAACTTTCAAACGTACTTTACACAGTGCTTAATGGCAACGTCCTTTTTTCAATTACACTATTGGGTGGATCCAGAGGGGCATTGCACAAATGTAAATGATTCAAAAATGATTAAATACATGTACCTATCGCGTTAAATTGTGAAAACTTAACAACCCATAGAAGTTTCTCTGAATTATAATCTTAAAACTAATGTAGATTACCTTTTAAATACAGATTGACATTCGATAGTTTACAAAGTTATACTATATCTGTAACTGCATAGTAAAACTCCGTTAGAGTTAACTCGAATTACGGAAAAAAAGTTTACAGAACTCTGCTGCACTTAGCAGTGTGGTTCCCCTCCATGAGAATAAGCGGTATTTCTTGTTCTTCTTCGCCAGCCAGATGTGCAGTTTTATCTCCTCGTTGTAGCCTGCAGTTTCTATCGCTAACCATGTTCTCTGATTGATTATCTAGCTCAAGAGCGATGCCTGTTTTTGTGCATTGTTTTCTTGTTGCGTTGTCTACTTTATGTCTGCGATCCCATTGACTTACTATGGCAGAAACAGTGGGTAGACCACTGAAGTCCGCAGTATAAACATCCTGTGCCTGCATTCGCGATTCTTTGGTTTGACCATTCCCCTCCGTGACGGAAGTGCATCGATTTAGTTTATTTGTATTTAAAAAGCTTGCATCAGGTCGACTATGGCATGTTTTAGTATGAAAAGATCTATTTAATAAGCTAGTCTTTGATTTTACTTCTACCTGTCGATCGTCACTTCTGTGTAACAGCACATGATGCGATGTTTGGCACTCATTTTGCCCACATAGCTGACTTCTTTGACATGATTTTCTTTGACATTGTCCATCACCTAAACATCTAAAACATAGCTTGAAACCATTCGCTGTATCCCATCGTTGAGATACACTCTTTTCCACAAATTTCGGACAGGTCCAAATTTTGTGATCCCTACTGCATATCTGACAGGCTGTGTTGTTTATGCTGTAACGCTCCATCATTTCTCCGAAAAACGTTCTTTGGTTATTACATGTCGGTGAAGCTTGTGCTGACTGACTGCATGTATACCTGAAAGTGCCTGTTATACCATGTACAGTCTCTGACGCGATGTTTTGAAATGCAGATTCTTGAAAGACCCAAGTCTTTAATGCAAAAACAGATTCTGGCGTTTGTGTTTCAAACACCCATCGATGGTACTTCGCTAGTAAAGACTCCGTCAATTTCGTTTGAAGTTTACCATACAAAAAACCATTCCCCAGCTCATTATGGTAACCTGTTTCCTTCAGATTTATTATGGCGATTTCAATTAAATCTGCAAATTGTTCCAGGTCTTGTGGGTTTCCTGGTCTTATTTGCGGGAATTTGTCTAAGTCTTCGAGATATATTGCAACTTGCCTACGCTTACCTCCATACCTTCGCTCCAGTCGCTCCTTGGCTGCTTCATAGGCTGCTGTAGAATATCCAAGACTTTCAATTACATTTAGAGCCTCTCCAGAAAGGCATTGCCTAAGCTGTAATAACTTGTACTCCCGTGTACACGGGGCGGTATCTACACACGCCATAAATGCAGCTTTCTAATTTCGGTAACACCTTTTGTCCCCCCCAGTAAACACTGGTAAATGGATTCGCTTTAGCTGCCTCCAAAGATCATCTCCAATAGAATAGGCACCACAGGGCTCTGGTGTGTGTATATTACCTTGATTAACGGTTTGCTCTATCAACTTTTCTTTCTTTTGAAACGATTCGGACATGGACTCTTCCATACTGCACGTTCTTTGCAATGGATCCGTTGACTTCACATTTGATTTATTACACTTCCATACACTCAAAGATTCCCAAACAGTCTCATATGCAGAGTGGAATTCTTCTTCTAATTTTTCCATTTCATTCACGATTTTCGTGCCTTTGTCAAATTGTTTATTTCGTATGTAAATATCTGACAACTGAGACATTACCTCCATCGACGATTCCATATACCAATCCATTTTCCTGCAGGCACTGTTCACTTCTGATCTAGGTAGGCACTGTTCCTCTACCAACAGTAACAGCCTGTATCTATAAAGTGTAAAGCTTGATTTCGACTTCGACTTTTCCTTCTTCATTGCAATTCTGTTTCTTTCTCAATATTACAAATACTATTTCCTACTGACGTCATTTCGATTGTTGTTTCTGCCGATTTAAAACTAGTTTCAACCTCGCTCTGCTACCAAATGTTGGTGTGACTATTGTTCCCGAATATGGAATAACACCAACAACAACGAACTCCGATTGTGAGTCCCAAAATACTATTTAATTACGATTTTCAACACGATACTGAGCACACTTGACTGATAAGTAATATGGAAGACTTCCTTGAATAGCACATAAAATGTAGAATTAGAATTTTGACAGGCTTGGATATAGCATCCATACCTATGTATTAAAGATATTATAATGTTTCTGATCTTAAAACCTATGGATAGTCCATAAAGCCATATGGCTTATTTCCAATAGGGTCCATTTTAAGAAGAATTTGGCACAACAGAAATAATATGCAATCTATTTCTGACAAAGTTGACTTCTTCCATTGAGACCACAATAGATAAATAAATGTAGGGTACTTAAGCCATACTTTGGCTTGTATGTTAGCCTACTCTTTATGCTCTTCAACCCTTTGTAATACTAATGGATTCTTCCTTCTGGTTTGATACAACAAATTTTGGGATTGTACATTGTACATATCTAGAGGTGACAGGCTATAATTTTCTAAAAAATATTGTATTCTTTTGTCGGAAGATCTTTTTTACCTTCGCAAACAGTGTAGACCCTGATGAAATGCAGCATCATGTGGCATTTCATCTGGGTCTTCATTGTTTGTAAAAAAAAGTACCTGTTTAGGGTTTCCTGTATACAAAAGATTAATTTAATATGGAACATATCCAGGCGAATTTGATGATACACCATGCTAAAGTGGTGCTAGACACAAAAAAAGTAAATGCATTTTTTTAGTTTAGCAAATAACCACACATTCTTGCATAAAATTTGTTAAGCAAAGCTGTTTGAAGCCATTGTCAAATGAACAAAAATCCAAATTCAAATCATGAGTTTCACGTACTGTTTGAACATGGGTTTTAATTTGAAAATACTGAAATTGAGCTCTGATTTGTTTGTCTGACATTACAGGAAAGTGTTTGACCGGGCCGTATAGCACAGTCCATAACGTGTCTGGCTACAGATGCGTGTATGACTGCAGATCCAGGGGTCTTCTGGTCCCATACTTTCATGGAGAATGGTCGTGAAATAATTTCTACGGTCTTCTCTTCCCTTCCGCTGACACATTCCAGAAGAGTTGTTGTCAGTTACAAGCGAAAGTATGTGCACGAAGTACTTGTTCATTGCTTGTTCAAGCTTGCCCAGGAAAAAGTGTGGTTAGGTGAACTGACCGTCCCACCATGACCATAGCTGTTGACTTGGGACGTAAAGCAACAAAACAAACAAAACAGGAAAAGTGTTGCAGCCCAGATTGATCATTAGGTGGATGTTTTTTGTTTTGGAAAACGCTGCACGCGTTGACATTATGGTGTTTAAAAGTATAACGCCGACACCATTTTGTTTGGAGAAAACCAGAGTAAGAAAAATGGTATTTTCAGATTTTAGCAGTGTTTTCAGTGGGCATTAGGTTGGAATCAGGTAAAATATGCAATAATAATGATCACACATGTTTGTTTCATTGCATTAGCACTTGCCTGGTCCCTCAGGAGATGTTTGAACAAGAGGCCGAATTGGCCAATATGCCTCATAATCAAACAACTTCCTCCAGACCCGGCAAACGTAAATGCATGAAAAAACATGTGTGGTCCCTATAATCTACTTTTGGAATTGAAAATGCCTTAGTTTGATTAGCTGTAACCATGGTATAATATGTCTGTTTCATATCATAGTCTTACTTACCACAAAGCCTATAAACTAGTAACTAACGAAATCTTTGTTTTACCATATTCAAGGAGTAATAGCTCTAAAAGTATTTGATTGACCTTGACCTCAATTTAATACATGTATACCCTGCATCAAATCATGGTCTTAGATATCCAAAGTGTCTTACTACTCAATCAGTTAAAAACTGTAGGAGGCCCTATTCAAACATATCAATCTTTTAACTTTTAAGGGCAATAAAAAATATTTGGTTGTTTGTAACCTCTATATAATATGGACGACACAACATTGTGGCCTTTCTCTCCACCAAGTTTCAGCTTAATTGAATACAAACTGTGCAAGTTATTCAAAGAAAAAAACAATACAGATGGACAGAAAGATAGGGACACATCAGTATGATGATGTCATGAGGTTAATAGAAGACTCAATGAAGCTCAGGGATGAAAGTGCTAACTAGAGGATCACATCACAATCACACGGAGGTATAGCCTTAGGTATAGTAAAACTTGAGCATAAAACTGCTAATCTTTTCTTATCTATAAGTCATCACATATTAGTTTTGAGTTCTCCTTCAGATGGTTTTTATAAGTGCCCACAACATATATTTTGGTTGAGAAATACAACATAATGATTTTTAATTCCACACTCTTTTCCAGAAGCCTGTATTAAGACAATTAAAACTTCTTCCATATTTATTATAAAATTTCAACAAGTCTATTTGACTCTTTGCATGTTGGGTAATTTTTCATGCTTGTATTGTTGTTTGCTAATGTTTTTTCAAATTATTTGTTTTCTTAAAAAAATTATTTCATGCACACTATCAGGGTGTCTTTGATTTGTTTTTTTAAGTCCCAGTCATGTCGGGACAGGTATTCCTGGGTTGAACCGGTACTAAGCAAGGACTGATGTGTCTTGCTTGCTCAAGGACACAACGCAGTGACATCTGTGAGGCTCAAACAAGCAACCCCTCAGTCTCAAGTCAAGCACTCTATCACTGAGCCACTGGGGTCTCTATCAGGGTGTCAAAGGGTTTGAATCCAGATCAGAACCGACATTCTGTTAGTCCTGATATGGGTCCAAACATTTGCAAAGAAGTAGCAGACGTCAAAAGGAAACTAGCAAGGAAAGAGTTATCACCTGATGCGGTGTATTAACTATAGCCTTGGATTGACAGTGTAAACCATGATCAGATGATGCCTTCAGTGGCAGACTGACCTAGATTGACTTTGTTTGACGAGACTGATCTGTCAAAATATTATGGGTAAATATGACACTATAATTGAGCCATGACACATGATTTCCAACAATGTGGCATCTTGACAAGTGTAGACTCAGACAAACCTGTGCAGCCTCATTTTAGGTTTAGAAACTCAAAATGATGTTCAGTCAGTAGCTTAATACTCATAGAATATTCAAGCGACTAGCAAAGGCTCTGATCAGAGTGCCCATATGCGCAGGTTGGTCTGGGCCTTTGCTGGTCGATTATACCAAATTGTTGGAAATCTCATGCCACAGCTCAATTTATTCATCTTCAAGGAACGTTTCCTTCCTTTCCAAAACAATACTATAAATCTCCCAAGTCCAGAAGACCAATCAAGATTTTGGATTTTAACTCTTTTACCCGCTATTGGGCCGTAATCACAACTTTTTTCCTCTACTGACCACCTTTGCAAACAGTTTAGATCCAGAACAGGCCCGACCTGTCCACCCTGCTCTGGATCCAAACCACTTGACACCTGAATGGTATTCTCGAATGAATTTTTTTTGAAATGTTTAATTTTGAAAATAGTCTGCAGACAAAAATGAAAAAAGTCAATAAGCAATGCTTATTAGATACCCCCCGCACAGTAAGAGTCAGTGAAAAAACTTGGCAAGTTATAGTTCGAACAAGAAGACCTTAGTTTTGATAAGAAGATTTCAGTAGAATCTGTGCAAACAAAAATTATGAACTCCTTCATGCATATGTTCAATGTGTCTACATTGTATCCGCAAAGTATCAAATTGCTCCATCAAAAGCTGTAGTAGGAGTTGATCGGCCCATAAAGGCACTATCCATGCATATACAAAAGCCATATAAAGGAATAATTGTCTAAGTTCTCACAGTTGTCATTTTGTCAAAATTATTTTTTGTGAACCAAACTCCTTCATGCATATGTTCAATGTGTCTGCATTGTATCGGCAAAGTATCAAATTGTTCCATCAAAAGCTGTAGTAGGAGTTGATCAGCCCATGAAGGCACCATCTATGCATATACAAAAGCCCAATATGGGAAAAATTGTCTAAGTTCTCACAGCTGTCATTTCGTCAAAAATTATTTTTTCTGAACAAAACTCTTTCATGCATATGTTCAATGTGTTTAAATTGTATAGGCAGAGTCTCAAATTGTTCCATCAAAAGCTGTGGTAGGAGTTGATCAGCCCATGAAGGCACCATCTATGCATATACAAAAGCCTTATTAGGGAAAAATTGTCTAAGTTCTCACAGCTGTCATTTTGTCAAAAAATATTTTTTCTAAAACCAAACTTCTTCATGCATATGTTAAATGTGTCTACATTGTATAGGCAAAGTATCAAATTGCTCCATAAAAAGCTGTGGTAGGAGTTGATCAGCCCATAAAGGCACTGTATATGCATATACAAACACCTTATTAGGGAAAAATTGTCTAAGTTCTCACAGCTGTCATTTTGTTAAAAATTATCTTTTCTGAACTAAACTCCTTCATGCATATGTTCAATGTGTCTGTCTACATTGTATAGGAAAAGTATCAAATTGTACCATTGAAAGCTGTGGTAGGAGTTGATTGGCCCGTATATGGCCTATAATAGCATAAGCACAAAGCACTATATTAAAAGCCATTTAGAACTACAAAGGGAAATAACTCTAATAGAATTGGCCCCTAGCCCTTACTTTTTTGTCTCAAGTATTTGTCTTGCATATATGAACATGTTTGCAAGGTTTGATGAAAATCCAGCAATGACTCTTCGAGTTATTAAGGAAAAAGCACTATATTAAAAGCCATTTAGAACTACAAAGGGAAATAACTCTAATAGAATTGGCCCCTAGCCCTTACTTTTTTGTCTAAAGTATTTGTCTTGCATATATGAACATGTTTGCAAGGTTTGATGAAAATCCAGCAATGACTCTTCGAGTTATTAAGGAAACAAAGCGTTACGGACGGACGGACGGACGGATGCACGGACGGACAACGTGAAAACAGTATACCCCCTACAAACAAAGTTTGCGGGGGGTATAATAAAAGCATGAAAAATTACCCAGTATGCAAAGAGTTAAGATAAGAATAGCTTTTTTTATAGCTGAAATACACACAACTATTTTATATATTTTCAGTAATCTTAAAGGGCATTCCGTGGGTTTGTGGCTGTCAAAATAAATGCAAGGATTTTCCTGCAAGTTATTTTATGGCCAGATATAGGCACCTTTCCCAATTGAAATAAAGGATTCCCCCCCCCCCCTCCCTAAATGTAGGCAAATTGTTCCCAAAGGTTTAGGCAGTGTTATAGGACATTAAGATGTATAATCAGCTGCAGAACCTGCCTTAAGCAAGCAGGTTTAGCTTTACTTTGCTGAATAAAGGTTTTATGCAATGAAATATCTGCATACATATGATCATTACTTTCTACATACAGGTTTAGTACTCCTCCAAGAAGATAGGGAAAAGAATTGACCAGCGATGATTTTCCATATGTTTGGAGTCACAGGCCCCAAATTGAAAAAGTAGATGAGAATATGTGATTCAATATGGATAAAGGACTAAAGGTATTTGTGGATGAGAAGTCAAGAAGAGATAGGGGCAGGAGAAAAGAAGGTGACATAGGCCTTCATCTGTTAGGCAAAAATAATATATGTCTTTACTATTGCATGGAAAAATTAAAATCGGGTAGATAGGTCAGAAAATGCTTTTATTTTATGAAATGTTTTTATATGGGAATGAATTGGAAACGATATGGCCAAAAAGGAATTTCCTGAAGTTCTCAAAATGATTCTAAAAAACTTTAGGGTTGGCAGTGAAAAATAGGGATGGTCCAGCAATAGTAAAAACACATACTAATTTTGCCTAAACATGAATGAATGATCAATTATTCAGTGAACCTAGAATTCTAGTTTATGGACTATTTCATTTTGTGTGAGTGAGCAGCATAGGCTCTGACAAGACTGTGTTGTCAGAGCCTTCACTGGCCACCTATGCGATACATACATGAACAAAAATCTTATGAGGTGGCCAATGTCAAGAATGAAAGGACAGTGTAGTTCAAAACACAGGAATATCAGCACTACAACATCTGGCCAATCAAGCTGGCCACCATTGCTCAAGACCAAAGATAAGTGTGTAAATGAAAATTATTTTCCTTATTTGTCAAAACATATGATGTGGGTACTCAAGAGAACCCCATCAATGAGACGATTCTTTTGGGCTCCCAAAACAAATATTAAAACTGATGGATAAGAAAATAGTCACAATTTTATGCTCAAAAATGAGCCGCCGCATGTGATTTCCAACAATGTGGTATGTGCAGCCAGCAAAGCATACGCACAGTCTGATCAGAGCCTTTGCTAGTCGCTTGAATATTCTATGAGTGTTAAGCTACTGACTGAACACCATTTGGAGTTTCTAAGCTTCAAAGGAGGCTGCACAGGCTCATCTGAGTCTACACTTGTCAAAATGCCACATTGTTGGAAATCACATGTCGCGGCTCAATTTTTCTTTATCTTAACCTATGCATTAGTAACCGCATCCCATGAGTTGGCCAATAGTTCAAGAAGAAAGGACAGTGGAGTGGAGTGCAAAACACAGCAAAGCCAGCACAACAACATCTAGCCAATCAAGCTTACTCATATCTTTATCCATAGCTTTATTAGCCAATGACTGAAGCTCTCTCTGCATTTGATTTGCATCTGTTATTGGGTCTTTGGAAGAAACCCTACCTTCATCATCCCCTAGAGTTCTCTGCTCAGAATCAGAATGAGACGGAGAGGCCTCTCGTTGACGTTCCCTGTCTTTGTCTTTCTTATCTTTCTTGTTGAAAACCTGAAATTCAGTTCCTTCAAATATCATCCTTGAATAGGACATTTCATAGTTTTAGGAAAAAGCCTCCATTCTTGAAGAATACAGTAGAATCTAGTAAATTCAAAGTCCCAGGGACTAAATATTTTATTTCGAAGTATCGAAAGTTTGAATTATAGACAGGTAGACTATAAAAATATATAACAGGGCTTTTTAAGCCCATGTCCATTGGCCCAGTATTATGCCTTAAATGGTACTCAGAATGCACACACAGGTCCTAAATATCAAAATTTTCAAACCCCAATTACCCGAGGGGGAAATGCCCCCTCTCGAACTCTCCTCCCATCCCCTTGGCTTGTGCATGCCTTTGGTGTGCATAATAATTATAAATCCCTGGCTACACCCTTAAAAACTACCAGCATAATGATCGTTGCGCCCAATGAAGACTCAGATAAGCCAAGATTCAAAGAGAGATTAACAAATTGAAATAAGAGAGTTTTGGTATTTACCTTGAGTAATGTGTAGACAAGGTAGACAACTATTCCGACAGCATACATGGGTAGTATAACCCCCATCATACCACGTCCTGAGGATGATCCCTTTGTTTGTCGGGCATTCTCTGCTGCTGCTGCTCTCATACCTGGGTGGGGTCCCGGCTGAAATAAAGTAGTTACTTTTAAAAATAAATGTTTGTGGTATTTTTGTACATGTATCAAGAGTCATGAAGTTTGTGATAATGAGAGGGTCAATAGGCCCTATATTGCACACCTGTGTTTTGTTTAAAGCTTACATATAGGTATCTGTTGAAAGCTGACCATGTCCCTGGTGACACCTGGGGCAGGTCCATTTTTGGCCCCAGGGGCATAATTTGAACAAACTTGTTAGAGGTCCACTAGATGATGCTACTTACCAAATATCAAGGCTCTAGGCCTCGTGGTTTCAGACAAGAAGATTTTTTCATGCTTTCCCTATATAAGCTTATGTAAAACAGGTGAGCCCCTGAACAGGTCTGTTTTTGGCCCAGGGGCATAATTTGAACAAACTTGGTACTACATAAAACATGTGACCACCAGGAAGGGCCCATTTTGACCCTGAACAAACATGGTAGAGGTCCACTAGATGATGATACATACCAAATATCAAGGCTTGAGGCCTTGTGGTTTTAGACAAGAATTTTTTTTTCATGCTTTCCCTATATAAGCCTATGTAAAACATGTGATACCTGGGGCAGGCCATTTTTGACCCTAGTGGCATTATTTGAACAAACTTGGTAGAGGTCCACTAGATAATGCTACATACCAAATATTAAGGCTCTAGTCCTTGTGGTTTCAGACAAGAAGATTTTTTCATATTTCACATATATATAGATAAACCTATGTAAAACATGTGACCCCCAGAGCAGGTTCTTTTCTGGCCCCAGGGGCATAATTTGAACAAACTTGGTAGAGGTCTACTTGATGATGCTACATACCAAATATCAAGGCTCTAGGCTTTGTGGTTTCAGACAAGAAGAATTTCATCTCAAAATGGACCAGAACAATTTAAACACTAATTAAAGAGGGCCATATAAGGATCATTCTTGTCAAGTTTGGTCAAAATCCAGCCAGTATTTTAGGAGGAGATGTCATTAAAGTCAATTGATAACAGACGACGGATGAAGACCGATCTCAAAAGCTCACCTATATGTCACTATGTGACAGAAGAGCTAAAATTAATTTTCTTATATCTCAACCAAAAAATGAAAGTAAAAACTGACTGATGAGAAAATATTCAGAATTTTATGCTCAAATGAGCCGCGACATGAGATTTCCAACAATCTGGTATGTACGACCAGCAAAGGCTCAGACCAGCCTGCGCATACACGCAGTCTGATCAGAGCCTTTGCTAGTAGCTTGCATATTCTATGAGTGTTAAGCTACTGACTGAACAACATTTGGAGATTCTAAGATTAAGAGGCTGCACAGACTCGTCTGAGTCTGTACTTCTCAAAATGACACATTGTTGGAAATCACATGTCATGGCTCAATTATTATGTAAGAATTAGGACCCAATGATGAAATAATGACATTTACCCTCATATGCTGTCTGATATCATCCGCCATTCCTCTCGCATCATGATGACCATGTTGAGTGGGAGGTCTGTCTCTCATATGAGGGTGACCTGGAACCTCTACAACAAAAGAATGCGCAGGTTTAGATAAACACAAATTTTCAGCGTAAAATTGTAAACATTTTCTTACCCATAATTTTTAGCATATGTTTTGGGTGCTCAATAGAACCATCTCATTGAGACGGTCCTTTTGAGTACCCACAACATATGTTTTGGTTGAGAAATAAGAAAATTATTTTTCTGTTTCGCACTCTTAACTTAAGTCCTGAGAATGTCAGATACTTTCAGTACATACATGTGCTACTTCATCTGATTATGTTACACATCAAACTTAGGATTTTTGTACTGCGCCTTTTCGAAGAAAAGCGTCGGGATAATTAGTATTCAGCTTTCCGTCCTTCCGCCCCCTTCAAGTAGTAGGTACCTTGCATATGCAACTCCTCCTACAGTTTTACTATGTTTCCTTTGAAACTTTACAGGTGATTAGGTCATGGTCTTAAGATGTGCATATTGTTTGGATATAACCCTCAGATTTTTTGTCACTTTTTCACAAAATGAACTTAGTCATTTTTCCAGTCGAAGTGAATAGATACAAGGTACATGTATCTTGTGAATGAAACTCCTCCTACAGTTTTATGCTGTTTCTTTTGAAACTTTACAGGTATTTAGGTCTTGGTCTGAAGATATGCATATTCTTTGGATATAATCCTCAGATTATTTTTCGTCTTTTTTTTCACAAAATGAACTTAGTCATTTTTTCGGCCAAAGTGAATAGATACTAGTTGTCTTGTGTATGCAACTTCTACAGTTTTATGCTGATTTCTTTGAAACTGTATTGGTGTTTAGGCCATTGTCTGAAGATGTACACATTGTTTGGATATAATCCTCAGATTAGTTTTTGCCACTTTTTCCACGAAATGAACTTTGTCATTTTTCCGAAAAAAATAATATGTGTGCGCAACTCCTCCTACAGTTTTATGCCGATTCCCTTGAATTTTAACAGGTGTCTGACGATGTGCATGTGCTTTTTATATAATCCTCATATTATTTTTTACACAAATTAAGTTAAATCAGTCGCTTTTTAGGCATTTATTACTATCAGGATATGAATGTGCTTAGTATAAAATTCTCAGATTAGTTTTTTTCTGTTTTATGTACTTAGTCAGTTTCATGATGCTCATATATTAAAAGACAAACATTAAGTGGCGGGAGACAAATAGTCTCTGAATTTGCTGGTTAACTACTTGCTTGACCCTTTGTATTCTGATGGATTTTCCCATACATACTCATGATAAGTATGGGACTGCCCATTGTGCACTTTAAGGGGTCACAGGTAGAATCTTCTAAATTATGATATTTTATGTCCCTGAAGTTTGTTGTAATCTTAGCAAACAGTGCAGACCCTGGTGAAATCCATGGGTTTCTTATCTTTCTATTAACCAGTGACTTGCAGTTTGATCTGTGAATTGTAACTCATGAATCGTGGATCTGATCGCAACTTGCATAACGATCCACAGCCCTATGGTGCATTGTCTCAAAGCATCAAAAAATGTTCCCAGTGTGTTGTAATATAATTGACCAATATAACTTGTAGTTAACCAAGAAAAAAAATAGAGAGTAGTAATCTTTTTTTGGATATTATTTCATGGGAACATGATAACAGCTGCGCTTAGACATGCAGATTTCCTTCAATTTAGGCAGTCACAATAGTCATGGTCAAACTCCAGAACTGTGTCGCATTTGCCAGCCAAACCATGATTCAAATCACCAATTGTGTGGCAGAGCCATTTACTGCAATGTTAGCAATGGTCTGTGCGCCTGGTGTCATCACAAATAAAATAAATGCAAGCTTATAAAGAAACCATAAAGTCTTAAAAATGCACAGAAGTCAGAGTGTTAAGCAGGCGCAGCACAACTAGGTGTTGCCCACTGAAGAATGTAAATGAATTTAGCAGGTCTTCTCTGTATATGAGACGTTTTAGATTTGGTAATTGCAACTGTTTTAAAGTGTGTTATTTTATTATTTGTTGCTATTTAAAGCTCATTTAAAATGTGTTTACTAATGTTTTGTTGATTTTAAGTCCTACATGTAATTGGACCCTCAGCTACAAAGTACAATTAGGGCTGTGGATCGTTAGGCAAGTGACAATCCGATCCACGATTCATGATTCACAGATCGAAGTGCTAGTCACTGGTTTATAATAGAAAAATTAGACTCCTGTTATGAAACATCTATTATTTTAGAAACATCTATAATTTTCTTTGTAAATCAGCCCTTTCTGTTAAACCAGATGTACTACATGTAAACAGTTCGTTATCAAAGAAGATAAGAATACATTTCCACTCAAGAGTGTCAATGCATGCAATACAGATCGTAAATTTGATTCTATACAAGTCTTCCTGAACTTGGATAACCAGATATTCTGACAGAAGTGTGCTGATTTCAGTATAAGACCCTTTTCCTTTGTCTTGTAGTTTACACATAGACAACATGACCTGGGTCACTTAGGCCTAATCAGCTGTCCTTGTCAGCAAAAAAAAAAAAGATTCAAAGAAAAAAGAACCCTTTGAAAACTTTTTGATCATCGAAATTTGATGATACTTTTGGCTCTGTTTAGTTTGGCTCTACCGATGAAGTGTAACTTGGTGTGTTTAAACAAAATAGATTGGAATATATTATCAGCTGATTTGGAATACTTAACTGTAAATAAGGGTTTTATTACCGATATGGGAGACAGCAAAACATATGTCACTAGCCTGCGAGAAACAAAAGTATTTAAATGATTAGATCAATTAGAACTGTAGTCATAGAGAAAGATTTCAACGACCATTTTGTGAAAGACTTCTTGTTTCAGTAAAAATAAAAAAATAAAAAGCGTTCCAACGATTTTAGCAGTGACGAATATTCATACTCAATTTTTTATTCAGATCTGTGAACACCTGAGTACTCGGCTACTCGCAGTAGCCCTTATGCTGGGATGGTTAGGCCAAAAAAAAAATATGTGTGTTTACTATTTGATGAAAATTTCAAACAGGGTAGGTCGGTCGATTTTCTTTTTTATTTTATCTTTATTTTTTATTTAATTTGAAATAGAGTAGGTAGGTCCGGTCGATTTTTTTTCACTCAATTTTTTTTTTCACTATTTATGTACCAAGGTTTGGAAAGAAAAAAATAAACAATAATGCAAATCACTTGGTTTGTTTAGTTATATATGATCCAAGCTTGGACCAAAGAATATTGAGAAAAGAACAAGAAAACATTCTCAAACTGAAAATCAAACTGATTGGCTGGTTCATTTATGACATAATCCAAAGGCAAAGCACAGATTTTCCCCTACATTACCTTAGACACTGAACAAAAGGAACATATCTGGCATTCTTGTAAATAATAAAGCGCGAGTTAAGTAGTCAGTGAATGATAAATGCGTTTAACTTCTATCTTTCTTTCGATACTTACAACATCAAGCAACAGAAGAGGGAAATAAACCCAAAGAAGAAAGACGTCATCGCATGGATGGTTGTCATTAAATATCTCAAGTCATCTGGTGTGCAGATGACTTTTTGCTTCAAACAAGCTTTTCTGATCTTGGTGATCACATTTTTTGAAACGAAAAGCGACGAGAACGTCGCCATCTTGGATTGACAAAATCCGAAGGTATCCGTAAAAGGTTTGACTGTATACCGAATAGAATAGAATCAGCTAAAAAGTTGAATACCAGTACTAAAATCCGGGACCGCTCAAACAGGACCGGACAATGGTCTCGTTTTTTATTTTTGGAGAAAAAATGGTAGGGTCGGCAGCTATAAAACAGGGTCGGTCGTCAAACCGTAAACACACCTATTTTTTTTTTTTGGCCTTACACATGTGCCATGGTTGCTGGTGCAGACTCGCTGCTCACATAAATGGTATGCAAATCACTATTTGAGCCAGCACACAATATTTCAGTACTAGTGCGAAGGCACAATGTGCAGACTTGCCCGAGACTTCCCTTCCAGCACATGACATCTTGATACTTATCTCATTGTCCAGTGATTCATGCTAGCTTGCGCAAATGTACAGACTTACCCGAGTCTTCACTGCTGGCTTGAATAGCACACAACTCACTATTTGAAGCAGCACATGAGATTTTGGTACTGTGACCAAGGCTAAGGTAAGGCTGTGCAAATAAGCACACTTGCAAGAGCCTTCGCAGCTCGCACAAAATGGCATTAAATCGTCATTTGAGCCAGCACATGAGATTTTTGAATTGTGACAAATGCTCAGACTACACTAAGCAAATGTGCAGACTCTCCATAGCCTTCTCTCGCATATATGTTACAAAAATCAACATTTGAGCTAGCACATGAGGTTTCGGTACATTGAAGAAGGCTCAAGCGCGACTCGCCCGAGCCTTCACTGTTTGCATGACACCTACTTTGCCATTTGAGCCAGCACATGAGATTTTAATGCCTATCGCATTGATGAGCATTGTAATGCTAATGAACATTTTTTTTTTATTTCCATATATCACCATGACATATTCATAAGCTTTACAATGCTCTACAATGCTTACATTTTCCAGTGTAATTATAGGTTAATGGGAAACTAAAGTGAATAATCCAAGTACACATTTTCATAATTTTGATAATCATAATTTTAATGGGAAATGGTGGCCCTGACAGGTCAGCTTAGCTATGCAGTAAGCTAACAGTGTCATAATTTGATAGGTCAATGATAAAACTATGGGAAAACGTTCTTGGAATTATTTTTTAATGAAATAAATTTGCTTTAAATCATTCAATATTAGCATGTGAGCACCGTTTCCGTGTCCAAGACAGCTAAACAACATTTTTCTGCCAACCAGAAGTAGTTACCTGCTCTCCGATAACTGATTAGTGAGCCAGAATATATTGATTTGTTACATACTGTTTGGAAAGGTCTACAAGTAGATATACAGTTTTGCATTTGCTAAAGGTGTTGGTCACTTGTGCTTTTTCACTGAAAACTGTTGTAAGGATGTCCACGTAAAACCCGTTCTACACATTTGGGAATCTGGATCAAAGTAATCGCTCTCAAAATTAAATATATTGGAATCTGCGTCAGGCAAAATGAACTTGACAGTCGCGAAAACTAGTTACATTCTCAAAGAAGCGGAAATCTTACCATTAGCAGAGTCCTTTGCATTCATGCCAAATATGGTTAAAATAACAGGGTGAATTAATTTGGGATAAAGAAATATAAAGCAGCCTAAAATAATTGCAACTGAACCAACGATTCTGACTGTTCCAAACTCCATTTTGTATACAAATATCGAGATCTCGTCAAATCTCGCTACTGAAAAAATCATTGACTATTGGCATGACAGTCGTAAGTCCTAGTCCCACCCCCGCCCCCGCCCCCAACGCCCCCCCCCCCCCAAAAAAAAAAAATACTGAGAATTTTAGCATACCCCAAAAAAGCCCATGCTGTTCCACGACTTTGAAAATTGATCATTCCAAAAGCTTCATACCCCTAAAATATTCATTTTTCTGACACCCCCCCCCCAATAAACGAAATTCAAAATTTTGAATTTCCAAAAAATGCCCCAATATACAAAAGTAATATGAAATAGGTGCGACCTAACTGCAACCAACCAATGATTAATTGCATCAGACCTTCACTATTAATTTTTTTGTGTAAGTGTAGGAGAAAATCCCCTGGTCTTGTATAAGGGCACATACTCCTTGGACCCCTATGCTTTTGCAAGATGGGCATAATCATCCCCGCTGCTGCTGCTGCTGTTGTTGTTAACTCTTTGGTGGCCAAAATGGTACTTTTTTGTCCAACCTTCGTGATGGCTATACCAAGCAGACCAAAGACCTGTCATAATGATGGCCTGCATGTAGTAAGTATTGTTTTTTTTAATTGGTGATTCTGTTTGGTTCTAGATCTGTTTGACCTCTGAAAAATAATATTGCTGTAAAGAATACGAGATTTATGTACCCTGTAAATGTTGACTTTTGCCATTTATAGTCTGTTGCATACGTTGCCCTATTCGATTGTGAAAAAAGTCAGTCGACAGATTGTGGTATAATTACAAGCATTAAATCCGAATACATGTTTTAAGACATATTTTATCAGCTCAACATTTTAGCTGAAAATGGATGCTTTAGAAAATAAGATTGGATTCTGGTGGCTTGTGTACATTACACGATTAAAGCTACCCCCTCAACCCCAACCCCTAAATGTTTCAAGGTTGGTATATACCATTTAATTTGACAAAGTTTTTGTCATATGTAATAACACGATAAATCAATTAGCCTAAAGAAAAAATAAAGCTTGGTTATGAGTTGTTAAATATTCCTAGAAATTTGTAATATAGTTTTTTCCAGAAAGAACACACATATTGTAGGTCACCACATGGACGCCTTGGTTTCCAATTTTCACGTATTTTCTGTCAGTATAATAATCTACAAGAATTACAAAATATTCATCCAGTGTTGTGAAATAAACGATCGATGTAACTTGCATTATATTACATGATTTACAAACCAGGACATGTAGAACTCCTAGCCAAATATGACCCTGCTCCATACAACAAGCATATAAGAGCACTCATTTCCTCGTTTAATAAGATATGTTTGTAGGCTACTTTATTATGATATATTGTGAAAAAGTTTATGAGTGGAATGGTAAAAATCTATTCTAGTCTTATAAAGTATTTTAAAAATATCCAGCTGAGATTCTGAATAAATTAAAATCTAAAGATTTTAAAGCATCTAGTTTGTCTACATATCACATATCATATGATTTCTGTATATATCATTCTAATGCACTTGCTTTGTAACAAATCTTTTCTAGTCTTATAAAGTATTTTAAAAATATCCAGCTGAGATTCTGAATAAATTAAAATCTAAAGATTTTCTAGCATCTAGTTTGTCTACATATCACATATCATATGATTTCTGTATATATCATTCTAATGCACTTGCTTTGTAACAAGACGCCTGATTGGATAATGCCATTTTTTTACGGTCGAGTATATCCTGCGATATACTGTCGGAATTAGTTTGACGTCATTAATTACCTCACATTTCAGATGAAGTCGTGTGGCTGTAATCGCCACGCAACGCTCGAATTTGAGACGGGGCTGTAGAAATGCATTTACCATATGGGGAAGTATATTGTCGGATGTACATTCGGAAATCACGTGTTATGGCTCCGCTCGCGCGTCGCAGTAAAACTAAATTTCCGACCGTATATCCAACGATATATATTTATACCTCCTCGAATGAAAATTTTGAACACAGTTGTCCCTTAATTGTCTCATAATCGAATCAAAGAAAAACTAACTGAATTAACTGAACAACCTTTTAACATGGATGGTTCGCTTTATCTGGCCTGTATTAAGAAATGAGCTTCTGACAGTGAGTCAAAGTTGTGACCTTGATCTTGGTATTGGCTAAAAGTTGTATGTGATACATATTTCATATGTCACAGAGGTGAACTTTGTGATTATTTTGCTTAACGCATAAATTACCCTTTCTCCTTTAGTGCCACAGTGAGTAGTGTTGATATTTACTTAAATCATACCAAGCGTGGGAAAAACTGGTTTAACCTGTCTTGCATTGTTTTCTTATGGGGTACCTTGAAACTGAGCTGTTCTATTTTATCGTCCAATCAGTAGCCGTTTTAGTTAGACATAAGCATGTAAGATGATGGGTGATTGGTTGCTAACGAACACACCTCTTTTAACTTACTTAGCGCATGCGCATAGCATCACTAATACATATGCGCGCGACATTTGGAAAAGGCATTCTCATTTTTGCAGTTAGATCGACTCCATCGATCTACAGGCTGTAGAACATAAATTTATATTAGTTTATATATTATTCCTTCATGGAAATGATATGGAAACATTATTATTTAGCAGGTATGTTAATTTATATTCTTTTTATCATACAGATCATAGATTGTCGTTTCTGATGAAAACACCAAAGGGAGGTTTTCGCCAGGAACTACATTCTGTACATTTCCTGTGACGTAGTTCACAATATTTCTGTATGACGTATTAACGCAAATTACATTGCCTTCGACTTGTGTTCTGTCTTTCTGAAATAGGCATGGCTATCGTTTTGATCTTTATGGACATTGCAAATGGAGGAATTAGTAAATTGAGCTAACGCATAAAATGTAAGTTAAATGCAAAAGGTGTGGCTTTAATATTTTAATCTCTTTGTATATAATTTTATCACTGCAAAATACCCATGTCTAAAAATAGACATGACATGCTCAGGTACCAAACGAATTACAATATCGTACTTGCAGTCAGTTGCAAGTATATCCGTTGTCCGTGTCTGATTGTCTGTCTGTGTTGTAAATATGTATTGCATACGGGTGCAATGTATTCCGTTGTCCGTGTCTGTTCATTTGTCTGTCTGTGTTGTCTGTACTGTTTCATTGTTTGTTTTGTATTTTAGGACACCCTTTTTTATTTACAACTGTAAAATAAATCCTTTATAACAACATCTGTCGTTGAGATCCCTGGCTAAACGAATCCATACCCTGCGACAAATTGGCGCCCAACGTGGAAAAAGAACCTCAGACGGTGAAAGACCTGCGATCATTTTTGGGTTTTACAGGCTATTATAGGCGTTTTGTCAAAGACTACGCAAAGATAGCCAAACCTTTAAATGATCTGTTGGTTGGACATCATGCTGGTGTTTCTGTCCAAGGTAAAAAGAAGAAAAAGAAGAGAAGTTCAATTCCTTGGATATGGGGTCCTGCTCAACAAAGTGCATTTGATACACTGAAGGAGAAATTGTCCTCTCCTCCAGTGCTAGCATATGCAGATTTTAGCAAACCTTTTATTTTGCATACAGATGCATCTATAGAAGGGCTAGGAGCCGTTCTATATCAAGAACATGATGGCCTTGAAAAAGTTGTTGCATATGGCAGCAGGGGTTTGCGCAAAGCAGAACGGAATTATCCAGCCCACAAACTGGAATTTTTATGTCTCAAATGGGCTGTCACCGACAAGTTCCATGATTATCTGTATGGAAACACATTTTCTGTTTATACAGATAACAACCCCTTAACATATGTTTTAACTCGGCCAAATTAGATGCCACAGGTCATAGGTGGTTAGCTGCGTTAGATTCATATGATTTTAAATTAATATATAGATCAGGTAAATCTAACGCAGATGCTGATGGTCTCTCTAGGCGTCCCCCGCAAGATGTGGAATTATTTCCAGATGTGGTTAAGGCAGTGTGCCAAGCATACTTGGTTGAAAGAGAGTCTTGTCCCTTGGTTGAAACCTTGATTGTTTCAAATGCTGTAACTCTTGTAGATCCGCCAACACCGGATCTACTGGACTCAACATCTTTACAGAATGTTGATTGGTCAAAAGAGCAAGTGGCTGACTCTACTTTAGCCAGGGTTGTTGAGCTGGTTAGGTTGAAATTCTGTCCAGACAAAAGTAGTCTCCAGACCGAATCCCCAAATGTTTTGAAGTATATTCGGGAATGGTCTAGGTTGTCATTGGTTGACGGAGTATTGTACAGAAATACTACATTAAATAATGTACAAACACGTCAGCTGGTGCTTCCTCTCCATTTTCGAAGCATTATTTTGAAACAGTTGCATGATGATTTAGGCCACCAAGGTAGAGACCGCACTCTTTCTTTAGTGCGCTCTAGATTTTATTGGCCTGGTCTAGAAAATGATGTTGAAGAAAAGATAAAAAATTGTGGCCGTTGTATTAGGCGCAAAACTCCGGTGAAGCCTAGTGCAGAATTAGTCAACATAACCAGTTCACAACCA
Organism: Loripinus fragilis; assembly: GCA_964019695.1. Lineage (NCBI taxonomy): Eukaryota > Metazoa > Mollusca > Bivalvia > Lucinida > Lucinidae > Loripinus > Loripinus fragilis. The sequence goes on along the minus strand of OZ026519.1, from coordinate 19,595,797 downwards.
ATGGAATTGTTATGTATAGATTTTTTGTCTTTGGAAAGGTCCAAGGGAGGGCATGAACATATTTTAGTCGTGACCGACCATTTTACCCGTTATGCCCAGGCCTTTCCAACTAGAAACCAGTTGGCTAAAACTACAGCCAAAATACTTTTTGAAAACTTTGTTGTTCACTATGGTTTTCCAGCTAGGATCCATAGTGATCAGGGAAGAAATTTTGAAAGTAGCCTTATTAAGGAATTGTGTAGTCTTGCGGGTGTGCATAAGTCCCGGACCACTCCATATCACCCTATGGGAAATGGAATGGTCGAGAGATTTAACCAGACCCTTTTAAAAATGCTGGGTACCCTAGAAGATCACCAGAAACAAGACAAGCCCTTTAGTCCATGCCTATAATGCTTACCGTCATGATAGCACTGGTTTTTTCCCCATTCTTTTTAATGTTTGGGAGACATCTCAGGATGGCTATAGATGCTTATCTGGGTCTGAATTCTTCGCAGGATTCAGAATGTACATCCAGAGAGCACTATGCCAGTAAGTTAAAGAAACGGTTGGACTTTGCCTACAAGGTAGCTTCAAAAGAAGCAAATAAAAATGCTACAAGGCATAAGTCCAATTATGACGGTAAGGTCAGAGAAGCAACCCTTGGTGTAGGGGACAGAGTCCTTATTAGAAAGGTGGGCCTAAAAGGCAAAAATAAGCTGGCAGATAGGTGGGATAAGCATTCATATATTGTCATTGAAGTGCCAAATGAAGGTGTACCTGTGTATAGGGTTCAGCGTGAATCAGGTGATTCAGCGGTGAAAACTTTACACAGGAACATGTTGCTTCCTTTTTCTGCCATACCTAGCAGTTTAGATCTTGGCCTATTTTATGACAGTCCCCATAGTAAACCTAGCAAACCGGCAGCCCCTGTACATAGCCAATCAAAACCTGTCCAAGAACCTGAATTTGAGTCTGACTCCTCTGAATCAGAAACAGAAGAATTATTTTACCCAAGTTATATGCTTCCTCTTAAAAGGAAATACAGTTCAAATATCAATGGGCCGAAATCAGTTTCTTCAAATAAAGAAAAGTCTCATGTGTCAGTTCATGGCAATACTTTTAATGGTTCAGGAGATTTTAATAGATCTGATAGTTCAGTTGGTTTTAATAGGTCAGATAGCGCAGGTGGTTTTAATTCAAGTGCAGGTGGTGGTTTTGCTAGTGCAGATGTAGGTACCACTGGCAGTTCCAGAGATCTCAGTGGAGGTAATGTAGGTAGTGTAGATAATGTTCCTACTCCACAGTTACCTAGACGTACAGGTAGGGTACGGCAAGCGCCAAACCGGTATGGTGAGTGGGTAAATACTCAGCAAGTTTCAAACCCCGAAACACAGATTTGGTATGTTTAAATATATGTATTAGTTTTCATAAATATCGGAGGAGAATGTCACAGATAGGAAGAATATCTTCCAATATTATTATTATGTTTTCCCAAACATATATAAAATGCATATATATATACTATATATTTTCTCCTGCTTTGATTGTCTCATACATATAGTATATTTCTCTTATTGAGAGCGACCCCTCAAATTAATACATGTCTTTATTTTTGGATGTTCTTAAGTTATATATAACATTTTCACAGTTCACTAGTAAAGTAGAATTGTTTGTTGATAAATGTGGAACTTCTGTAGGTTAAAATTAACCTAAATGCATCATATTTGTACATGATTGTGATTGCTGAGGTGGTCTGTGTTTATTAGAAAGTTTTTCGAATGTTCGGAAATGTCAGGAGACATTTTTTTCAAAGCAGGGGAGAATGTCACAGAGGTGAACTTTGTGATTATTTTGCTTAACGCATAAATTACCTTTTCTCCTTTAGTGCCACAGTGAGTAGTGTTGATATTTACTTAAATCATACTAAGCGTGGGAAAAACTGGTCTAACCTGTCTTGCATTGTTTTCTTATGGGGTACCTTGAAACTGAGCTGTTCTATTTTATCGTCCAATCAGTAGCCGTTTTAGTTAGACGTAAGGATGTAAGATGATGGGTGATTGGTTGCTAACGAACACACCTCTTTTAACTTACTTAGCGCATGCGCATAACATCACTAATACATATGCGCGCGACATTTGGAAAAGGCATTCTCATTTTTGCAGTTAGATCGACTCCATCGATCTACAGGCTGTAGAACATAAATTTATATTAGTTTATATATTATTCCTTCACGGAAATGATATGGAAACATTATTATTTAGCAGGTATGTTAATTTATATTCTTTTATCATACAGATCACAGTTGTCGTTTCTGATGAAAACACCAAAGGGAGGTTTTCGCCAGGAACTACATTCTGTACATTTCCTGTGACGTAGTTCACAATATTTCTGTATGACGTATTAACGCAAATTACATTGCCTTCGACTTGTGTTCTGTCTTTCTGAAATAGGCATGGCTATCGTTTTGATCTTTATGGACATTGCAAATGGAGGAATTAGTAAATTGAGCTAACGCATAAAATGTAAGTTAAATGCAAAAGGTGTGGTTTTGATATTTTAATCTCTTTGTATATAATTTTATCACTGCAAAATACCCATGTCTAAAAATAGACATGACATGCTCAGGTACCAATCAGTCAGTTGCAAGTATATCCGTTGTCCGTGTCTGATTGTCTGTCTGTTTGTCTGTGTTGTAAATATGTATTGCATACGGGTGCAATGTATTCCGTTGTCCGTGTCTGTTCATTTGTCTGTCTGTGTTGTCTGTACTGTTTCATTGTTTGTTTTGTATTTTAGGACACCCTTTTTTATTTACAACTGTAAAATAAATCCTTTAAAACAACATCTGTCGTTGAGATCCCTGGCTAAACCAATCCATACCCTGCGACACATACTATTTGTAACCCTGTGGAGTTATAATGAATTTTGTCTGCCCCTTGTAGGAGATATTGTATTAATTGTTTCATTGGTTCAGCAGGGTACTTAGGACGTGACTATGTGTCATGGGTTGTTCTGTGATTGTTAGGGGCGGATGCATGATTTATGGAAAGGGGGTTCATATGTATAAAGATGTGGGGGTTCGCTTTGCTTGTTTATCCAATCTTTCTTAAATATCCCATGAAAATTAAATAATTTGGTCTCACGGAGACCAAATTATTTCCTTTTTCATAGGATATATAAAAATGGGGTAGGGAAGGAGTTCAAGCGAACCCTACTCTGGATCCGCCGCTGAATTGTGGCATTATCTGGTTACATGTACTTGCGTTTTATCGTCAGTGAGGCAAGAAGATAGAATATAGTAGTCAATGAACTTAAAATATCAAAGAAACGTGATTTATATGATATGGTGTTTGATGAAATTTAGGTAACCATTTTAACGTAAGAAGCATGTAACAATCCTCATTAATAATTACACCAAACTTAGCAGCCATATGACACGGGCGCCTTCCAACATAATCCCTCCCGTCAAGCAAACTAGGCTTACAGTTCTTAGCTCCCATGTTCTTGCTGATGGATTGAAGTTCTATATCATCCTTCAAACAATCACAAGTAGTTAGCATGTCTTACCGAAAAATGCAAACACAATTTACTTCCTATAAAATTACTGGTCTTCTTTTCTTTCAAATGCATAAAATTAATTTAGGTTAAGGTGGACGATCTTATCTTAATTCTTAATTATTTTTGCAATAAAATGAGATTCTTTTGTCAACAATATAAAAGAAACAGTTAATTACTAAATTAGTTAAAGTATCAGATTCAATATGCTCTATGCCAAAGCGTTTGCGTGATTCTTGTAAAGCTCCAAAAATTTCTTTACGATATTTGGTGAATTCTGTTTGCGATTGAAAAGCAAGCGAATATGATATGATCAGGAAAAGCTACATTCACAGACTCCAGATCAACACATGACACCGCGAGAAAGGAGAAAAAGAACGCAGACAGCCACACGACAACAATTACACTTTAAAAGTACTAGTAAAACAACCATCTCTCTCTCTCTCTCTCTCTTTCTCTTTCTCTTTCTGTCTCGCTCTTGCAAAATTAGAAAATACACCAAGATTTACACCACAAACAAGGATCCAACGCAAAACCAACGCTCAGTGGGAACTTGACAAAAAGAATGAATAAACAACAACATAATCCTCACATTGAAACGGACAGCTAGCCGTTGTCACGTTGGGCTTAAATACATGTATATTTTTGCTGGCCATGTCTGCGCCCAAGAATCTGCTTATGTATGTCGATGCTAAGGTCGCCATTTAGTCTGAGGCATGATCGCTACCCACTCTACTGGAGGAGCGCAATGGCTCAGTTGGTAGTGTTAGACCGCACCATTCAACGGGACAGCGTTTAACTAATGCGGTTGTAAACAACTACGAAGGCAAATACATGCAACTTTAGCCTCTCAATCTCCCCTATTTTGAATGGGTATTTTTTCAGAGTGTGTGTCAAAAAGCATTTTCTTTGACCAGCAAAACAATATGTTCGTGGAAACTATGGATATAAGCGATTTAATTTCTAACATCATGTTTCGTTTGAGTTGGTGTTTGTTTGTTTTTGCGCATATTTCTCATTAAAACAGTTTTTTATTATCTATGAGACATATGTATCCGATGCTTTAACCTGTAAACGATTCTTAAGGTGTTCGAAGACCAAGTTAAAAACCACATGGGATTGGTTTGGGGTACAATTTACAACGGATGCTAATGTTCATTAAAATAATTGGGCACAACAAACACGGATCCTTCACACCTACAATACTGGTCACAGACCTGTAAATGTAAAAAGGCAGTGATTTGCTCAAAAGGTGGCCAAGGGGCTTTTAGAGTAAAAATGTTCTATCATTGGCTGATAATATAGACTTCGAGCTAAAAAAGGTCCTGCTCCCCCCCCCCCCCCCTAGGGAATTTTGCAGACATATCCTATCTTGAAGAAAATTTCAAGCCGCATCTTTTAAGAGATGTTTGCACTCTGTGCTCTGGGGCTTTAGTCTCTGACAGCCTGTTACATATGTTACTGTAACAAACTAAGGAAAAAATCAAAATGAAAGTTTGAGCTACAGATAGAAGACATTAAACCATCTAATTATTCAAGTTCCTTAGGTACGAGGGTCATCCAATAAGTTCTGACAATGACCCCATAAAACAAAACCTATTTCTCTCGGACCTGTTTCAATTATCTTCACATATTATTTAGAATATAGAGAATTGAATAACCTGTTAAAATAGTTTCCATGTTGCAATCACAATGGTTGCTAGGCAACTAAAGATCACAAGGTAAAATGCAATGGACGGGACACTATATATGATATATATGCCCAAATTTCTAAGAATAAACAAACACCTCTTAAATACTTTTTATGTAGATTAATAAAAACATTATGTATGTTGATTCTGAGCGTCATAGATAATGGTTTGGCTAATGACTGTGGTGCTAGCAGGGTTTTGATTATGACGTATCACTGATTTGGCAAGAAATATTTTACTTAAAATGGGTTGTACTAATAGTGCATTATAATTTGGTATATAGCATTTATTGAAAGATAATATTTTCTATTGGTTAAGAAGACTACAAAACAGATTTATCGAAACATGTATCTATTAATACGCAAATTGGTCGTAATGGCTTTTATTAAGTGTTCAAAATGTACTATTTTATAATTAACGCTTTAAGTGAGGCAAAAATGTAGTTTTCTGTTGTTGCCTAGCAACCAAGAATGTTCAAAGCAACTATGTTAATGTCATTGTGGCATTTGCTTTTATGGGTCAATTGTGTATTCAGACAACATCACCAACCACTAATATAACTTTCCAAAGAAACATATAGCAACTTTATCTAACTCTACCCCCAGCAGAAATTAGTTAGAAACATGATTTTTCGTGGCCATGGACTCTCACAGTGTTGTCTACAAATTTGTATAGCATAAGATCAGGTCGTGATAAAAGCTCCAAATTTCAAACATGAAAAGGCAACACCCACGGCCGCATGCAATGGGTAATATAACTCTGGTTACAATAACAGTTTCTATGATATGAGACCATTGTCAGAACTTATTGGATGACCCTCGTAGTTTGCAAGCTGGATGCCTAAGCTACATAAAAGCATCGTTTCAAACAAAATTTCAGCCTTCAACGGTGTTATATGCGTTACATAGATTAAATTTCCCCTTGAAAGTTGAAATCGTGACTAACATCATTCATTTTACAGACAATTTGTGCATTTTTACAGGTGTTTTTAATCTTAGTTTACTAAAATCTCATTTGACTAATAGAAAAAACAAAGTTTGCTTTTCTATCTCAAATACATTGTTTTATATGAGCTATTAAACAACCCTACCCCCAATTTTAAGTATCCAATTTTGGTATCTATTATTGAAGAAAAATATATGAAAATATTTGACGCTTGTGGATATCTTACATTTTTGGCACTGTCTTGCAAATGCAATAAAGAATCATACATTTGCAAGTTTGACATCAGGATCAGAGCACTTATTAAAGTATGTAACGTATGTTACATGGCATAATGAATGAGCTAGGAAATTTTCTTGGAAGTAAGAGATGATATTTCAGAAAAATACCATTTTTCACATGTTTTCCTATTAATCTCTAGCCTCTGGTGCCTTAGTCTTAGTAATTACAGTCATTGCTGATAACAAGCAAATGGAATTGTGTTACCTATGTTATATATAACCTTTTTAATCACATATTTCCTTATGCCTATAATATTAAAATATATAGACATATAGATAGAAAATAATAGTTTTCATTTAAAAGACACAATTTAATAAATATTCCTATTAAATAAAATTATTCAAAAACAATCTTTATTCAAGTCACCCTCACAATGTCTATCATTGTGTCTGCTTCTATGGCAAAACAATCACCCATTTCATCACAACCAGTAGAATCATGGCATTGTATTAGGACTGCAAACTGAGTACAATCCTGTTCCTCTCCATGGCCCCTTTGGGAATTGTGCAGACATATCCTACCTTAAAGAACAATTCAAGCTGCATCAAATAAGAGATGTTTGCACTCTATTAACTAGGGGTTTAGCCTGTAATGGTATGATACATATGTTACCATATCAATTTAAGAATAAATGAATTGAAAGTCTGAGAAACAGAAAGAAGACATAAAACTATCTATTTATTTGAATTATTCATGTAGTTTGCATGCTGAATACCTTTGATACATAAGAAAAGATTTTTTAACAAATATACAGCTTCCTTTGGTGTTTTATGTGTTATATTAATTAAGATTACTTTTTAAAATTGGTAATTGTGACAAACATCACTTATAAGCATTTCGTGTGATCCTCCTCTTTTGCCATCAAAAGACTTAATTTTCTTTGTATGTGTGCCCAGTGCCAGCATCAAACAACTTGACTCAACCAAACTTGAATCCTTAGCATTCTTCAAAAGCAGAAACAAATTGTCAGTGTCATGGGATCAAACACCTGATTAAATATGGGTTTAATGCCATTTCACATATATGCATACAATGGAGTATGACTCTGGTATAAATCTCTTCCTGTGAAGTGGCAAGAGCAATCTAACTGCAGCTGCATCTGCATCCATGCTAGTCAAATGATAACTTTGCTCTGATTTTGCAAAATCTATGTCTCTACCGTGTACCTCTAAGAATACTTTAAGATTTCTGACATTGGTCAAACAGAAATTTGATAAGCTGCTTTTTTGCATCATTAGCCATGGAACCTATCCAGTCTTTTGGTGCTTAAGTCCTCAGGTCTTAGATCAATAGTATTTTGCTGCGCCCAAAGAACTTAATAAGTTTTCTTTATTCACAATGTTGACTCTTGGTGGTTTTGGCAGACCGTCTGAAACAATTTCTGTTACACCTTGAAAGTTATCTGGTATAAGAGAAAGAATATGAAGTTGGACATTGCCATCAATTATGTTTGCAGTAGGTTGTTTTTTGATGTCAGTACATTGAAGCATGTCTTAAAATAATGTAAAACCTATGATTTCACAGTTTTTACAGCCATATCATTAGCTGTTGCATTCAAAAGAAGGAAAGTGGACTATAGGTAGAATGGGATAACCAGTAGTTCTATATTATGCTCTATGGAAGATTTATACAGAGTAAACAAGTTGATAAGGTGCCTCATTTCATGATCCATTGAAAACACTGAAATTGAAAACACTTGCCTCTGACTGTATAACCAAAAAGGATGTCACGACAATGCCCTTGCTCATTTATTATGACGAGTTATATATGTTACATCCTTTAATAAGCGCTCTTATCTTAGAAACTTAGCGGATCATTGAATTGAAAGGGTCTATTTGCGCTCTGTTCATCCTGCATTTCATTGCTTTACCTGCTGTGATACATCTAGTTCATTTATCTGAAGGGAAAGAGTTACCTCGGTTTCAGCACTTTAGAAGTACTAAGATTTCAAATAAGTTTTTGAATGCTTGGGGAAAGATAATAAGTGCAGAGACATTATTAGATGAAAATATGTGGGTTGCATGTATGGAAAGGCTACATATATAAAAGTTAACCAGCTAAGATATGATTCTTTATCACAGAAATATCAAGGTACATCAGTCCAGGTACTCATTGCTCTTAATGGCATAGTTTTCCTCCTTGTAAAGCTTTAGTCTTTCTCCTACTTGTAGAGTATCACTTGAAACACATACTCAAAGAGCCAACTATTAGGAATTCATATCAGTTTCAGAATGTTCCAAGCCATAAATGGCAAAATTGGAAAGTTGATAATGGCTCATCAATTTTGAGTAGACTGGTGGTAAAATTGAATAACAGTATATGATTGAAATATTGTGTGATGATTTTACTAGTTGCAAGGAGGCGTGAGATAATAATGATTACCACAGAAGCAGACAACAACAAACGTTTAACATGAGTGTTAAATCGATGAGAAATAGTTTGGACTATTTCATTTATTGTATTTTCTTGTAAAAATGAAAAACTATCTTTTCTATTTGCGGCTCTATATTTAGCATTCTATGCACCGTATTAGGAAATGTGTCCAAAAGGTCATTGATAACATCTGTAAAAACAGTCCATGGGCTTGATAATCAGAAATGAGTATAATTTCTAGTGGTTTGGCACCAAAGACTTATAAGTACACATTAAGTGTCCTGATCTTAAACTTAATGACATCTTGCAGATATACGAGCAAGACAGACTAAGAAAATGAAAAATATCCACATGCTGTAATCGCTTTCATGTGTTTTACTTAAACGATAATAACAAAATTCGCTTCTCTATAAAACTGGGAGTAGGGCTGTGTATTAGCTCCTATAAGACAATATATTTAAGATAGAAAAGCAAACTTGGTTTTTCCTATTCATCAATTAAGTATATGTTTTTAAAATCTAATAAAACAGTTTGAAACCAAGTCATAGAAGTTGTTTAACTACATGATGATAGCCACAATTATAGCTTTTAAATTATAATTAGGTTCACGTAACGCACATAACACCACAGTTAGCCGTATTAATGTTAAGCAGCTTCCATATGTAGTAAAGACATCCATTATAAAGACTATAAGAATGTCTATTTATTAGATAATTTTAATGTCTTCTTTTAGTAGCTCAAACATTCAAATTTCTTATTCTCAAATTGATATAGTAACATATGTAACAAGCTGTTACAGGCTAACGCCATGACTTACAGAGTGCAAACATTTCTTATTAAATGCACCTTGAATGGTTACATAAGATGTAATTTGTCTGCAGAATTCCAAAGGGGATTAGGATGGAGCAGGCCCTTACTCAGCTTGATGTCAAAATACTGTTTGATGATTTTACTTATCACACTTACATATGTAACGCTCTCTAATCTTTAAAACTTGATGACAACTAGCAGATATATAAGTCTTTATCATAGGAGCCAGTTTAAAATCCCTAAACAATGTAAGATATCCAACAGCTGCAAGTTTTTTCACAATTTTAGCTCAAACTTTCAAACTACATTTCCTTTATTTGATAAAGTAACGCATGTAACACGCTGTTTCAGACTAACGCCCCAACGTAGAGAGTGCAAACATCCCTTATTCGATGCAGCTTGAGTTGTACTATAAGAAGGAATATGTCTGCAAAATTCCCTCAAGGAGATTAAATCATTTTTAGGCATACCTTCTGTAAAGACAATGAGCTGCCCATTTATTACATCAGGTAACATATGTTACAGCCTCTGATATTAAAAATTTTGCAACAAACTTGCAGATTTATGAGTCTTTTCATATAAGCAAATAAATCCCAAACAATGAAACACATTCATCAACTGCAAATATTTTTTAACTATTTTACTTTAGTTTTAATACCAAACATTTCACCTTAAAACTGGGTAGGGGTAGGGTTGTTTAATTGCTTATTCCAGAAAAAATATTCAAGCTAGGGAAACAAGCTTTAATTTTTCTGTTAGCCAATTGCATAAGCTAGTCAGACATGGTTAAAACATTTTGCAAAACACACAGAGAGATTGTGAATGTAAATGATGTTAGCCACACTTGCAAATTTTAATGGGTTATCTGATTTATGTAACGCATATGACACCTTAGGAAGCGGCAATTTTGTTCAAATGGCTGTCATATGTAGTTAATATATCCAGTATGCAGACTATATGAAAGATTTTTAAAAATAAATATTTTAATGTCTTTAATTTGTAGCCCAAACTTTCAATTTACTTTTTCTTAGTTTGATTGAGTAACGTATGTTACAGGCTCTTACAGACTAACGCCCCGGAGCACAGAGTGCAAACATCTCTTAAAAGACTCGGCTTTCAATTCTCTACAAGATAGGATATGTCTGCAAAATTCCCTAGAGGGGGGGGGGGAGCAAACCCATTCTCAGCCATCCGTCTAATAAGCATACAGTAAACGAATCATATTTATTAGACGGAAATATATATGCTGCAATTTTTGAAACGACATCCGTTGATTTGGTTTACAGGTGTGTTTTAGTAAAAAAACACCTTGCATCTTGATAAGTTTTTCAATGAGGCGTTCCTCCCATATGTAGGGTGCCCTCCATTAGGGGCCAAAACGTGGTGAACAGGGAGGTCACCTGGGTATCTAATTCTTGATTATTGATTAAACAAGGTTCAATCTGTAAATCTATGGCAGCTGCATTTTGATTTAAGAATTATGAGGACCACAGCTATAATGGAGGCATATGGAAAAATATTTACGTATCTGGGCTCAAAATTACAATGTTTTAAGTTTTGGAAGATTTAAGCTAATTATTGAAATTTCAACATGTTTTATTAAATGCTTAATAAATTGCCTGGATCGATGCAGTTCTTATGGTCGATCTACAGAAAAATGAAACTGTTTTGATTTCAATACTTTCGAAACGTTATTTTTAGAATCCTAAAAATCAATACACTTAACTTAAAAGAGGCATTGTAATTTGGGGCCCTGGGCCCTACTGACAGGCCTTTTTCTATTCAAATATATACTTTAGAAAAGCTAGCCCTTTTCACGCATTGGTTAACACGTATATAAACGTACTTCTAATGCGTCATAACATTCTTTAAATATGTGTAGCTTTTATGTCATTTTTGTTCTACGTAGTAAGAAAGACAGACAGACAGGATCAGGAATCGATACAATCAAGTACCACACCTGTCCCAGGATACCAAATGGGAAAGTAACAAAATCAAAATAAACATCACAAACAAGAGCCAAGAGGTAAGCCCTTTCCCTTCTGGTGACCACAAGGCAGCAATGAAAAGACGCAAAAGCATGACAAACACAAGACATAAATAACACAAATGATCCACAAAAGAAGTACCGCCTTGGAACGGTCAGTAAAAATATTTTACTGGAGGGCTCAAACCGGTTTCACGGCACGCCAACCTCACGCCAACCTTATTTGATCAAATTTATTCTGAACTAATTATATTTTAAGCAAAGAGGAAAGTAGGTTTGTGACAGGCCAGGACAGGGGAGGTCAAGGCTGACAAACAGACAGACTATTCGAAATTGAAAGTACAATTTCGGTAAATAGAAATCTTTCGAATAGAACTGTCACTTCTTTTGAATTCATTGAGGTTAAACCTTTAGAAATAATAGCTTTAACTTTGGTATGAAGGTCGCATTGTCCACCCAAGATTCATCAAAGTTCAAATTCTTTGATCATGTCTATCCCAGTGGCAAAAGATGACCATACTTACTAACACAATTAGATACTCAACCGTGACTTTAGTTTTTGCATTACATTAGTGGCAATTAAAATGAAAATTGTAATTTTATAATTATCAGTAATAATTGATAAAAAAAAAATCATAGATGAGTTAAATCATTTATTTATTTGTGCACGTATCGTATGTGTGTATGTCTATTGATGCAGGAACAAACAGTGTGCCGCATGTAATGGTGCGTGTATCTTGATGGCTATATAAGCATTCTTGTTATACACACATTATGAATTTATTTATTTATCGGACGTGTAGCTGACATCAATATGGAATCTTTTAATGTATAAAAGGATCATTGATATCTATTTTTTTTTTATATAAATTTGCTCCCTAGCATACCTATGCCAGTCATGGTCATTCATTGCAATGACTTTTCTCTCTGTTATTTAAGCCAATTATTTCCTTATCATTACCTTGCCAAAAGGAGTTCAGCATATTTGGTCATCTGTTTTATTAACCTTGTTGGAGGGTCATAAAATTTAAACCACAACTGAAATATTTTTTACAAATTAGATGTGACATAGTCACTATATAAAGTAACAAACTTTGTTTGAAATCGACCAGAGTTTCAAATTACGTGTTTAAAGAAAAGATACGTTCTTTTTTCTGTACAAGTATGCCTCTTTTTTGTGGATCAATTATGTTTTTTTTTCTGTCTTGTGTTTGTTATGCCTTTTTGCACGTCTGTTTATTTGTGCCTTATGGTCACCTGCTGGCAAAGGGCTGACCCTTTGGCTCTCGTTTGTGGTGTCTAACTGTGAGTTTGTCACTTTCCCATTGGTGTCCTGGGTCAGGTGTGGTACTTGTGATTCCTGATCTTTGCACCCTTATTTACTCTATTTTGAATCTTAGTGTTTTTATTTTCCTAGATGTTGTCATAGATGATGATGGTCATCATCATCATCATCATAATGATGATGATGATGATGATGATTTTATCATTCAGCACTATTTCATGAGCCATACATTTGAGTGGAGCGCAGTGGCTCAGTGGTTGAGTGCTTGACTCGAGACCGTGGGGCCACGGGTTCAAGCCTCACCAGCGTCACTGCGTTGTGGTCCTTGAGCAAGACACATTTATCCTAGCTTAGAACTGGTCCAACCCAGGAAGACCCCTCCCTGTTTAACTGAAGAATTGTTGATGGGACGTAAAGAATCAAATCAAACAAACAAAACCATACATTTGATAAAATCTATTACATATCATTGAAACTTTTAACTGGATAGCTATGGTAACAAGAGTGACTGGCCATTTGAGGCTGATCAAAAGTTATTTCAAGGAGTTGTCATTCATCCAGGTAGCTTTTTACTAATGTAACCTTTTGATGTATGGGTTCTGTTATGAGCTCTTTGGTGACAGGACTGTGTTTGAACTACACTACTATAGCTAAAAATAAACTTTAATTGATAGACTGTTGTAAGGAAAGTTAATGCTTTTATTTCTACTGGTGTATAATAGTTACACAAGTCACTTTGTGGATTGAATCAATCATTAGATAGTCTACACCGCATGGGCGAATGTTTTATGGAACTTAATTGACTGAAAACAGAATAAGTTTCTTCAGCAATCCTGAAAAAGTTAACGCATTAATGTTTTTTTTTAATTTCTTGTGTTACCAACATTAAACATGTTTTCTTTCACTTCGTCATAAGATATTTCTTTTTGTATGAATACATCGAGTATATCGATGGATACTTTTGTGGGCTTGATCGAGTCGCCCAAGGCGCAATATCTCAAGATGGGGCGAAATTTCGCACAATAAGGTACTTGTATCATAACAACTAATAACAGATCCAATGAATATCTAAATGACTTATAAGTATGTTGGGCGGAGCCACCTAGTAAACACGCACTCCTAGATATCTTGCGGTTAGCGTCTGCTCTTGCCTATTGTTTCATTCTGTCAGTGGCATTTGTTTTCACTGGATGTATATACTGTTGTCATAGTTGTATTTTTGCTTATAAAATATCTCAATATGTCAGACCTCTAGCTGATACTGTTTATATCTTCGTATTTTTCACACCGTGTACGCATCGTTTCCAAACCCACAAACAATCTTTTGATCACAAAAAAAAATCATATTAATGCAATGAGGGTCTGGAGAGGGGTGGGGGGGGGGGTGGGGGGGAGGTTGACAATCGTTAAAATAATTGACCATTATTCCCTACAAGGTAAAGATACTTTTTACAAATATCCACTTAATTCAAAATATTTGGCTTAATCAATAAATTATCGTCAAAAATAAAAAAAAAACTAGAACGCACAGTCGATGGGACGCCATCGCGAACCCCCACGCTCAAGGTTTTGACCTTCAGGACCCCAAGTCCCACCCCTGGGGCAATACACAGGCAACAGAATGAAAATTCCGTGCGATATGTTTTATATCTTTTATTTGTGAGAACACACACAAAGTTTGGTTTAAAAATCTTTGGAATGTACTTTGTAATTGAAATTTAAGGATATTTGACCTTTTGATCTCACCAAAGGTCACTAGTTTCACCCTGGGGTCAAATTTTACTTGTATTCTGTTCCTCTGATCACCTCCGTCAATTTGATATGTCACATTACAATGTTCGAAAAAAGAATTGTTTTGACCCCCTGGGCACCCCCGGTACCACCAAGTCCCACCCCTGGGGCAATGACCTAGGCATAAGAACAAAAGTCACGTTCGATAGATCTTTTATTTATAAGGACACACACAAAGTTTGGTATAATGAAAACAGGTCAATAAGCAATGCGTATTAGATACCCCCAGCACAGTAAGAGTCAGTGAAAAAAACTAGGCAAGTTATAGTTCAAACCAGCAGACATTAGTTTTGAAAAGAAGATTTCAGTAGAATCTGTGCAGACAAAAATTATTAACTCCTTCATGCATATATTCAATGTGTCTACATTGTATCGGCAAAGTATCAAATTGCTCCATCAAAAGCTGTGGTAGGGGTTGATCGGCCCATAAAGGCACTATCCATGCGTATACAAAAGCCATATAAGGGAAAAATTATCTAAGTTCTCACAGCTGTCATTTTTCAAAAATTATTTTTTCTAAACCAAACTCCTTCATGCATATGTTCAATGTGTCTACATTGTATAGGCAAAGTATCAAATTGCTCCATCAAAAGCTGTGGTAGGAGTTGATCGACCCATGAAGGCTCCATCTATGCATATACTAACACCTTATTAGGGAAAATTGTCTAAGTTCTCACTACTGTCATTTTGTCAAAAATTATTTTTTCTAAACCAAACTCCTTCATGTTTGCAAAGTTTGATGAAAATCCAGCAATGACTCTTAAAGATATTAAGGAAACGAAACGTTATGGACGGATTCACGGACGGACGGACGCAAAGACGGACGGACGCACAGACGGACGGACTGACGGACAACGTGAAAACAGTATACCCACCACAAACAAAGTTTGCGGGGGCCATGAAGGCACATATATGCATATACAAACACCTTATTAGGGAAAAATTGTCTAAGTTCTCACTGCTGTCATTTTGTCAAAAAGTATTTTTCTGAACCAAACTCCTTTATGCATATGTTCAATGTGTCTACATTGTATAGGCAAAGTATCAAATTGCTCCATCACAAGCTGTGGTAGGAGTTGATTGGCCCGTGTATGGCCTATAATAGCATAAGCATAAAACCCTATATTAAAAGCCATTTAGAACAACAAAGGGAAATAACTCAAATAGAATTGGACCCTAGCCCTTACTTTTTTGTCTAAAGTATTTGTCTTGCATATATGAACATGTTTGCAAGGTTTGATGAAAATCTAGCAATGACTTCAAGATATTAAAGAAACAAAACGTTACGGACGGCCGCACGCACGGACGGACGGACATCGTGAAAACAGTATACCCACCCCATTATATTGGATGGGCAACACCCGGTAATCTTTTTATATATAGAAAGTGAGAGATTTTTGCTAAGATACTGTGAATATGTGAGATCTAAAGATGTGAGACCTTTTCGATACAGGTGAAAGGGCGCCGCCATATGTGCATAATAAACAATAGTTGGTACCCAGCATATAAACGTATTGTCAAAAACAGCACACGCCCGGGGAAATAAAGTATACTGTTCAAAAAAAGAAACGCTCGCTAGAAACAAAAGGTTAAAGATGGAAACGACAGCAGATAACACACGTAAACGGAAAGATTTTATCAGCGTGAGTGAACTAGATACAAGTGGAGCAACAAACAACTCCCCAGACGTAGGGAAGAAGCAAAAGAAGAAAAAGAAGACACAACCTGGAACTGAAACAGCTTCTGGAGAGTCAGAGCTCAGAGAAACACACGAGACTGAAAAGAAACATTACGCAGGTGTAAGTAAGCAGCTGGAAGAGATCAACAAGAAATTATCTAATGTGCTTCAGAAAGATGATGGATTCCTTAGAGATCTAATAAAGGAAATGTTCCAGCAAATGAAAGATGAATTCCTGCGCTCTGTTTATAAACGGATAGAGATTTTAGAAGGACGCCTCTTTGAGAAAGACCAAGACAATGACAAGCTTCTTGGTAGCATCGACCTACTGAAGAAACAGATAGAAGAAAAGAACACTAAAATCGAAGAACAGAATGTGGAGAATCAGAAACTCAGAGATCAGGTAGAAAAAGTCAATTTGAACTTTGAATCAAAAATGAACGATATGGAGCAATATAGTAGAAAGAATAGTGTGAGGATCAGTGGTATAAGTGAAATAGGGTATGAATCAGCAGAAGAAACTATTGGAAAGGTTACTGAAACACTTAATAAGGCTTTCAAAGACATAAATCTGCAAAAGGAACATATAAACATTGCCCACAGATTGGGCAAGAAGAAAAATGGTACACACGCGACAGCACATCGCCAGATCATAGTCAAATTTCACTCGAGAATGACAAAAGACTCTATTCTCAAGAGGAGGCGAGAGTTGAAAGGTTCACATATTTTCATCAGTGAAGACCTTACTCCAATAAACCAGCAGGTTTTAGCATGTCTGAGAAAGAAAATGCCAGACGAAGTTGATCAGTCATGGTCAAGTAATGGGCGTTTGTTCTACAAAGCAAAGAGCAACAAAGATAAAATAATTGAAGCGCAGTATAAGGATTTCCAGATGTGGCTAGACTTACCTTGGCCCAACCAGTAAATTATTACCATGTATTAAAAAGATTTCATTTTCTACAGGTTATGAATGTAACTATGGGTGGCATACAGTGTTTACCCTGCTCATTTGTACAAAAATATAAATGGAGCAGGATACATACTGTAAGCTACACGGCTGTTTAAACAACATTCCACCCAGATCTTTGCTTTGTAGAACACCCGACTATTCCTTGTCCCACTTCACAAATCACATACCTCCATATCATAATAGATTATAATAGTACAAACTTGTGACATACAGTATTTACCCTGTTCATTTGTACACAAAATGGCGATCGAACATGATTCATGCTGCAAGTACAAACTCACGAAGAGTTGATTGATACAGAACGATGCTATAATATAGCAGCTAAACAGAACACTTGTTGTTTGTTTACACATTGTGTACGGACATGCCTCTGTTGTTGGTTTTTGCATATCATGATTTCAAGCCTATTATCTAAATATCCCCTTGTACGTATTGTAGAGGATAAATGTACCTCCTAGCGACATACAGCATTACCCTGCATGTTATGTCATTTTATATACACTTTCTATTTTTGTTCAGTATATAAAACGGCAAAACAGGCTATAACCAATCCGCGCATGAATTCCATGCAAACCAAATTATATCATTAAAGTACCTCTCCGGAAAAACGGCTTTTTACGCCAAGGTCCTCGCACATACAAGGACAATGAGGGCTCTGATAGGCCTGCTTACCTGTGAACCTTCCCTGTCATGTAAATCGTATAAATTTGAAAATGCTTGGATAATATATTTACTACCTTGGCCATTTTTGACCAACACGAAAGCACGTTGACTCTCTACCTGCATCGAGGTATAGATAAACAAAACGTCTAGAGGCGTGACTGAATTTACACTTTTAAAATATAACCAGAAAAAGGGCTGTTATATGTTCACTATAACGTTACTAGAATCTTTTTGACACGCACAGATGTTCCAACCCAACCGGCTCATGTCACAAGTTCCGCATCAACCTTTTAAAATAGAATGATCTAAAGGTCATTCATTACTCAGAAGTCTTGGAACATCTGTAAATGTTAGTATTTACACACAAACATGGTCAAGTTCCACCTAATCGTAGGATCGCCTGATAACTTAACTAACAGTTTGAACTCAAATCAGGTCTGACAAAATGTCGATCCTGATCTGAATCCAAAGTGTTCGATGCAGACGTTAGACGAGAAGTTTAACACATTTAAATAGTTTGACATAACGCAATTAATGCTATTTATCATTGTATTTGATATTGACTGCTATTTGTTAGACTATGTTCAGACTATTGTGTCCCGAAATTTAGTGCACACTGTTAACCATGCATAATGCGTGGATCTAAGTACTACAGCATGTTGTTTTTCCCTGTATGTGAGAAGTCTTGTTGAGTGGAATAAAAGACACAGTGATACGCTAATGTTTTAAAATTGAAAGTGTATAAAATCAGAGTATTTTCTGGGTGTTAGAGGAAATGCCTCTCTGAGACGTTTTTCTCTGAACACCCACAACATATGTTCCGATTGAGAGATAAGAAACATATTTAAAACCCCATACCTGGAAGCATGTGAAAAAACCTACAACTGCCTTTTCTCAGAGCCTGACCTATTTTAGTCTGTTAACGAGAGGCACGGGATGAAACCAGACTTTTAATCGCCTGGACAAGTAGGGTAGACCCGGGCCGGAACACTCTGGTCTGGGTATACACTGTTTTGCCCCCTTTGATTACATAGGTTAAGCAGCTAAACGCATATTATTGGTACACATTTTACAGGGTCGAGGTTGAGTCGGTCTCTTTAAAAATCTGAGCCGAACTCGGGAAGACGGGCGGTTGTGGCCGACTAGTGTCCATTTTCTCTGAGCCCGGCTTATATAGCCTATTTCCCAAAACTGATTACGAGCTGATGTCTATTATGGATCGACTTAGTCTATAGAAATTAAGATACTCGTGGTCAGGGCTCCCTCTCTAAATGCAAAAATTAACAGACCTTTTATTTATATACTAAACCATTCTATGCCACCACTCACTTTTCCTGAAAGAGTTGTCTACTATTTACTCCTGCTCCACATATCTGGGTATGAAAACAAATGTGAACCCTGATCGGACTGCTTCAAAGGGAGCAGTTCGGTCGGGGCTCATATTGCTTGTAAGAACAGTTGTTTACTATGTACCCCTGCTCCACAGGTCCGTGTATGCAAACAAATGTGAACCCTGATCGGACTGCTTCAAAGGGAGCAGTCCGGTCTGGGTTCATATTGCTTGTAAGAACAGTTGTTTAATATTTACCCCTGCTCCACATGTCCGGGTATGCAAACAAATGCGAGCCCTGATCGGACTGCTTCAAAGGGAGCAGCTCGGTCTGGGCTCGTATTGCTTGTAAGAACAGTTGTTTACTATTTACCCCTGCTCCACATGTCCGGGTATGCAAACAAATACGAGCCCTGATCGGACTGCTTCAAAGGGAGCAGTCCGGTCTGGGCTCATATTTCTTGTAAGAACAATTGTTTACTATCTACCCCTGCTCCACATGTCCGGGTATGAAAGAAATACGAGCCCTGATCGGACTGCTTCAAAGGGAGCATCCCGGTCTGGGCTCATATTGCTGGTAAGAACAGTTGTTTACTATGTACCCCTGCTCCACATGTCCGGGTATGCAAACAAATACGAGCCCTGATCGGACTGCTTCAAAGGGAGCAGTCCGGTCTGGGCTCATATTGCTTGCAAGAACAGTTGTTTACTATCTACCCCTGCTCCACATGTCCGGGTATGCAAACAAATACGAGCCCTGATCGGACTGCTTCAAAGGGAGCAATTCGGTCTGGGCTCATATTGCTTGTAAGAACAGTTGTTTACTATGTACCCCTGCTCCACATGACCGAGTAATGCAAACAATTGTGAGCCCTGATCGGACTGCTTCAAAGGGAGCAGTCCGGTCTTGGTTCATATTGCTTGTAAGAACAGTTGTTTACTATCTACCCCTGTTCCACATGTCCGGGTATGCAAACAAACCTGATCGGGCTGCTTCAAAGGGAGCAGTCCGGTCTGGGCTCATATTGCTTGTAAGAACAGTTGTTTACTATTTACCCCTGCTCCACATGTCGGTGTATGCAAGCAAATGTGAACCCTGATCGGACTGCTTCAAAGGGAGCAGTCCGGTCTGGGTTCATATTGCTTGTAAGAACAGTTGTTTATGTTCTACCCCTGCTCCACAGGTCCGGGTATGCAAACAAGTGTGAACCCCGATCGGACTGCTTCAAAGGGAGCGGTCCGGTCTGGGCTCATATTTCTTGTAAGAACAGTTGTTTACTATCTACCCTTGCTCCACATGTCCGGGTATGCAAACAAATGTGAGCCCTGATCGGACTGCTTCAAAGGGAGCAGTCCGGTCTGGGCTCATATTGCTTGTAAGAACAGATGTTTACTATCTACCCCTGCTCCACAGGTCCGGGTATGCAAACAAGTGTGAACCCTGATCGGACTGCTTCAAAGGGAGCAGTCCGGTCTGGGCTCATATTTCTTGTAAGAACAGTTGTTTACTATCTACCCCTGCTCCACATGTCCGGGTATGCAAACAAATGTGAGCCCTGATCGGACTGCTTCAAACGGAGCAGTCCGGTCTGGGTTCATATTGCTTGCATTATGGGCTGCATAAGAACATAGACGTGCAATTTGATTTTGTATGCTCGATTGTTTTATTTTTTGGTAAGGGTTATAATAACGAGAAATAGTGGTAAGTGTCTTAAGCGTGCATGTTTGTCCCTTGTTATACTACAAGGGTCTGGACACCCAGGGAGAGTCGACTATGATCAATCACCCTACAAAGCAATGTTCAACTGAACGAATTGTTTCCTAAAGCTCTATGTCTTTACTTTCGTTTCGCAAAGGGGTAGAGCAAGGGTAAAGCAATTCTACGAGAGTCAAATACTCCCCAAGTGTCCAAGTATGTTTTATGTGTATGTGCGACGTAAGTATAAAAATTCAACATGCAAAGGTGCAATTGAAAATGATTAAGTGTGGATGTGTGTGCAAGTATATACATATACGGTCGACTCTCGATAGCTCGAACCTGCTATCTACTTAAAACTGTCATGTCTAATGGAATTTACCATCCTTATCAATTGAACGAATCTTTTTCGAATTTTTGGGTAGAAAATTTCAATTTCATTCGAACTTTAAACAACGTGGACCCTTATCAGACACCGCATTCTGTGGCGTCTGGTCTAGGCCTGTATGTCCCACAAAAAGGACGCCATGCTTACATGAGTTACTATGCAATAAAATGGACTTTTAAATCTATGTTTGGCAGTCCAACTCTGTACAACTACAACGAGTTTTACAATTTATTCCCTTTTGCTTGACTTAGAAGTGGAATATTTGGTTCGAGTTATCAAGAGTGTACGATTGATAAAAGTGCTTGGTATTTGTATCTATGATTAAAGACGCTAAAGCAATATGTACATGGGCGAAGCCCTTCACCTAATTGAGCAACATGTTTTGGGACACTGAATATCTTTTCTTTTACCCTTTTCTTATGTCGTCTTTCTGTTATAGAAACGTATTTTCTTATTTAAAGGAACTCCATGGAATTTTCTGTCTGTTCTTTTAACGTAAGGGGACTGGGCAACAAAGTAAAAAGGGAACAACTTTTCACATGGTTAAAATCCAGCAATCACACATTCTGCCTATTACAAGAAACCCACTCAGGAGTAAATACCCATAAGTTCTGGCAGCAGGAATGGGGCCACGAAGCATATTTTAGCGGTAACAGCAATAACAGCGAAGGGATAGGAATTTTAATCAATCCAAAAGTATCATTTGTCGTTCAAAAGTATACAGAAATAATTGTAGGTAGGATGCAAGCTTTAGAAGTTATAATAAATGAAAAAGAAATAACCCTTATTAACCTTTATGGTCCAAATAATGACGACCAAACTTTTTTCGACCAGTTAGAAAAGTTCATCAATGATCATAATGAAAAAGCCTTCATAGTTGGGGGTGATTTCAATACCGTAATAAACGAAAATATTGATAAAAGAAACGGTAGGGTTAACATGCACAAATTATGTAGACAAGCGAGAAATGCATCCAAATTTAAAACAATTTACTTGGCACTCGCATCAGAAACCACCTGTCTTCTGTAGACTGGATTACTTTCTTATCTCTGACAACCTACTCAACTCTATAACATCTAGTAAACACAATATTGGTTTTAAGTCTGATCATAGCCTAGTTTCAGTAAACATAGACATACTAAATCTCACTCGAGGGCCAGGTTATTTTAAACTTAATAACAGTTTGTTACTCAACAATGAATACAAAGATATTATTAAGAAAAACATAACAGAAATTGCCTCAATAAATAGAGACGCAAACCCAAACACTCTTTGGGAAACCATAAAGGGCACAATCCGAAATGAAACAATCAAATTCGCAACCCATACAAGGAAACAAACTAGGAAACAAGAAAAAATCATCGAAAGCGAAATTCAAAAGTTACAAAAAGACATTTTGGAAACATCAGATAACGACAAAATTGAATCTATTAAAAAAATTACTGGAAAAAAATAATGCATTAGAAAAAATAACTGAAGAAAGAATACAAGGGTTAATACTACGCTCAAAAGCAGAAATGGTTGAACATGGTGAAAAGAATAGTAAATATTTTGCTAGTTTAGAAAAGAAAAGGTCTGAAACAAAACTCATCTCGGGACTTAAAATTAACAACAAAATTAATACAAACCAAACAGAAATACTTTCAGAAGCTGAACTTTTTTATAAAAATCTTTATAATAAACGTGAAGTAGGACACTCATCTTATATTTTTTTTGACGACTCAATTCGTAAACTGAATAACTTGGACAAAAACAGCTGTGAAGGACATATTACAGAAGCAGAATGCATAAACGCACTTAAAAAC
The DNA here is from genome assembly GCA_964019695.1 of Loripinus fragilis. Lineage (NCBI taxonomy): Eukaryota > Metazoa > Mollusca > Bivalvia > Lucinida > Lucinidae > Loripinus > Loripinus fragilis. Next base: position 19,572,572 of record OZ026519.1, on the reverse strand, counting down.
ATGAAAAATCAAAAAAGCCCAGGATCTGATGGAATCACAGTAGAATTTTACAAATTATTTTGGAATGATGTGAAAGAATTCTATATTAATTCTATAAACTACTCCTTTCAAACTGGTTCTCTCACTGATTTACAAAAACAAAGTATAATCACACTTTTACCTAAACAAAATAAGGATATAACATCACTGGAAAACTGGAGACCTATAAGCCTGCTAAACGTCGATTACAAGATTGCCACCAAAGCCATAGCCAACCGCGTAAAAGGTGTTATTTCAAGTATAGTACATAACTCACAGACAGGGTTTATAAAGGGAAGATACATAGGAGAAAACATCCGTTTACTCTTTGAAATTATAGACAATGCTGAAGATGAGAATAAACCTGGATTAATCTTCTTTTCTGATTTTGAAAAAGCTTTCGATAGCATAAATCACACATTTATTATACGTTGCCTGAAGCACTTTAACTTTGGAGAAGATTTTATCAGATGGGTAAAACTTTTTTACCATGACGCCAAAAGCTGTGTCTCAAATAATGGTAACATGTCGAATTTCTTCCCCATATTGCGAGGTGTTAGACAGGGATGTCCACTTTCTACCTATTTATTTATCATGTGTATTGAACTACTTTCATATAAAATTTCAACAACAGAAGATATAAAAGGTATTATCTACACAAAACAAGAATTTAAAAAATCTCTATTCGCTGATGACGCCTCATTTATACTTGATGGTTCATTTAAATCATTTCAAACACTAATTGATATCTTAGACAACTTTAGTTACATTTCTGGATTAAAACTTAACGCTAAAAAATGTCAAGTCCTGCGAATAGGCAGCATGAGTAAAAGTGACATAGTATACTTAAAAGGCAGAAAATTCCAATGGAGTTCCACTGAAGCGAGTTCACTTGGTATGACCTTTTGCACTAACAAAGATAATATATTCCGAGCAAATCTAGAACCTAAAATTAAGCTTTTTGAAAAATGTTTAAAGCAGTGGCAACACAGAAAACTGACATTAATGGGTAAAATCACTGTAATAAAAAATTATGCCCTCCCAAAACTTGTATATGTTCTTTCCTCTTTACCTGATCCGACTAAAACTACTATCAAGAAAATCGAAACGATAATGTATGACTTTATATGGGATTCAAAGCCTGCTAGGATAAAAAGAGATGTACTAACCATGGATTATGAAAAAGGGGGGTTAAAAATGATAGATCTAGAAATATTTATGAAATCTTTAAAAATATGCTGGATTAAAAGAATGATTGAATCTGAAGATGATGGATTATTAAAAAACCTATACCTAAACAAACTTAATCAATTTGGAGGAAAGTTATTATTTGAAAGTAACTATTCTGAAAATCAAATAGATATATTTACACAAAACGTTTTTTTTAAAAGATATCTTAGCAGCTTGGTGTCATTGTATCAAACATCCAGCCATCAGTAGCTACAGACACGAGATTTTATGGAATAATAGCAATATAAAGGTAGAAGGTAAGACAATAATGTATTCACAATGGTATAGCAGTGGTATAAAATATTTTGAAGACATATATGACAATGCAGCAAAATCGCTTTACACATTTAGAAGGCTAAGAGAAAAATACGCAATCCCAGAAGGTGATTTTTTGAAATATTTAACCCTCATACATAGTATACCAAATTCATGGAAAACTAATATTAAAACTGAAAACGTTGATATACCAAAAAAGCCATCTATTCTTGAACAAATAACTAAATCAAAACAAACAAACAAGTACACTTATAAACTACTTATGAAAAAGAAATTAACACCAGAAATAAAATCTGAACAAAAATGGATAGAACAATTCGGCGATGAAGGTCTAAACTGGAATAAAATATATACCAATCGCTTACAGGCAACTAAAGACATCCGACTTCAGAATTTTCAATATAAATGCTTAATGCGATTTATTCCTACCAACAAATATCTTTTAAAATGTAAAATTGGAGAGACAGCTTTATGCGAATTCTGTACAATGGAAATAGAAACTATTAATCATCTTTTTTGGGAATGTAACTATGTACAACATTTTTGGGCAAACCTGGCTATGTTTTTGCTGAGATATAACATAACAATGCATTTTAGCTTAAAGTATGTTACTTTTGGTATCACAGAAAGAGCACATTGTATAGAAACCCAGGTCAAAAATTTCATTATATTGCTCGGAAAATATTTTATATTTAAAAACAAATGCCTTAAAACTCAACCAACAATATCACATTTTAAAGTGTACCTTAGTCAAAGAATAAATGTTGAAAAGTATATCTATTTTATAAAAAATAGACTTGCCCAATTTGACACAAAATGGATGAACCTTAAACCATTAATAGAGGACAATGCATAAACAAGAAAGGCGACTATCTCTCTCTCTCTCTCTCTCTCTCTCTCTCTCTCGCTCTCTCTCTCTCTCTCTCTCTCTCTCTCTCTCAACTCCCTCTTTCCTTATCTCCTCCGCCCCCATTTTCTCATAAGTTGTTTCTGAATCCACCTTGTAAAACATATAGAGCTTTGATAAGCAAATATCAACTAGTCATACATTGTTTTTACTAAAACGTGACAAAATGTATAACTCTGCAATGGAAAATAAGGCATGTATAAAATCTGTCTAAGAATTGTTCAAGACCTCCTTTTCTTGCTGATATAATGCACACTGAAGTAGCTTATCTATCAATACATGCATTTGGGAGAGGAGACATATATATTGAGAATACATCTTGTCATGTTTTATTGATAATGTGACACCTAAAGATTCATATTTTGTAGTATGACTAACTTATACATGTACCTGTGTATTGTAAAATGTATTGTGCTTGTATATGTTGTATGATGTTGTTTCTGAAATAAAACAATTAATTACAAAAAAAAGTTTGCGGGGGCCATGAAGGCACATATATGCATATACAAACACCTTATTAGGGAAAAATTGTCTAAGTTCTCACTGCTGTCATTTTGTCAAAAAGTATTTTTCTGAACCAAACTCCTTTATGCATATGTTCAATGTGTCTACATTGTATAGGCAAAGTATCAAATTGCTCCATCACAAGCTGTGGTAGGAGTTGATTGGCCCGTGTATGGCCTATAATAGCATAAGCATAAAACCCTATATTAAAAGCCATTTAGAACAACAAAGGGAAATAACTCAAATAGAATTGGACCCTAGCCCTTACTTTTTTGTCTAAAGTATTTGTCTTGCATATATGAACATGCTTGCAAGGTTTGATGAAAATCTAGCAATGACTCTTCAAGATATTAAAGAAACAAAACGTTACGGACGGCCGCACGCACGGACGGACGGACATCGTGAAAACAGTATACCCACCCCAAACAAAGTTTGCAGGGGGTATAAAAATGTTTGAAGTTGACTTTGTTATTGTAATTTAATGACCTTTTGACCTCTCCCCAGGGCCCCAGGAGGCGAAGCCAAAAAGTATTTTGCTGTTGCAAGCCCCATTTATGTGAGTTACTCACACACCAAATTTGGTTGAATTTCTTCCAATGCTTTAGGAGGAGATAGCATAATAGGCGGACAACAGATGGACGGACAGACGATGTAGGGGATTACAATATCCCCTTCGCTTTTTTAAAAAGAAAAAGCGTGGGGATAATAATGGAATTATCACAAATCATTATAAAGAAGACCATTTGCAACTTCCGGAACCTCTTTTATCATTTTCATCAGACATGAAATGTACTTGAAACAGTTTTGGAGACATACAGCCCAATTCAATTGAGTAATCGAAACACTTAACCTTAACCTTTTGCTCTAGCATGTAAAGCGTAACGTTTTCTGATACAAACAATCAGGTTTATTTATAGACAGAAGTGTTTTACCTGTTACAGTTTGATTTTCAAAATAGTGTCCCATGGTGTCAAAATCAAACGCGAACGCAAACTGTCTCTAAAAGGCTCGTCAAAGTCACAACGTCTTTGCTGATTCGATTGTAAAATATGAGGCAGGATGAAACGCCTACCTCTGTGTAAAGAAGTGCATTGGGTTTTGTGGTGTCAAATATCACATAAACAGAACCTGGCAGACATTTCGAAGTGTCTCAGTGACATAATCTCTTGTCCGCAAATAGATTTAACTTTGCCTGCTGGAGTTTGTACACTTGCATACATATTTTGACAGAACAGTATGTCCTGAAAGTGACACAAAAATATTGCGGGCTTGCAACAGTTTGAACCCAGATCAGACACAACCAAATGGTCTGACTGGTGATGCCCCTAAAATTTTCTTGATATTAAATTGTACATGACAAAGATGGCAAAAATATAAACTTACCCAGCATGCAAAGGGTTATAACAAACGTCGGTGTCAAAAATCTTTTTATCTGGAGTTTGAAAAATGAATACCGCTTTGGTCTTAACCCTTAGAACGCTGATCATGACAAATTGTACAATCTCTTGAATTTCAGGGAGTAATAGACCTTGATATTGCATATGAATCATTAACAGCAGACAGTTCACATGAAATATCGTTTCTGATTTGATTTCTAAGGCAGCAATAAACTTCAAAAATGTTGTCTGTTTTTGTTTGTGGACAGGCAAATATTATCAAGTAAGAAATGTGATTACTGCAAGCAGTCTTAGAAGGGATTTTGGATACATGAAGAAGCGGGTGTAAGTTTTTTGTTATTTTATTATGATTTTTTTTTCAAACTGTGCACTATGCTACCCAACACGGAGCCTGATATTTGTGATCAGTGCTATTTTTGGAGCATTGACATGCACCCACACAGTCTGATCAGCTCCTTTATTTTTCGCCGATTGAAAAGTACAATGTATACATGTAATATATAGACTTGCTTGGGCAACATTTCAATTTTCTAGCTACTCTCTGAAGCTGAGGAAACTGGTTTGAGTCTCGCTTTGTCTGAAACCATGAGAGAGTTTTTGTCGTGTCGAGGCCAAAATATCGGTACATGTAGTATCCATTTTACCCATACAGGTAACATTTCTATTAATAAACCTGTCAGTGATACCAATTTGTAGAGTGTTTGAATTGGAAAACGGCGCACTTCACACACTAGAGCAAGAGGTCAAGTTTTAGTGTTTCGATTACTCAATCGAATTGGGCTGTAACTCAGCACTATTACTTAATCATTGATGCATACCATGTGGTGTGTGTTATGCAAGGTATCGTATTTAAGGCCAGCTGATGAGGAGTGATACAAAGTGCAAAATCGAATCTTTAAACAGGAATGTGTAGCTATCCAGCGAGGCTAAGTTACAGTTTTAGTAAGAAGTTCCTCGATCTGTCATACTTGGGAAGGGTGACAACAAAATGCTCTTTTGCGACTATGCAGATGCTCAGGGTTGTCTGAGTCTTCACTGCTGACCTGAGAGCGAGTTCGAACATCTCATTAGCTGTTTCATGTCTACTGGGGAATTTTGTATGCTTTAGAGTTTGCCAGCTGCTGATTTTTTTTTTCAAAAAAATTCTTTTAGGAATACCATAAGAGTGTCAGTTTGGAACCAGATCAGGGTCAAACTGTTTGCAAATGTTATCAGCCGGTGACAATAGTAGGCAAAGAGTTAAAAAGCATAATGCAGGTACAAATTAGACATATACAGTGTATTTACACAGTTTTAAAGGCGAGATTTAAAGTTTGTATTTGTCTACATCGCAAGAAATTATAGTGTTTAATATTTATGTCGTACTTTTTCATAATAATAAAAGCGTTGGCATCCCTGTTATCATAATTGTAAAGTCCTTGATTTTTACATAATATTATCTGCACGACTCTTAGTATGACTTCAGCTTCGCGGCTCTTTGACAGTCATGAGATTGTGTTCATCTCTAGGTCTTCTCATAAGTTTGTGTTCATCTCTAGGTCTTCTCATAAGTATCTAGTATTTGTTTTAATGTGCCTGTACTTATATTTGACCCACAGGCTACAAGTACAACAGTCTTGCCTTTGAATTTGTCTTGGTGTTTTCGATAAGCAGCCACTGCCACTCCTGCTGATCCTTCCACGACCTGTAAATAAATATGAATCAATGGACAAACCCCATAAATGTGTGCAGTCACAAATGAACCACGACATGTGATTTCCAACAATGTGCCATTTTGACAAGTGTAGACTCGTACGAGCCTGTGCAGCCTCCTTTTAAGCTTAGAAACTCCAAATGATGTTCAGTCAGTAGCTTAATATTTATAGAATATTCAAGGGACTAGCAAAGGCTCTGATCAGACTGCGGGTATGCGCAGGCTGGTCTGAGCCTTTGCTTGCGGCACATACCACATTGTTGGAAATCTCATGTCCCAGCTCAAATAGTGTAAACCCAGATAAAATGTCACATCAAGGTCTTCACATGTTTATAAGGCATTTTTAGATACTAACATGTGACGCCTAAAATTATATAATAGTCCACCGAAAATCTTATTGTATTCAACTAACCCATAAGCATAGAGAGAAAAAAATGCTCCTGAAAATGTCGTCTGCTGCAAATAGTTGTCTTATATAGCTGACCATTGAACTATAGAAGCAACCAGCGTGGGCCCAATAATGCTGAACAGTTTTCGATCAATGTCTCTTTCCAAACGTTCTACAGTATAGTGTAAGATTAACTCACTTTTGACTTGTTAACATCGCGTGCATTTTCGCAAAATGACCGTTGGAATTTTATCATGCCGTTGGATTTTTATCGCCTTTCATGCAAACCAAATATCTATGTGTCTTGATCCACATCTGAATAAAGGGTGAGGTTGGTGCCGTTAAACCGGTTTAAGCCCTCCAGTAAAATATTTTACTGACCGTTCCAAGGCGGTACTTCTTTTGTGGATCTTTTATGTTTTTGTTCTGTCTTGTGTTTGCTATGTCTTTGTGCGCGTCTGTTTATATGTGCTTTGTGGTCACCTGCTGGGAAAGGGCTGACCTCTTGGCTCTCGTTTGTGGTGTCTGCTGTGAGTTTGTCACTTTCCCATTGGTATCCTGGGTCAGGTGTGGTACTTGATTGTATCGATTCCTGATCTTTGCACCCTTACTTACTTTGCATAGTGTGTATTAGAGAGAATCAATCAGTCAAGAAAGGGTAAAAGCAGGGCATAAATTACAGAACATTAGGGATATCAAGATATACTTCTGCATGAGCAAGATTGACTCAACTCACTTACTTTTTAAAGGTCAAATAGAACAATTCAATAAACTGTATATTACTTGCATTCAGCTTGAAATGACTGCACAGTCAATTTAAGAAAAAAATGCTACTGTAAGGGATGTGGCAAATCTAAGAGATACTGACATGTCTAACTTTAACCCAAGTAGTAATTTGAAGACCGCCATTTTGAAAATCTTCTTCCTTGAGTCCAATTCAGAATTCCAAACGTCTGTATTTTTCTTATAAGTAAAAAAATTCAAAAACTCATTTTCTTAATTAGATCGCAATGAACAGTTTGGTAATAAATTTATTGTGTTTCTCTGGAATTCTTATTTTTGTACGTCGAGCTCCTCCGGTTTCAGTATCGGGAGCCAGGAACAATATGCAACGCTATCCCATATATCTCTATCTACTAATACTGCAACACCCCCTCGCGGGGATTATGTGCAGGTGTCCGGTGTGCTTCAGACCAGGCGTCAGTGCAGTGAAAGTTAAAATAGGACAGATGGATAAAAACAGGTGAGAGTGGAATAAAAGATGATGTGTTAAAATGTTAAAAAGTCTGATGAAGACAAAGTGCAAAGATAAAAGTTAAAAACAATGCTTCCGGTCTAAGGCTTTGAGTGGGTCAGACTGCTGACTGCCAGTCTGAACGAGTCGATATCTGGCAGTAATGCTATGCTTGGAGGCAGCCTATTCCACTGGACAATGGCGAGGGGAAAGACGTCATTTGTGATGTAAAACGTGCAGACAACCGTTATGCTATCAAATTATACACAATAAAAAGAAAATTCCATTTTTTGTCTTTAATCTGATATGAATTCTATCTCATCAAAACCTAGGGACACTTGTTTATCAGAAAAAGAGTTCTGGCTAAAGAGATTTATCTCTCTAGAGTAGATAAATCCTTCTATACAAAAACAAAATTACAGCTTTTATTTGTTTGATAAATCTTTGACTGTATTTTTCTGTCGCGCATGTAATAGTTTTATTGCTTAAGCATAACATTACTCTTTAAACGTACATGTACAGCTATCCAGTGGTGCTACATCCATTTGTTGACATAAACTTTATCTACATCCATGCTTAGTATGTGTATGCAGTGAGGCCTTGGGTTTTTCTACCCCACCCTCACACTCATGATATTTTTATATTAACACAGATGTGATAAGTACAAAAATTCAGCTGCTGGCCAAAATAAGTATAGATGATACCTTGTGGTGTTTATTGAGTATAAAATAGACAGATTCAGCTATTTCTTCCTCGCTCACTAAAATCCAGTCATCAACATAGTCTCTGCATAATGGGAAGGTAACCTAATAAAAGCAAAGATTATAATGAATTATCATTAAAATATAAATAGACAGCCATTGTATTTTGACTAAACCATTTGCTAAACGCAAGGATTGACGATAGTAATTAAGTAATGTGGATACTGATGAGATATTGAAATTAAGTAAGGGTGCAAAGATCAGGAATCGATACAATCAAGTACCACACTTGACCCAAGATACCAATGGGAAAGTGACAAACTCACAGTTAGTCACCGCAAACGAGAGCCAAGAATACTTCAAAAATATCTAGCCCAACCTGAGATAATACAAAATCCTGGATAAATTTCTTCAATTGTCTCAACGTAAATTTTAGTTTAGGAGAAAGATCTAGATTGCTTGGGCATTGGGACATTCTTAAAACCTCGATGTGAGAAAACCTGTCTTTGGTGTTTCTGAGAGAGTAAAACTCGAAACAGACTGCTAAGCTACATAGACTAGCTAGATAATTGAAGTTTCACTTGTAGTAAGTTTAGATATTATGCTTTCCATATAGTGAATAACAAAGGCGCTGCTGAGACCGCGGGGAAACACAGGCTGGTTTACGCCTTTGTTGTTCGCAAACCTCAGAAGACAGGTTTTCATGCGTCAAGGCCCATTAATACCAATTACTCTTCACTGCTATATGTTTACATACATGTTCCATAATTGATACAATATTCTACTTATGCACTGCAAACACCAAACATGGTATTGAATAACGATATGACCTTGTCATTGTGGTATGGGCTTATAATGCTCCATTTCATCAGGGTCTACACTGTATGCTAAGAATTTAATGATCTTCAGAGAAAGAAATTCAATTTTAGATAGAAATTATAAGTTGTGACCCCTCTATATAAACTTTGAACCGTTCTAAGTTCATTGATTCATATCAGGTGGATACAAAGGGTTAAAGTGTGTGTATTTGTTTGCCTTGTTCTGTTGTATCAACCTTTTGGTAGCATTGGTTAGTCTATGGTCGAAGATCGTGACAATTCCTAGTGAGATTTACTTGAATCAACACTGCCAATATGACAACGACCAACAACCTCATAGGAACACAAGCTTTTAAAAAGTAGAGTGTTTTTGCCTTGGCCAGCAGATTCTACTCTCAGTTGTAATTGGTTAGTTTACTAGACCTTTGCAATGGTAATGTGGATTATGTTACTAACGAAAACCAAGAAAGCCGAGCTACTGTTTTACATTGAAATCACACTTCTATAACCTTATAAGCCAACTAATAAAGATGTTATAGATCAATGGCATAGAACGCTGATAAAGTTAAGCACACCAAAGGCAGACTCTTGGATCAAGCAGTGATTCTCTTCACTTCTGTCCCTTTTCAAAATGGGAGCTTCTCTTAAAGGAAAGAATAGGCTCACAAAGGGAACGAATTCTTTTCTTTAAGAGCAGTTCCTTATTGTATGAAAAATCACTTTTACCACATTGAGTGACCTCCTTTGAATGTTGCTTTTTTCATTACGCACGTGCGTAAGTGCGTAATGGGATTACGCCATTGATAGATCATTTACATACTGTAAATTAAGTAATATTCAATTTAATAGAATTAAATATAGCGAATAGTTTTAAAACATAGCTGCAACGTTAAAAATTCGCGACTATGGCATGATTTACCTACATCAATAAACGACAGATTGATTTTGCCATTTCACGAGGATTTATTTTCATGAAACTTTGCATCTGAATTTACATATCTGATGCATTACTAAATTAATTCAAAAGCCTTCCCCCAACTTTTGAAGATGTGCGCTAAATGGGTTTGAAGTCCTAACAAATCCAAATGGACAACTTTTTACAGACACAACCGACACACAATCAAAATGGTTTTATAGCCCTTCCTAAATCCAGAAGGATCTATTTTTTACTGACGCACATTAGAGTGCTGTATATGAATTATACATGTAATTTGCTACCACATACTCAACGGATGCCTGTAGATGATATGTCATGTGACGCTTATTTGCGACTGCTTTGATTTTGATTCACAAATTATGATGTTTGATAAGCTTTAAAACGCTAATAGGTTAAAGTATGTAAAATTGGCTCCTGTAAGCAGCAAAACTGCTTTTATAACCGTTTTGTACGCCAATACAGTGTGCATCGTCTTACAGTTGTCAAGCGCATCAATATACATCACAATATAATGTTACATTTAAATACAATAATGGCATATCATTAGGCACCCTCTTTGAAAAAGCTGGCCGTATTGAGGTTTGTCTTTGGACTCTATATATTTTATACATTTAAAATCAGTGGAGGACCAATCAAGTGAAGGAAGCTTTCACTCGACACTGAACGATTTTTATGAATATACCAAACTGTATTTAACAAAGCAATACAGGATAATATAGAGCATATATTCCATGTGCCATTAATCATGGGTTAAGGCTTGTCAACAAACAATCGTACCATTCATTAGCCAATATATGCTTCAAAACTATAAAGGTAACCAAAGTTCTTGGCAGTAAGGGTTAATTTTTGGGCTCATGGTTTATTTACATTGACCCAAAATACAGCGTAAACCACCTTTATATCTGACAGTGGTGTCTGTATTGACATGACTATAACTGTTGACTTGGACATTAACCCATTTAAGCTGAATGGACTTTCCAATTCTTTTTTTTTATCATGTATATCTTTATTTAGAATAGCATTTACACATCACAATCATGATACATATTGGAACAGCATATTCAACACTGCTCAACAAAAGTTTTTCACAAATATCGGTCAGGGGCATAACCTGTGTAAGCCAAAAACATTTATCACTTGAAGAAGCCAAAACTGTATATTCCCAAAAACGACCTCAAAGCGGGTCCACATAAGGTACCTTGTATAGGTTATATCTGAGTTTACCCGGGCAAAGGCCTAATCCACATGCCCAAAAATACAACCTATTCAAGCTAGAAAGTAACTTATTTTCTGATTTTCAATGACCCTGCGTACACATTTCCAGACAATGCGCAAGGAATTTTATTGCACAATTGTAAAATTATGTTATAGGTCTTTCAGATAAAATTATACGCATGATCATGAAAATTGCTGTAAATCTAGAGTATGAAGACGAAAAAAAAGACACTTCCACTCAGACAGGCTACCTTTGATTTTGTTGCAAAAATGATTATATGCTTCAAGTGATATAATTTTTAACTTTTTGGAGGTTATGCATCTGACTGAGTATCAAAGATTAATTTATTTGTGGTCCACTAACGCATTTTTTTTTATAATGCCGTTTGTAAGTTTTAAAAATTCAAACGTGGACGCGATTTTAGAGTCTGTGCCAAACCCTTGTTGAGCCGTATATAACATCACATGCACAATATCACTTATCATTAGATAACAATAATTTATTTGTTTCACAATATGATGTTTGAATGCAATTCTAGATGTTGTAGAAGGGTTTATGCAAATTTGGAAAGTGGTGGGAGATAAACCCAATACAAGACTGAGGAAAAGAAAGAGAAATAAATATATAAATATAACAGATAAATAAATAAGTAAATAATAATTGTAACCTGTATCTATCCGCATTTAGCATAACACATGTCTCTCGAAGTGCTTTGACTTGGCAAATGCCATTGTAAGATGCTTAATGGATATGAACAATATTGATTGGTTATGGCTTGGATCTGAACTAATTGCGCTGAAAACAATAGATATACATTTTTGAGAGAAGCAAGCATTTTATTTTGAAGGTTGTTTTATTGTGCTGGAGAAACAAATTGCATTGTTATAAGACAGTACCTAGGAATCCCCATTTCTGATTATGATAGTCAAGTTTATCTTTAGACAAGGCACTGTAATGTTCTATTTCTTTTCTTTGTTTTAGTATGTTTTTAAAACCTTCAAAATTTGGTTTTTGCTGTTTGTATTTTGATGCATAAATGTAGTATTTCGCTAATAAAATTATAAAATTTATCATTTCATTTTTCATACTATTACGATTTAGTATTCCAAAACTTATATTCAGATAGGAAATGTCAACTTGCATATTATTGTCATTTAGAAAAATTCTTATGTGTGACCAAAATTCTTGAGAATATATACAGTCCAGAATAAATGTGCATTGTTCTCTTCTTGCATGGAGCAAAAATCGCATAAAACTGTCGGTGCTATTTTGCATTTAAATAGATATCTGTTATTTGGTACAATGCGCATTAAATATTTATATTGAAAGTTTCTTAATTTTACATCATTTGTACATCGAAACGCCATCAAATATGCAGAGTCCCAATCGATATTTTGGTCTAGAAATTCGTTTGTCCATTTCATTTCTGACTTTTTATTGCTGTTATCATGTGTTTGCAATTGAACACTGTATAGAAATTTGGTTATTTTATTTTGTTTTGTATTCAATAAATTAAGTGTTTTTGTTTGTTTATTTGGTTCCTGTGTAAGTGGGTTTTCCTCTTTAAGCAGTGCTTTCCAGTCTTCACGAATATTATTAACAATGTGGTAATATTTAAGAAAATCTTTATCAGATATGTCGTATAAATTTTGCAGTTCTTCAAAGTTATAAAATTGCTTTATTCTGTAGTCATATATGTGTTCTATGTATTTGATGCCTCTTTCCTGCCATTGTTTATAATAAAGGATAGTATTGGAACATTTAATGTCGGAATTGTTCCATATAATTTGTTTGGATATACTTTTTTGTGTTTCGCTATAATTTATTTTACACCATGCAATCAGTATATCTTTTAAAAATACATTGTTTTTACATACAATCGTACAATCTCTTTCCTTTAAATTACATTCTAATATAAGTTTGCCCCCATATTTATCTAGTTTTTGTATATAGAAGGTTTTCCAAATGCAGGGTTCATTTTCGTTTTCAAAAATTCGTTTTAACCAACTTGCTTTTAGTGAATAAATAAAGTGTTCTAAATTTATCAATCTAAGACCTCCATTTTTATAATCTTGATATAATCTGGTTCTTTGAATTTTGTCTGGTTTTGAATCCCATATGAATGAAAATATTTCATAATTTAACTTATTTATTATTTGTTTGGAAGGGTCAGCTAAAACTGTAAAAGGGTATATTAACTTTGCAAGTGCAAATGTTTTTACTACGGTGATTTTGCCCATTAATGTCAATTTTCTGTGACTCCAGCGTTTCAAACAGTTGCTAAATTCACACAATTTTGGCAGAAGATTATATTCTTGCATGCGCTTGCTCTCAGAAAAAAAAGTTATGCCCAGTGTTTTGGCTGATTCAGAAGACCAGGAAAAATTAAGATGTTTCATGTATTCAATTTCAGTATTACTTAAGGATCCTATCCGTAATACAGAGGTTTTCTTGTTGTTGAGTTTTAAACCTGATATTGATTTAAAAGCTTCTAATATATTAATAAGCTCATTGAATGATTTAAGAGAACCATCCAGTGCAAACGTTGCGTCATCTGCAAAAAGAGTACTCTTAAATTCTTTATCAAATATTGGTATTCCTTTGAAATCTTTATTTTCTCTTACAGCTGCAGCAAGTAGTTCGATGCATATAATAAATAGATAAGCTGATAAAGGACAACCTTGTCGTAAACCTTTTTTGATATCGAAAAAATCTGTCATATGTCCTGAATTAATGACTGCACTTTTGGCATCATTATAAAAACATTTAATCCAATTTATTATATCGGAGCCAAAGTTGAAGCATTTTAAGCAATTAAACATAAACTCATGACTGATACTATCGAACGCTTTTTCAAAATCTGCAAACAATAAAAGTCCTGGTAAATTTTCATCTTCTAGCTTTACAATTGTTTCTTGTATGAGTCTGATGTTCTCACCTATGTATCGACCTTTAATAAACCCAGTCTGTGACTGCTCGATGATTTTTGTTATATATTTTTTTATTCTATTTGATATGGTTTTTGTTATAATTTTATAATCTGTATTCAACAATGTGAGCGGTCTCCAATTATTTAAATTGCTTAGTTCGTTATTCTTTTTTGGAAGTAACGAAATTAATCCTTGTTTTTGCATAGCTGTCATGTTCCCGTTTTCAAAAGAATAATTTAATGATTTTACATAATAAGATTTTACATCATTCCAGAAAATTTTATAGAATTCTGTCGTTATTCCATCAGACCCCGGACTTTTGTTATTTTTCATGCTTTTAAGGGCTATTGTACATTCATATTCAGATGCGGGGCCTTCAATATTATTTTTTCTTCATCTGAAAGTTTTACATTTATATATTTATTAAATTTGGTAATGTTATCAGCATCTAATTCTTGAAAATTATACAATGTTTTATAGTATTGTTCCAATTCTTTTAATATAAGTTTATTGTTTGTTATGTCTTTCCCATTTTTATTTAATCTATTTATAGTTTTTGCACTTGCTCTTTTCTTTTCTAAATTTGCAAAGTACTTTGAATTTTTTTCACCCCCTTCAACATATTCTGCTCTTGCCCGCACTATAAACCCATTGACCCTTTTTTCTTGTAATTCTTGTAACTCAGATTTCTTATCTTGAAGTTTTTTAACGTCGTCTTCCATTGTATTGCTTGTGGGTATATCTCTCTGTAAATTGTTGATGTCTTCAATGAGTTTTATTTCGTGCTCTCGATTTTCTTTTTTCATCTTTGAAGCATATTGAATTGTTGTGTTTCTTATAGAACCTTTTATTACTTCCCATAATACATTTAGGTTTGCATCTACATTATTGGTAGCTGTTTCACTAATTGTATTTTTTATTTGTTTCTGATATTCACTTTGTAAGAGGAGACTATTATTTATTTTGAAATATCCAGGTCCACGTTGTTCGTTTGTAAAATGCATACTGATAGTTACTATTGAATCGTCTGATTTAAATCCAGGAATAATTGTACAATCACAAACTGTGTTAACCAAAGAATTTGACACTAGAAAATAGTCTAGTCTTGAAAAAATATATGGCTTACTTGAAGAATGCCACGTAAATTGTATATTATTGCCATTAAACACTCTCCAAATATCATTCAAATCAAAGTTTTCTATGGCTGTTTGAATTGTTTCTCTGCTTTTAATAAGTGTGTTTGGGTTCCCTCCCATTTTATCGAGTTTAGGTTCTAATACTGTGTTAAAATCACCTCCAATAATAAATTCATTTTCTTCATTTTCTTCTAAGAAGTTGCATAGTAGTTCGAAAAAGGTTTTATCATCTGCATTGGGTCCATACACATTTATAAAAACAACATTACGTTCATACATTTTAACTTTAAGTGCTTGAATTTTCCCAGGGATTATTTCTATGTGTTCAACAAAGTCGTAATCAGTTTGCTTATCTATCATTATACAAATACCACTACTACTACTGCTTCTACCACTGAAATAGAAATTATATGGGCTGTTTGCAGCCCAGGCTGCTTCAACATCTTTTGTTGAATGCGTTTCTTGTAGAAAACAGACATTAAATTGTTTAGTATGAAGGTGGGTAAAAATTTGTTCCCTCTTCATTTTTTGACCCAAGCCTCTTACATTAAATGAGCATAAAGATAACTTCATTTTTACAAAGCGAAAGTGTGATTGCATACGGCCCTTGAGAGACATGTTCTAACCACCAATTTGGTGTAAAATACACATTAAATGATAGAAGGTTACTAATAATAAGATAATAACTCATTATGATAATTAAGCAAATAAACAGAAAAAAATTGAAGGATTGCATAAAAAAGAAAAAAAAACCATGCGTCGAGTAATCCGAAGCTGCGCTGCAACATACAGTCCGACTCACGAAAGTTGCTATCAGGGCTATGTCGACTGAGAAAAACAGGTGACAAAACAGCGTTTGCACTCATATTAAATGTTAAAGACATATTGCGAAATAAATTTCTTTACTGCCAATTTTCGTGAATCGCAATGTACTGTCCAGCCAGCCAAGAGCGACAGCGACGCCATGTCCAGTTTGCAAAATTATCAGGGACATACAATCGATAGATCACTCGTGCATTAATTCTATCCACAGGATAGGATAATTACACATGTGATCTAGCGATTCGTGTAAGCCCAAGTAGAGTATAGCAGTTATTGTTTTACAGTACAATTGCAAACAGAACACCACGTCACAGCCACTTTCGGCTGACACGACAGTAGTTTATTTCTGTCCCGCTTTTAGCTAGGCCGTACCAGGCAAAAAAGTCCCATGACCAACTTCAAGCACTGCCCATTTCAGCAAACCATTGCTCAACTACTTATATAAAGTTAAAAAAATAGTTTTCTGACATTGAAGTCGCAAATAAGCGACAAAAACCCTGTTCAGCATTAACAGGTGCACAAAAAATATTGTGCACCTGTTGGTCCAATATAGAAACATATATAACCTATTAGAAAAAATATTTTGTACACAGTTCTTGTTTTTTTGTTTAGTTTTTACATTTTTACCATGGTTCCGGTCTTTGAACACTAAATTACTGTTTATTGCATAATTTCATGCCTAATGTACAGTACTTGTACATAAAACGTTAATTTCTATTTTGATATTCGGTGACCCCACTCTGTCAACCACGGGTACCCGAAAGACCAATGTAAACCCGGAGCAGACAATGCATAATGCAGCGTCTGTCTAGAACCTACATCGTCTTCAGCAAACAAAAACAGCATCAAAAACTAAGCACCCGGGGAGACAGTGTGGATCCCGATCACGCCCAACACAATGCAGAATCCGATCCGAGTCTATCCTATTTCAAAAAGAAAAACTCACTCAAGAAATAAGCCGAAGAGGCAAATCATTCGGGGAAAAACAAGTGCATACCGAGACCAGACGCTACACAATGCGACATCCGATCAAGGCCTCCAGTTGCGAGAGCGTATACTTCACCGGATGACTAGCTAAAACGATAAGTCCAACGCTGGCAGAAAATACTTCAATGATGCGCAAAAGCACCTGAGGAATGCAGACTCTGATCAAACACCGCACAATGCCGCGCCTGCTAGGGTCCACACCGTTTCCAGCGGAAAACGATTCATCGCCACTAAAGCTCCCGTTGAAAAACCGTGAGCAGACCCCAACCAGACGCCGCACAATGCAGCGTCTGATCCGGATCTACTCTGTTTCCTACGAGAAAACAATCAAACCAATTCCAATTAAGGTTCCTGATGAAACACTACAGACCCAGATCAGACGCTACAAAATGCAGAGCATGGTCAGGATCTACAGTGTTTCCAGCGTGAAAGTTTCCATCTCTCCAGGGAGAAAAAAAAAATAAACTCCATCAGAATCAGATATAAAAAGAAAAACACTCTATGATAATAATGCCTACCCGGACTAGACACTGCATAGTGCAGCGCATGATGAGGCCCCACACTGTTTCCGGTGCGAATACTTATCAGAAAACATAGTCAATGGAATAGAGCACCCAATGAAAACAATGCAGATCAGATCAGACATTGCATAAAGCAGTGTCCGATAAGTGTCTATATAGCTTTCAGAAAAAATAGCTCAAAGCAAAGAGACCCATCATGCTACCTCTACGTGTAGCCAGGGACGGGCTCCCTTAATCAGCCAGGATGGTAAAGCTAACTTTGCCACGTCATCAATAAAGAATCATCAATAACTATCTTTGTATACTATTTTGGCTGTGTACTGTAGATATATTAAGTTAACTTGCACGAAAATCTTGAGCTTATGGTATTAACCTTGAAAAGTATACTAAACCAAAAAAAGACAGGAGGTGTAATGCATGTTATTTTATAAAATATGCAAAATTAGTGCTGCACCGATATTCAACACTTCATGCATTGAAGACCCCGATCAGGTCTGCATAAGGCATCCCGATATGGGTCCTCACTCCATGCTTTTTGCCTTTTTAGCGTCTATATCGCTGGGCCATGGTGACAATAATTCAAATTTATCGGCTGAGGTGGCCAAAAACTACAAATTCCATTGCTCATTTGGCTAGGGAGGTCACCGTTCAGACTGCTCTGTCTGATCAGAGACGTCCCCAGCCGTCGGAGTCGGCTACAGGAGCCTCATCTGCTGTAAGGGTGGCCGGACCGCCTAGCTGAAATAAAACCTATTCAGAGCGGATCACATCTGCACATGTTTTGCATTACCGGTTTAACTAACTTTACATTTGACCCGCGCCATGTGGTTTCCAACAATGTGGCAGTTTGACATGCGCAGACCCAGACGAGCATGCGAAGCCCCCCTTCAAGTCTACAAAACTACAAACGCCACTCGGCCAGCAGCCTAACAGTCCTAGGGCACCCAAGGGACCAGCAAAGGCTCCGATCGGACTGCGCGTATTCGCAGGCCGGTCTGAGACTTCTCTGGTCGCACATACCACATTGTTGGGAATCTCATGTCGGGGCTCATTTCCTTGTCATCTAGACTATAGGGGCCCGTCACACTTTCTAGTGCACAAAGTTTATACTCCCAGTACACTTGGAGTTTGCAGAGGAGTATCTTACAAAAGTTGAAGAACCAAAAAAGATGTAATTGTTGCTTTAAATGTCATCACCTATGCACTGCATTGCCGAAAACTGAGCAGACAACGACGAGATTCTGCATCTAACATACAGTGCCTCACCGATGCCAGCAACGTTTTATTAGTTGTGTTTTGTCATCTGAAAGATGAGCTACGACATTTTAATTATTTACGTCCATGTCGCCAAATTTTTTAGTCATACTGGGATGGATCCTCCTATGCTGCACTACGACATGATTATAGAAGACAGAAGAATAATATAGAATATTACCGGCCCAGATAAGAGTATGTGGTCATTTTTTGTGTATGTTCTTATTTCTCAACCAAAAACATACGACGTGGGTACTCAAAAGGTCCATGTAAACTTGACGGCCCTCTTGAGTACCCCAAAACGAGTGTCCAAGCCATTGGATAAACAAATTTTGACAATTTCAGTCATGTCGGGACGGGTCTTTTGACATGTTCTCAGAATAACAGAAGATTAAAATGGAATAACAGACCTCCAGAGTTTGAAGTAAAATGGGGTGTGTGTTTTTTTTTTACTTCTTAATCAAAACAAATGTTGTGGGTGCTCAAAAAAACCTCTCAATAAGACGGTTCTTTTAAGGACCCAAAACATGGGCTCAAACAAAGTATTTGTTTATCAAGCCTGGGATATTAAGCAGAAAAACAAATGCTCAACCAGTTTTTAAGCCGAATCGGCTTTCCTACCCCTATCAGTAGGACCAGCCAAATTTCAGATTAAGGGGTGCCGGGTAGTAATTTTCATTTTTATCCAAATTTTAATAGATAACCAAACAGTGGAGACCCAGGTCAGACGCAGCATTCTGCAGCTTCTGATCTGGGTCTGTATTGTTTGTTTTTGTCCCACAAAAATGACGCTTAAACTGATAAGCAATAATGCCAACTTTATACAAACTATTTGTTTATAGGGCCGGGAATAATAAGCTAAAAAACGGGAACGTGTTCATACAGCACATAACAATGCTGGGCGTCTTATAAGGGCCTTCACTGTATATTTTGTTTTTGGTTTGCGATGTGTCTAGATTTCTAAATTTGAGGTTGGGTAGTGTTTGAATCAGCACAGATGGGATGGCACTCAACAACGCGGTTCACCATCAGGGTCAGCACGGTTTCTTTAACGATACTTCTATGTTGAAGTCTGAACTGTGATAAAAACAGGAAGGGCCTGCCAGTATTTCGCACTACTACACCAAGGCCAGCACTGTTTTATTTAATTACAATTCTCATTTTAAGCATAAGCATTAATAACTCAGCTGGCAATGCCCGGCGTTGAACAATAATTAGAATGCACGACGAGGTTATCTTCTATTTCGGTAATATGTGGTTGTTTATGTTTTTCTACTATTACTAGTGGCATGACCCAGATTGGGTAGTGCCATCAAACAAAAAAGTGTGCAGGTCCAGATGAGTCCCCGCATCACGCAGGGGCTGATCAGGATCTGCATCAGTTTATTTGACCAATTATTTACAATTCAGCTCAGCTTTCACATTTATCGACACATTTTAATTAAAGCCTAGTTCGATTCATGTTCATTCTTTCATGCTGTCTAACCACTCTGCATAATCATGGAATTCTAGTTTCTTAATGGTGCCAGTTCCTTTCCATTTTACAAATATTATGCCGTCAGTTGTCCACGATTTTTCAACTTCATCATTTTTCCAGGTTGCTTTCAGCACTGCTAGATTAAGTTTTGTTAGGTCTTCTTGGATTCTGATGCCGCTTCCTTCGAGTTTCTTTTTTCTGTCTTTCATACATTTGATTTTATTCATTCTTGACGTGAACTTGGCGATGATGCATCTATCTGCTTGATGTCGTGTCTTTGGTCCAAGTCTATGGGCTATATCTATGTCTCTATGTTGTAGATTGAGACCCATCTTCTCATTTAACGCTTTGGTCACCAACGTTACTGTGGTTTCAGCTGCTTCATATTTCTCACCTTGTTTTATTTCTTCTGGTATGCCCCAGATTCTAATACTGTTTCTACGGCCATGTTGTTCTATCTCGTTGGTTCTGCCATAGAAAGCTTTATCGGTATCTTCGAGTGATCGTTGAAGCTTAGATATCGTACCGGTTTTTGTTTCTATCTCCTTCTCTAGTCTCTCTATATGTGCACTAAGCATTTTATTCTCTACACTTGCATCATGCAGTTCACCTTCAAGTACTTCTATTCTGTGGGTGACAGTTTCGATTATTTTGTCTTTCATATGAGTCATCAGGGTTTCCATCTTCTTTTCAAGTAGATTGGTAAATATGTTCTCAATTTCTGTCTTGCTCACAACTTTTGTCAATACTTCGCTTATTTCCGATAGTTGTGTCTGCACACTCTCTTTAAAAGAAACATCTAGCCACTCATCATCAGACTCATTAGATGTTTTTGCTTTCTTCGACTTCTTTTTGCTTTTCTGTTTCTTTTTATCTGTCTTATCTACGCTTTCTGTTTGGACATTGAGTTTCTTACTTTTATCTTGACCGACAGAAGTGTTATGCTCACTATCACCAGCGATGCTTGTGTCTGCCTCACTTGTACTTGTAATGGCTCTCTTTCGCTTATTGTTTTCGTCGACGTTGACAGACGTGTTTACTTCCATTCTGTATTCTGTACTGTATTAATATTGATAGCACGAAAGTTCTTATAGTATAATATAATATGCAATCCTCCAATAGTGATTGTTTATTTAAGAACCATGACGCTGCTCTCGCCCTTGCATATCTTTTTTTCTACAGTATAATGATGTTCAACCAACCGTATCCGCAATGTCATTAGAGCCACGAAAACCGATTATTTTGAGACTGTTTATTGAAAAACAAATTAAAAAGACTCACATAACTTCAGATCCATTTATCCTGTCCTAAATTCCGTTTTCCTTTTTAAAAAAAAATTCTCACAAAATCTCTCAAATCACTCAAAAGAAGTTCAAAATAGTCAATGTTTATGAGAGCGAGAGAAACACGTCTTATCCCTTCCAAGTCCTACAACTCAAGACTTTCCAATTCTTATCAGTAGGATGATCCAATTTACAATTTTGTGGGTTTTGGGTGGTATTTTTCATTTATTTCTTCTTCAAAGTTTAATAGAACATCCCACAAGAACACATGAAAGGGCCCTAGTAGGTTTATATTGGTTAAATACTAAAACAGAACAATACATGATAAACTTACTGATCCCTCCTCCAAGGCTCCTGCAGTACCATCAGAGAGAGTTTCCAATGACTCTTCAAAAATTATTTTATCAGCTTTGACACACTCAAACATAACTTTAGACTTCTCAGGCTGACATCCTATCACCTGAAAAACAATTACCCTCAAGGTATATTTGAAGGAATATAGATATACGAGGCCCTCGTATTAATTAACTCGAATCAATCAAGAATGATCCATTTCAGCTATCAGCGATTTGAGTTAAAAGCTATTGTCTTTAAAACACTATGTAACCATAAATACAGCTGTAGATTATTTTGGTTAATTTCAAGAGAAATCATCGAGTTCCTTTAAATACCATTACAGCCTCTATTTTCCATAATGTGAGACCTTTTTTTTTCATGCAAGGTAACAAATATTACGTGATTCTCAACTATGTTAAGGACTATGTATGATCAATAATACATAATCAACACAACTCTTTTATAATTGACTGTAATCTAGCAGAATCAAGGACGAATATTTGTCAGTAAATATACCCGACAAAAAAACGCACCACTACGATTTTCCCATTAAGATCTCCTTTTAATACGAAAATGTTAATTGTCATGAAATATTCATTTCTGATCAAATCTTACTTAAACTTGAGTGTGATGTAGATGAGTATCTGTACTTTCCTTGTGTAGGCACACAACACATCAAGGTGAAGGGTTAAGGAGTTTTGGAGGCGTTAATCTAACGCTACTGTCCACATGAAATTCTGAGTATGTTTTACATTAGCAAAGTATGAAAATGATATGTTGTTGTTATGTGAGATAACCAAAGTGTTTATTGGTGCTTTTTTGTTATTCCATAATCCATTTTCATCAGTAAAGATCATTTAAATTTATTAAAACAATGTTAAAATCTTTAAATGTTTGTTAGGTGTATCTCCAGTGTGGAATCGTTATCCAAAGGGTAGTTACAAAACATGCGCTACCTAGCGTTCAATTTCGCGAATGATGAATTTAAAGGTTGAATTTGCAAAGGACATGTGTCTGAGTACAATTCAGTCTACTGAGATGAATCCAATTGCTTGAACTTATCCAGCAAGACAGCATTATAAAACGCTTATTTGCTGTGACTTTACAATTTGACCCCCACTTGGTTTATGACCAAATTTCTTTAACACAATTTCGACGCCTAAATGCAAAATACGTGTGACGCAGCAGTACCTGGCATACCTTTGCACTGATATAAACTTAATTGGCCTATCACTTGTGATCTTCCTGAGAGTTGAACAGTTCTAAGTGGTGCGTTTCTTCTTTTGTCGGGTATATATATTTAAGCCCGCTAGTGGCTTTGGTTGCAGTCCATTCTAAAGTGGAATTCTGTTGCTGTTTTTTTCATTGTTTATTGTTGCTCCTATTGGGTGTAGGGAAGTTGTGTTTGATCCTTGTTTGGTGTTACGGTTCTTAGTGTGCTTTCTAGTTAAGCTACCATTTTACTGACGAGTGAAGTGGTTGCTTTATTCTAATTGTGTATTGGCTGTCTGTGTTCTGTGTCTCGGTTTGTGATTGTGGCATTACCTGGTCATACTCACTTATTTTTTTAACGACAGCTTTATTTGTTATCAATGCTTATAAATGAAAATGTCTAAGCAAATTGCCAAGTAAATTTAATCAGCTGATGCATGTAATAAACGAACCTGTATGGAAGGATTGAAATGTTTAAGGTACAGGGCTATTCCACCTATTAATCCTCCACCACCACAGGGAACCATAACAACATCTACATTAGGCAAATCTTCCACAATCTCAATACTGTAAAGTAAAGATCTATATATGTGAGGCAGATACATGTTAAACTTGGTGATGTAGACTGCAAATGCGGTTATCATATTTACATGATGTCTGATAAGTGTATAAAGGAGCCACACTTGCTGATACCTTACAACATTTTTGACAATCAATGCGTGTGTAATGACTTTTTTATTTTGTAAACATACACTAAACACTAAAGTAAATATAGAGAAACGAGCACCTGTTATTTGCAATATAATTACCTAGTTTTTATTTTAAAAAGTCATGGTCTCTCTTCTCATTAAGCATTCGAAAATTGATTTAAAATGAAGTGAATTTAATGTGATAATAAGTCAGTTTAACATGACACTCATAAACATGAAAGGCACAGATTCCACATAAATATAAGAACTTAGAGAGCAGTATTTGAATCAGTTTTGACAATAACTGCTATTCTCACACATATTTGCAAGAATTACAGCAAATATCATTTGGGATGTAATTATCCAAGACAACAGTAACATGCCACAGGACCTGTCAGAGAATTTTGATGAAACCTGTGACTTTTCGTTTTGATGGGTAATATGTTAACCTGACTTGTTTTAACATTTTTGGTTCATTTAAATAGTGGCACTTATATCACAAAACATCATATATTCGCTTATCGTTTGCTTGGATGTATTACTATGAGTCAGCACATCAGATCTTGATACCTATCATGGTGTCGAGCAACACACATATCTATGTACGTGTGCTGATATCAAGCATGATTGTTTCTGGTCAGCCAAGGCAAGTTTATCTATTTAAACTTGGCTTCCAGGTAAATATCCTCTTCTCTGACATAAATGTTTAGTTGAAAAATAAGAGCCGAGAATCAACGAAATTTGAAAGCAATAGACTTGAATACATTGTGCCCATGCATTAGAATTAATGTGTCGTGACTGTTTTACATTAGCTGTTTATAAAAATATATTTAAAAAAGATAAAGCCACGAAAAAAGATGAAGCCATTCGCTAGATTTCAAACAATTTATGCGAAATGAGCCGCGACATGAGATTTCCAACAATGTGGTATGTGCGACCAGCAAAGCCTCAGACCAGCCTGCACATAGGCGCTGTCTGATCAGAGCCTTTGCTAGTCGCTTGAATATTCTAGGAGTGTTAAGCTACTGACGGAACATTATTTGGATTCTCTAAGCTTAAAAGGAAGCTGCACAGGCTCATCTGAGTCTACACCTGTCAAAATGCGACATTTTTGGAAATCACATGTCACGGCTCAAAAAATATCATGGTAGCCAAATCAGAAACAGCTTTGGTTTGTGCCAGGTCTTTGTTTTTGTGTTGCAGTTATCAGTTTACTGGGGAAGAGAGAGCTGATTGCTTTGCTTCATATAAGAATCTATCATGAGTGTGACGGTAGGATAGAATAATCCGTCCCCAGATCGCCGTTTGGCATCACAAGGCTTGCCGAGTGATGACAAAATGGGGATCCTGAGGAATGGATTTTTCTATCCTACCCTTACACAAAAAATGGATTATTTTTCTTGCTCGCCACTTTTTATTTATTTATTTTAAAATAAGCTTCCAGAAGTCCCTGAATACGCTAAGATGCAATTTTACATGATGACGTTACTTGACGTCCTGGGTAAGATATCATGGGTAAGATATGATTTTCTATCCCAGGATAAATCTCAGATAGTCATATCCGGTGTGCATGAATGTTCTTGCTGTCTTGTGGTTGTCAGTGATCTCTCTCTCTCTCTTCCTCGTTGTACCGTGGGTTGATTAGTAGTATGTGATCGTGGCATTTTCTGGTCATACTAATTTGCTTTTTGTTAAGTTCAAAACTTTGCCTAGCAACAAACATTCAAAATCTGCAAAACATAGAAAGACGCATGCACAGCATGGCATTCTACAGAAAATCGAAATGATAAGTTCATGATAATGTCATTTTCTTTCTTGTTAAGCAGATATTTTCTCTGAAACCAATTATCAAACTAAAACCGAATATTCTGAAAAACTTTAAAACAGTGAATTTATTTTTTTTGGCAAAGACGGTTATTAAAGAACGTCCTATTTAAACCAATTAATCAGTATACACATTTTCTAAAGAGTCTCCAGTCTTTAAAAAGTAAGTGAATACAACCACGAAATAAATCTCTCTCTCTCTCTCTCTCTCTCTCTCTCTCTCTCTCTCTCTCTCTCTCTCTCTCTCTCTCTCTCTCTCTCAGATGATCACAAAATTAGAAAGGACACCAAGCATATTTAACACTCGAGATTGTAAAACCAGTGTCAAGTTGGTCTGATATCATATTCAGTGGCGGATCTAGTGGGGGTTTGCTCGAATCCCCCACACCCCGTTATAAAATATCCCATGATGTATTTCACGGGATATTTAGGGAGAATGTCATAAAATCAGCAAATCACCTTTATATGTATGGACCCCCTTTCCAGAAATCCTGGATCGCCCCTGATAATAGAGTCATTCACTTACCCTATAGTGCCTTGTCCAGCAACCACATCAAAATCATTATATGGAGAAATATATGTAAGACCCTTTTCCTGAAAAGAAAACAAAATATCCTCGAAAGACCAAACTGCGACCCTAAGCTTTATCCATGATGCTGACTATAAAATAAGCGAAGAATGACAAATTAAATATATTAACTTTACTTATGCATCTTTTGGAATTGGACTGCAGATAAATCCCTATTCAGATCGAACAGCTTACTTTAAAGAACTATACTCCTGTCCAATAGAGATCATTAAAGGATTAACTGATAAGGGACACATGATTAAAGGGGGCTCAAGAGGGGACTTACCTGTATACAACACAATTTCTTCATTAAGATAAATATCAATCAATCTTTTATCAGAAAGTACCTAAACCCTTCATGAAACCATTTTATTGCCCCCTGGAAGGAAGTCATAATCACTTCATAATGATTAGCTTTTGATCTGTATAGACTAGCCCTCAGGCAGTGGTACCTCTTTTATTGTCTAAGAATTTAGGTATTTAAAAATCGTCGCTTACGTAAAGGAGGTAAAGTTGAAGTCTGCCACTTTGGCATCACCTGCCCAGTGAGTGACGTCACACTGATACTGCACTTAATTTTAAAAAGTACCATGTGAATGTCATTTATAAAATGTAAACATTGCAGACAACCAGCTTTACCTTTTCCCCGACATTGGAATTTTAGTAAATCATGTGAATTATGAAAGGACTTTTTTGGATTTAAGAAAAAGTGGGTAAAAAACTGTCAGAGGTAAGCATGCTGTTTACCTATTTATATCTCGTTTTGGCCAGATAAACTTCTCTGCACAATCTTTATGTGCGTGTAAAAAAATCCCAAGGTCACTCTCGCGTGTACTTGACATCTCGCGATATTTCAGTGTAAACAACAAAAATGGTGGATGTAGGGGAGGGGCGAATGACGGGAACCAGACTACATATTTTATACAGCAGTGCCAATATCAGTGTCTGTGTCACCTCACTGGTCCTTAGCTTTCAGGTCTTTTACTGTTCTCTACTTTCACACAATTATTACGATGCATCCTCACTATTTCATACCTTTGCTTATTGTCCTGTCATGGTCTGTGCCTCCATACAATCATAACTGTGTATCCTCATTATTCCAAGTCTTAGCTTCTTGACTTGCTTTGGTATCTGCTTCCACACAATCACTTCCAATGTGTCCTTGAGCAGACACTTTTTCCGCTGCTTTTTGTCATGTTCAACCCAGGAAGACCCGTCCTGACATACCTGAAAATTTGTTGACTGGGGTGTAAAGAATTGAACAACCAAACAAACACAATCAATGCCATGTTTCCTCACTGTTCAATATCTTCATTTGTTGTCTTGCCGTGGTATCTGCTTTTGTTCAATATTTCTTACATAAGCATCTTGCCTTGCAATGGTATATGCTTTCACACAATCATTACCGCGTATTCACATGGTTTTATTAATTTAGCATCTTGTCATGCCATGGTCTATGCCTCCACCTAATCACTACCACGTATCCTCATGGTTACTTACCTTGGCATCTTGTCTTGTCTTGATGCCTCCCTTCACCCAATCACTACCACGTATCCTCACAGTTCCTTACCTCCGCATCTTGTCCTGTCTTGGTGCCTGCCTCCACACAACAATCAAAGCATCTTATCCTCACTATTCTTAACCTTAGCTTCTTGACTTGCAATGGTCTGTGTCTCCACACAATCTCTATCATGTATCCTGACAGTTCCTTACCTTACCTTCTTGTCTTGCCTTGGTGTCTGCTTCCCAAGAATAACTGCCATGCATCCTCATGGTTCCTTTCGTTGGCTTCCTGCCTTGCCTTGTTTATGCTTCAACACAGTCACAACCATGTATCCTCTTGGTTCCTAACCTTAGCTTCTTTCTTGGCTTGGTGTCTGCTTGACACACAGTTACAGCCACGTTTCCTCACTATTCTTTGTCTTAGCTTCTTGTCTTATCTTGGTGTCTGCTTCCACACAGACACAGTCACGCATCTACACTGTTTGTTACCTTAGCAGCTTGTCTTTCCTTGGTGGCTGCCACCACACAATGTCTGCCATGTATCCTCACTATTCATTACCTAGGCATCATGTCTTGCCTTGGCGTCAACCTCCACACAATCATAACCACGTTTTCTCACTATTTCTTACCTAAGCTTCTTGACTTGAAATTGTGTTTGCCTCAACACAATCATAGTCACGTATCCCCATAAGTCCTTACCTTAGCATCTGGTCTTGACTTGGTGTCTGCCTCCACACAACCATAGTCTCATATACTAACTATTCCTTACCTTAGCAACTGGTCTTGCCTTGGTGACTGCCTCCACACAATCACAGACATGTATCCTCACTATTCCTTACCTTAACTTCTTGAATTGCCATGGTGTCTGCCACCACACTCACTACCATGTATCCTTGTGGTTCTTTAGCTTAGCTTCCTGTCTTGCTATGGTTTCTGCTTCCACAAAATCACTACCACGTATTCTAACTATTCTTTACCTTAGCTTCTAGTCTTGTATTAATGTCTGCCTCTACACCATCACTGCCATGTATCCTCATGGTTTCTTACCTAAGCTTTGTTATGATTCGACACAATCACAACCACGTATCATTACCCCATCCCTTGACTTAGATTCCAATCATGCCTTGGTGTTCCAATCATGCCTTGGTGTCTGCCTCCACACAATCACTACCAAGTATTCTGATGGTTCCTTACCTTAGCGTCTTGTCTTGCCTTGGAGCCTTCCTCCACACAATCACTGCCATGTATCCTCAGGGTTCCTTACCTAAGCATCTTGTCTTGATTTGGGTTTACTTCCATACAATCACTGCCATGTATCCTAAAGGTTCCTTACCTAAGCATCCTGTCTTGATTTGGGTGCACTTTCACACAATTACTGCCATGTACCCTCAAGGTTCCTGGCCTAAGCATAGTGTCATGCCTTAATTATGCTGCCACTCAATCACTGTCATCCATCCTCGCAGTTCCTTACCTAAGTATCTTGTTTTGTCTTGGTTATGCTTCCAAACAATCACAGCCATATATCCTCTTGGTTCCTTACCTAAGTAGGGAGCGTAGTGGTTCAGTAGTAGAGTGCTTGACTTGAGACTGAAGGGCCGCAGGTTCGCGGCCTCACCAGCGTCACTGCATTGTGGTCCTTGAGCAAGACACATGTATCCCAGCTTAGTACTGGTTCAACCCAGGAAGCCATGTCCCTATATAACTGAAAGATTGTTGATGGGACGTAAAAGAATAAAATCAAATCAAACCTTACCTAAGTATCTTGTCTTGTCTTGGCTATGCTGTCATGTATCCTTACCATCACTTACCTTAGCTTGGTGTCTGCCTCCACATAATCACTGCCATGAATCCTCGAGTTTCCTTACCTTAGCTTCTTGTCCTGCCTCGGCGTCTGTCTCCACACAATCACTGCCGTGTATCCTCAATATTCCTTACCTTAGCAACTTGTCTTGCTTTGGTGTCTGCTTCCATACAATCACTGTCATGAATCCTCGCGTTTCCTTACCTTAGCTACTTGTCCTGCCTTGGTGTTTGTCTCCATACAATTACTGCCATATATCCTCACGGTTCCTTACCCACTGTCATGTATCATCAATATTCCTTACCTTAGCAACTTATCATGCCCTGGTGTCGGCTTCCATAAAATCAATGCCATGCATCCCCACGTTTCCTTACCTTAGCATCTTGTCTTGCCTTGGTGTCTGCCTCCACACAATCCCAGCCACGTATAATCACGATTCTTTACCTTAGTATCTTGCCTTACCTTGGAATCTGCCTCTGAACAATCAACAACCATGTATTCTCATGGTTTCTTACCTTAGCTTCTTGTCTTGCCTTGGTTTCTGCTTCTACACAATCAATACCATGTATCCTCACTGTACCCCCATAAGCTTCAAGAACAGCAATCTTGCCTTTTGTAACGGTGGTTGAACAATAAATATCTAAAGGATATCCATATCGTTTAACTGCTTGGAGCTGCAATACAGTCAGGATACATATTAATTCGTATATGAAGACTGTCCCACATAATTGTGATAATAACTAAACTCCATTTTTATGTTTTTAGAGCTAACCTTTCGCTATATGGTTGTTATTTTCAAAGTTTAGCAAAATGGGTTTTAGAAGAGACTTAACACCGAATACTCCAAAAGATCCCAAACTTGTAGCACACGCAGATTTTTGTGTACATAGATGAAGACTTTGCAATAACTTGAATGCATCTAAAATATTCGTATGCGGTGAATATAGAACAGAATAGAACAGAACAGATGGTTGATTTGAAAATTCCAGTAGGCACTAACGCCCATGAAGATACACAACATACTCTACTATTTACAAACATGGCAGAAGACAGTGTAGTTTAAGCAGAATGTGTTGCTATTTCATATAAAATCAGTAGTGGAGGAGGTTTTATAAATGGAAATGTCAGCAAGCACCCAGTTATAACATTATTGATTGATCCAAAATTTTATATTCTTTATGCGGATGCTTAAAAGAACCGTATCCTAGTACGATTCTTTTGCGCGTCAACACATCTAATGCTCAAACTAATAGATACTATTGCATGTATTAAACTTTTATTTTTTGGCAGAAACCAATCCTTCATTTTGTAAATGAAGGATGAAAGAATCCGCTTAAATGTGCAGGTAGATATACTTAAAACAATTCACACCATAATCTCTCTATCAAGCATTTTCCGCAATCGAAAAAAAGGACTTGATTTAGGGTATGTGTCATATATATCTTAATTCAACGGTTGTGTAAAACATGACATTGCTGTTTGCATACTCAGAATTGTGGCCGCCCCTGAAAGTGTATACGTTAAGTAAAAAGTCGTGCATAAACAGCGCGAAAAATTGCCTAATTAATACATGGGCGTGTGCTGGTTAAAACATTACTGTTATATATAGCGTGCGATACGACTTTAAATGCAATGATAGTTGTATAAATTTAATTTACTTCGTGACGTTATCACTCCTATCGCGAAGTCATATCATAAATTATCATATGACGTCACGTCTGGGAGTGAAAAACGCCATGCATTAAAATCGATAAAACACTAGTGGTTTACAGATTTTCGGGAAACATTATGACGTCCATAACAACGTTGCGTACATAATGACAAAATAGTCACGCTTTTACGCAAGAAATGAAATTTCAATGTAATCTTTATGTCATATAGACAGGAGTTCTCAGAGATATTTTTTTCGAAGTGTGGGCACTTTCGGGGCATAAGGTGCCACTAGGCTTATCAATATAAGCAAACACTCCTGAACTGATTTTGCCCTGTTGCCCAAATGAGATACCCCAAATAAGGTCACAATAGGGGGTCAAAGGTCATCAAGTGCATTATATTGTGGTGAGTTTAATTTGAAATTTTTGTATTTATATTTAAAAAGTATACTGATCCTACACAAGGTCACAAAGGGGTCAAAAGGTCATTAAGTGTAAATAAAATTTGTGATTTTATACATATAAAATGACGATTTTGACTGACTTTGATGGAATTCGTTGTGTCTGATCGATATCAGTGACTTTATTTTGATTGGTATATCATTTGTTTTAATTCTTATGACCTCATAAAAGGTCATTATGAGGGTTAAGGTCATCAAGTGCAATTTCAGAATCATCATCTAAGTGTTATTATGAATTTATGCTTACATTTTTATTAGATAAAACCTACCTGGGCTTTAAACAGCGACCAGTTTCAAAATGACCTTTTCTTATTTTAGAGGCTAATAGCCTCATTCGTATTACTGGGGTCAAAGGTCACACGGCGCATTTTTTGTGTGACCAGGTCCCTATTTTTTAAAGCACCCAATTCAACTTTCACATGTATAGTTTTAACAGGAAATTGACCGTAAAATATCTCGAATGTCATTTATAGATTCACAATTGAAAACTGATATCTTTCATCTCTTATAATAGTAACTTATTAATAAGTGTCCTTATTTACAACTCATTCTCATTATCTGACTCTTCCACAACATTCAGTGGATTGCCACATGTAATAGAACCACAGCCGCAAGACGGAAGTATTTGATATTACTAGGATTAGATCTACATTTGCACCATCTTGTTGCACGCACTTTGCAGCTGCATTGCAACAACTGCGTATAATCTTTAGGTATATGTTCTAACAGCAACAGCTTTGGTTTCAAGTGGTTGCTGTAGGGGTCTCGCAACCATGCACAAGTTTTCGGATCAATGTGCTCTGGGGACGGAACTGTAACATTCGACCATATAGTTGTCTGATAATGGGCTCGTCTTATGTGGAGTTTTAATGCACCAGATATAGAAGGAAGCCTACCTGGGCCTTTTTCCTTATTAAACAAAAACACTCGCATTTGGTCAATATTTGTGATCAGATTGATGGGTCAAATGTTTTGCAGACAACCGTTTCATTTGTTAGCTGCCCATATCCAAAACCTGTCGGATACTGCTTCCTTAAGTAATTTCTGGGCTACATGATACATGTATAACAGACTCTGAAATAAGCGTGGTAGTTTTATTCAGAACCGACTTAGATTCTTGGCTTCCTGATGGTTCATCAACACTTTTCTTTAGAAGTTAGACTATTTCGCTGGCTGATTTCAAGGGAAAAATTCAAAGCGGTTCACGCCGGTTTCAATTGTGGAACAAACTGTAATTTCCCTGGTATTTGAGGTTCGATTGTCTCGATATGACTCGGATGCTTCTCCATAGCAAGAAGCAAATCAATGTAACACTTCCATAATGTTTGCAAAATATAAATTTCTAGATTTTCAAAGCCAAGCCTAATTTCAAAAGCAATTTTCTGGAGACCTATTTTGTGGGGCGAAACATCCTCTGATTCTCTATGTTTTCCAAAACGCCTATATAAACGTTTTTTACATGTAGGATGGTAGAGGCAATCTTCTACGGCAAAACCATACATTGTTGCTAGCCTAAGTAAGTAAGGGTGCAAAGATCAGGAAGCGATACAATCAAGTATCACACCTGACATAGGATACCAATGGGAAAGTGACGAACTCACAGTTAAACACCACAAACGAGAGCCAAGAGGTCAGCCCTTTCCCAGCAGGTGACCCCAAGACACAAAAAAACAGACACACACAAAGGCAGAACAAACACAAGACAGAAAAAATATAAAAGATTCACAAAAGAAGTACCGCCTTGGAACGGTCTGTAAAATATTTTACTGAAGGGTTTAACCCGCATCTGTAAATCATATTATGACTATGACATAATCTATTCTGACTTAGGTAATGTCAGTATTTGGTTTAAGTCCTAGGCAAAGATGCAAAGTGATTTATCTAGCGGTGATAATGATCGCCTAGACGGCCTAGAATCGCAAGAAGTGGACGCCTCTTCTGAAGTATCCGTATGCCTCTCAGTACTTAGCTTTTACCTAGCTATGTGGAATGCAGACATGAAAGTTGAAAAACAAGGTCTGTGAAAACCCTCTTCATGCGCAATTAAGGTGTTTGAGGTCTACCAATCTTACATGTCAATTACAAAAATGTTGCCGTATTCCCAGCGCTCTCATCGGTCAGAAGCTGCTTGTAGCAGCTTGTTACATCCATCCTCACCAAGAGCAGACACTTATTTGCTTTTAACCAATGTTTTGCAAATTATGCAGACCTGTTCATTGAACGAGCTGCCTAGGCCTGTTGCAGGTCGTTTCAAATAAGAAATAAGTAATCTTGCTTTTGTGGGCCGTACCTCAGACTATGAAGGTTCCGACTTAAAGACTTATCTATAGATGAGATGGTTGGGGCGTGATGCTGCGTCTGTTGGCGGTTCCTCCAGGGTTTACTTGTTGGATCTATTTTGCTCCAGTATTCAGGAGATGATTCATGGATAAGTATGGGGCCTTTCACGCAAAGCAAACATCTATGTGTCTTAATCCACCACATAATTAATGACGAGGTTGATACTGTAAAACTAGCTTAAGTCCTCGAGCAATTTTCTTACGGATCGTTCCAAGGCTTTGTTTCTTTTGTAAATCTTTTTCTTAATTTGTTATTTTTGTTTGTCTTTGCCAATACTAGATGTCTGTTTGTTGCAACCTTGTGGTCATCTGTTGGGGAAGAGCAGACCTCTTGGCTTTATAAAATGTGATGTTATGTTGTGTTTTTGTCACTTTCCTATTCGGTGTCCTTGGTCAGGTGTGGTACTTGATTGTATCGATTCCTGATCTTTGCCTTCTTCCTTACTTTTAATAAAAGATGATATTGACTGATTTTAATTGATCAAGCTGTATTTGTGATTTCACAGAAAGTCACACAAAAAGTGTAATTAGTTTTGTTTTCTGTGTGTAAAAGATGCATTTGGTGCTCAGTGTTAATCAACATCAGATGCGCAGCCGACGTCAATAAATACAGCGCACCAAGTGCAGAATGATCAGTGCACAGTATTGCGTTTCCAAGACAGCTGTATATATCATTCAATAATGTTAGATTGAATTATAAAGACTTTTATTATGCACTTTTTGCGAAAAAGTGATAACTATCACAAATGTACATAACCATATCCAGGCACTATGCAGTACCTGTACATGTACATACATACAGACGAACAGACAGCTGTGGTTGTGATCGCAGATGATACAATTTCAACGATTTATCTTACTAGACATCAGTATTTCAGTTATTTGAAATTATTTGCAGCAAAATGCCAGTGTTTTTGATGCTTAAGTGCTGCGTTTAATGCGTTATACATCATTTTGCACCTATTGACCTTTGACCTCATTTATTGACCTTAATAATGATCTTTGGTTTGGGCAACAGGCAAAAAATGAAAGAGGACATGTCCCTTAGTAACTTAGGCACTGTTGCCCTTCATGCCGCAAAAGTGCCCACAAACGTGTTTTCTAGCACTCTTATTTGCATTTTAACGCTAGACTAATATGATAATTAGAATCTAACGTCCGTGCTCTTGTATTATTGAATTTATCAAGCTCGTTGCGACAAAGAGATAAAATGCTCGGCAAGCCTCGCATTGTATCTCTTTTCTCAACTCGTTTAATTAATTCATTAAAACATGAGCACTCATGTAAGATCCTATAAATATGTTATATGTGAAAATTTGCACAGATGTCATATTTTATTTATTTCCAGCAATTTGGTACATTTCTTTATACTTTGCTCATTTCCAGCAGTGTTGCATAGGTTTAATGTTTTGTTCATTCCCATCGATTGCATAATTTTTAAAGAAACAATCTGTAAGAAATATAGATTTTACAGTGGAATGAGTTTTCTGAATAGCCCTTATATATTACGTACACAGGCTAGGGCATGGTTGCCAGACGATGCT
The DNA here is from genome assembly GCA_964019695.1 of Loripinus fragilis. Lineage (NCBI taxonomy): Eukaryota > Metazoa > Mollusca > Bivalvia > Lucinida > Lucinidae > Loripinus > Loripinus fragilis. Next base: position 19,536,914 of record OZ026519.1, on the reverse strand, counting down.
GTAGTGAGTCCTGTTTTAAGTTTAGATTCGTCCTCTTCTTTCATCTTTAGTATCTTGTTGTTAGCTCCCCTGTCTTTAAACGATCCGGTAACTTGCTCACTTTCTGTAATTGCAGTAAAACCTGTCTTAACGAAGCGGCCGCTCAAAAAGAAGACCAAAAATTGGTTTTCAAGACCGATTATAGCTTAATGCAGGTCAAAAGTATAATAAAATTGCAGAATGCTCCACTCTGCAATATTTTCTACCAACTACATGTACCTTTAAGACATTTGTTTTGTCTAGTTCTAAGGGACCGCTTATGTGATTTTCTAAGTTCTGTCTCATCCACACGTGCCGCGGATTGGTCTGTGTGAACATACCCTTGATTATAAGAAGTCATTCTTGGTATGTGAAGTTGACATATTACAAGTTACACTAAATAAAATTTAAGTTTTATCACCTTTTTAGGTTGATTTCTGACGATTTTCGGCTAGACTTTCGAAAGACCAAAAAATGCTTAAATGGGTACCTTGGTTGCTTGCTGATGTTTATAAAGACGGATAAAATTTCAATGAATATACAAATATTGTCTTAAAGATAGTTTATTGAACCATTGCTTTATGAAGAAAAATCACAGATATGCATAGAAATAATGCAGATATGACTATTTAATCTTCAACATACGTCAGTTTTGAAAGCTCAGCCACGACAACGTATTTCGAATATATACATTTACCTGTATGTCAGCGACCAGTCCGAGTATACTGGGTCCTAGTTAAAAGAAATACTTTTTTAAGGAATTTTCCCCCATGGAAAGTCTAAGCAAACAAATGCGACCCACTACTGATTTTGTTTTTAAGGAGTGGGTGTCTACTTGACATGCATTTGTGTGCATTTTTGTAAAATATGGAGTGTAGTGGAGCATGGAGTGGAGTGCTATTTTGACGTATTGTCTTTTAGTTTCTCTAAGATCACTACCCAGTCACGTAGAGGTCTACTTCTGACCTCTTAGAGAAGTGACTATGAATTTCACTTATAATAAATAACCAAAGAAATAAACAAATAAACAACAAACAAATAAATACCCCAAACACAACTCTCAATATCTTTTTATTTTATGGCTCCACGCCATTCCATGTTTAAATATAAGCCTCCTGTCGCAAAGGGATTGTTTTCAAAGCTGTTTTTGGTGACAGACAACCGATTGCGAGATATACACACAACTGTATGTTTATTGATGAAGACCCGAATATCTGTCTTTTTGGCAGGACCCACAAACAGAAGAAATCAATGACATAAATACTTTGCTTTAAAAACTAATCACTGGTATAGTCTGACTTTGTAATTTAATGCATCAATGTCAGACAAGTCCATATCGATAAGGCAAATTAGGGGGAGGCAGTTTTAACTTTACTGCGGATTAAATATGTTCACAACATTTGAATTAGATATGTTCTAGACTGAAACTTAATGTCATTTGCAAATGTTTGATAATTTGATGGCATTGTCAATCATGTCCATTTCATTTTACACAAACTATTCTGCTTTAATACCTTCTATTAATCATAAATTTCTACGAACCGCCCCTTATAACATGTGTTACAACATGTTATAATTTTCTTGTTTCAATTTTCTCTATTGTACAAATAGTTTACGTCAAACACAGAGTTAATGACTTTGAAAAGTGATCAATTAAGTTACAATTACACTAGGGTTTCTTCAATTAAATAGCAAATTACAATTAAATCACTGTTAAGCAACTCATTACTTTCATTTACATCGAAAAAGTAATTTAATATATGACAATTGCGTACTCTTTCCAGTTCACTCAATTAATTAGTTTGTTTTCTCCAGGAAATTCGTAAGTGAAAAAATTTCATTAAAATTCTGAGTATAGACGTTTTTAAGATTTTTTCCAAATTTACTCGGAACAAGAAATATCTTTAAAAAGATAATCGGTCTCAGATAAAATGGTAGTGATTTTACTGCCCATTCCAGGGCAGTGCTTCTGTGTTATTTGTTTCACGTTTGTCTTTGCTATACTGTCAGCCTTGTGGTCAATAGCCGGTTAAGGGTTGACCTCTCTGCTCTCTTGTGAGTGATGTTTCCTTGTGTGTTTTGTAACTTTCCCATATCGTGTCCCTTGTCAAAAGTTATACTTAAATGTATCGATTCCTGATCTTTACTGTCTGCTGTTCAATCGTTAATTATGTCGTTGGATAAGAAGTTGTTGCTTATTTTACATGTATTAACCCCCCAAAAATGAGTATAACATTTTTATATATATGTTTTTGTGAAAATGGTTTGTCTTTGGAAATCTCATAACTTAGACAAGAAGGCCCTTGACACTTACATGAGATTGACTGTTAACAAGGGTATAGACAAATGTACGTTTACTATAATCCAGGCTTTAAAATTTGATGGATAGGCAGTTGGTGAGGTCAAGGTGATTACAAAGGAACAAAGGTCATTGGCTGTGAACAGAGGCCACAAGATTAAAAAGCATTTACATAGTAGCCAAAGACAATAGCATACGATTTCACAGAATTCTCAACTGGCAATTCGTTTGTTTTTTGTGTCATCTGCTGACTTTATTTCTGGCAATAGGGCTTTCCTGCAGCAGTGCAATTCTAAAGATTCTGATAAAATAATATTTCATAGTATCTTCAGGCGCGTACCTTTAGAACTCTAGCACTCTAAAAGGAGTGTGTGGGTACTCCCTTATATAGGGTCAGGGAGTGAACCCCTCGGGGTGGAAAATGGTTTCAGAGCATTTCACAGGGCTAAAATGAACTCTCAAGACACACAAGTAAACACTGTTGGCTGCATTTCCTTCCAAAAACTAAATTGAATACCTTAAGACCCTATACTTGCGCAGAGTTGCACGCATATGCATATTTGCCGTACAGGTAGGTACAGTGTTTATTATGCTCATGCGAAGTAAGAAAAAGAGCAAAGATCAGGAATCGATACAATCAAGTACCACACCTGACCCAGGATACAAATGGGAAAGAGACAACTTCACAATTAGACATAACAAACGAGAGCCAAGAGTTCAGCGCTTTTCCAGCAGGTGACCACAAGGCATCAATAAACAGACACGCACGAAAGCTTAACAAAAACAAGACAGAAATAACATAAATGATCCACAAAAGAAGCACCCCTTTGGTACGGTCAGTAAAAATATTTTACTGGAGGGCTTAAACCGGTTTCATGGCGCGCCAACCTCACCCTTAGTTTAGATGTAGACCATTGGTTTGCATTAAAGACCCCTAACTTATCAATGCATCATCTCATAGAACGTATAGAACATAGAAGTCTACGCCCAAAAGCGCGTACTATTGCTACCTCGTATTTATTTCTAGTGTTACAAAACTCTGAAGATCTATGAAACACGACATATATCTTGTAAGTACTGAATATCCCAGACCCCAAAACAGTACTTGGCTTGAAAAGGTGAAGAGAATATTTAAAATTGTGAAAAATAAAGTGTATGCACTTTTCAAAACTTAATGATTGTTTATTCGCCATATCATACCTGACCCTGGCCTTCGAGGTCGCTAAAAATAAACAGTGACGTGGATGTCGTCAAAATATAAATATTTATTATATACAAAGTAATGAAATACAGAAAAATATTGATTAAATATAATGCATATTTTTAAAAAGCTGTATTTCACAGCCGTGAAAATATAAATAGAGGATATTTACTTTTTTGAGGTGAATACCAAATATATTTCATCGAGCGCGGTGAAAAAAATCAGTATTTTTCACGAGTGCGTAGCACGAGTGAAAATGCTGATTTTATCACCGCACGAGATGAAATATAATTGGTATTTGCCGAAAAAAAGTAAATTTTCTTTTTATTTTATACTCAACGGAAATACAGAAATCACAAACTTACTTTTTACTTGGTCGTTTCTCGTTCGATTTGACTTTTTCAGTGTGTTTATTGGGTATAACATTGGGTGTAAACGTAGTTTGCACCTAGAAAATGGCTTAGAATCATATTTTAACGAATGAAACGCAAGAAATCAGCATTTTAAGAAAGTCTATTGGGTGTGCCTTAGGGTAGGCGTCACGTGCAAACTGGCGCCAGGTCAAAAAGTGACGTCATTATGTTTGATGTTGACGTCACAACATGCATAGCGTTATTTTTGACAAATATACTTCACTTAAAGCCTTATGCTAAAAAATCCCAGTCACAAAATTGCCAAGAAAGCATTGTTTTGCTACAGTTCTATTCTATTCTACAGTGAAAATATAAATCGTATCAGTCACTAGTGAAAAAATACGATATTTTTTCACTGTAGAAAAATACCAATTTTACTCACATTTGATATGCATTGAATTCACCGCTTGTGATAAAATAAAAAGCTGTATTTTCACTGCAGTGAAAATATAAGTTGTATTTCACGGGTGAAATTGGATGTCCTCGGCTTTCTCCATTGTCTTCCTTGAGCCCACTTCAGAATTTCAAACGTCTGTAACTTTCTTATTAGTGGACAAAAACGCAAAGTGTGGGTATTCATTTTCTAAGTTAGATCGCAAGGAACATTTTGGTAATTAAATTGTCAGGATTTAATGAAATTTTCACTTTTTCTACTCCTGCTCTTATGGATTCAGTTTTAGCCGTCATTGTACACTATGCAACGTCATCATTTATATGACGCAATGTGCGAACGTATATGACGTCATTTACTGCAAAAAATCTGTTACGCTTAAAATTGTATATAATAAAAAGAAAATTCAAATTTTTGTCATGAATATGCCATTTATTTCATCTCGTGAAGCGAGAAAATGTATATTTCATTCGTGGCTTCGCCACTCATGAAATATGCATTTTTTCGCTTCACTCGATGAAATAAATGGCATATTCATTCCAAAAATTGAATATCCTCTATATACATATGCTAATTACTTATCAAATGAAATTGCAAGATTTTCATATTACCCAATAGAATTTTTACATAAATAGGTCCTAAGTTGCTATAAGTGGGGCTTTGCCCCCAAAATCCCTATCACTCAAATGACAAAACTATGAAATAAATATCAACACTATATCGATGTATGGGTATACGTTCTTCCAACTCCACTGGGCACAACGACAGCGTACAAACGCTGTAGGTTCTCATCAGAATTGTAGAATTGACGTGATGTTTTGCACATACAAAACATACGATATTGCATAGTCTGACCGATAAGAAAATGATCGTAATTTTACACTCCAATAAACTGCTTATTTTGACATGTCCTATAAACATAAAATACAGGCACCATCGACCCGCCAGCGAAACCCGACTCAAATGGCATTTCGCTGGTGGGCCAATAGTGGCCAATAGTTGCCGGGAACAGTGTGTTGGCTTGGAATGTCCTCTTGTTGTGGAATGACTTACCAAGTTTTATAAAGCACTGTCCATTCTGGCTTAGGAAGGGAGAGTGCAATAATGGCGTCTTTCTGACATATGACTTTGTTCTTTCCCTGGCTTTAAGTACTTCGGAAGCCAAATCATTGAGCTTTTGTTTGGATGTAGACTCTGTCATAGCTTTAAAGGTTCTCTGAAATAAATAGTGGTCTCTTATTAATACTCTGCATGCTGAGTAATGTTCGGTTGGGACCACCGTGGCCCAACTGTTAACAAATGGTTTTCTTTAGCGCTGGCTGAATGAGAGTTATGAGCATTTTTTCATGAGTTAATTTGGTGCACCACTTTATTTTGAATTAAAAGTGAAAAACTGAACCATTACACTATAAATAACACCAGTTGGTAAGTTATTGAACCTTCATTATAATATGGCACATTTTCTAAGTATATTGACCTTGCCCCTTGACTGACAATCCAAAACCTTCATTGTCATCAACACACCATAAGCAGTCATTGTGACAAATATGAATATCCCATCTGAAAATCGAGTAAAGGTATGAACACCTCCGTAAAAGTCTAAGAAACGTAAGCTTTAGGAGACATGCGAAATATCTAAAGTATCTTCGATCTTTTCATCATTTAAGCAATCTCAGAACTGTTTTGTAATATACCATTTATGTGCCAAATAAGTAAGAGGAGTAAGTTTTACAAGCCATAAGAAATACCCAACCATAATTGACCTTGATCTTGACCCCAACGTCATATCAGCAATCCAAAACATTTGTTGTCATTAAAGTGGCTAAGTCTGTAACTATGAACATTTTTCGAAAAAAAAATATTTTATTTTTAAATCATTTGTAAAAGGAGAATTTAGTTATTATTTCACAATAAATCTATTTTCTACAGATGAAAACTGCGTGGAAAAGTGAATAATCTTATAAAAACAGGTGTTTTTTTTCTCTTATTTGTAATTATTCACGTCCCTCCAATAATTCTAGACAGTTAACTTTTAACATAAATGCTGTTGTTTTTGCACTAATAATTTGTTAATTATTGCGAAAAAGGTAAAATGTACACCTGAATTTTGGTATTTTTACTGCGTTCTTGAAAAATAGAAACATTATTTCTAAAATGAAAAGATCAAAAGTTACAGACTATGCAGCTTTAACGCATCATACACAATTATTGTACAAATTATGATCACTCTCCATCACAAAGTATAGGAGTCTGCATTACAAGCCATAAAACAGATTTTATGTAATTTGATCTAAGGCCATACTGATGGTCGGAAACCTTCTTTGTCATCTACACTCAAACATTATACAAAATATAAATACACAGAATCAAACATTGTAAAAGGAGTTACTGTTAAAACCATACAGATATATTTAACGTATATTTGTTCTTGACCTTTGACTCCAAGGTCATATCGTCGATCTGAAATCTTCGTCATTTACACGCAGTAAGCTAAGAAGAGTTCGTGTCACGACCATTAAGACAGATATTCAGAATATTTGACAATGACCTTAAATTTACTGCAATGTCTGGCATATTGGCGACTATGTCCAAAACCTTTGTTGTCATCTACACATCATGGGCAATCGTTGTGCGAAGTATGAGCACTCTCCATCGATCGATTTATGAAGAGTTAGCGTTACGCAGCAAACAGGTTTTGGACAAATTTGTCCTTAACCTTTGACTACAAGATCTTAATGGCAATCCGAAATTTTCTTTGTCATTAACACACCATAAACAGCCAAATATGATAACCCTCCATAAAAATGTACGAGTTAGCGTTAGGAGACATTATAAGACAGCTATTAACTATTTACACTGACCTTTGACCCAATGTCATATTGACAATTCGAAACCGTGGCCATCTACACGCCATACGCAACCATTGTGCCAAACATAAACACCCCATGAAAACTGTAAGAGGAGTTCGCGATCGTAAGACAGATTCTATGGCTTTTGACTCCAATCCTCATTATCAACGTCTTGAAAAATAGTGAGTATATATGATCAGGAAATACCACAATCACAAACTGCAGACAAACCCGTGGCACCGTGAGAAAGGGCCACACAACAAGCACAAGACAACAATAAGACAAACAAAGCAAAGCAACCAGCTCTCTCTTCCCCATCAAGATGATTGCAAAACTAGAATGAACACAAAGTAAGGCACAACAAAACAGAACATTTAAAGAATCCCACAATGGGAGTAACAATCAACAACGAATCAACAACAACAGAACCACCACCTTAGAACGGACAGCAGCCAAAGCCACTGGGGAGCTTAAATGCATTTTATTGGTACTAAATCTTCGCCCTAGATTCTGATGCTTTTGAAGCACAAAAATGTTAAACTCGCATGGAGGATTCCTAACTATTGGCATGCATCATCATAGAGAGACAATGTAATCAAATTAGCGCACTATGATGAAACAAAGAAAAGGGCTCACGACTCACAGATAGTCATGTCTAAAGAAAACCTCCAGTTGGGCCACGGTGAATCCAGCTACAGCCAGCCAAGCATCAGGCACCAACCAACAGATTAAAACTTTACGCCAGAGCAGTCTTTGAGGCTGAAACCTGACCCAACGCCGTGCAATTAATGAGGAAACCTTATAATAATAGCTATAAACCGTGAATGGGTTTACAAACAGGCACGCAGACTATCGCATGATATCCAAGTTATATCCAACTTTTTATAACGTTTGATAATCTTTTTAAATTGATCACTAAAACTTGGTTTTCCCACTATTCTTTTGAATTTATAAACTAAATCACCATAAAATTTAGGTTCTGATATGCCCTGTTGCAGAAGAGTTTTTAAACCAATGTTGTATTTAACAATTAGCTTTCTTTCTATAGATACTGGCTATTTGAACATTATGCCAGGGAATCTGAGTGTCTGTGATAGAATTTAGAAAATGCTTTTCGAATTTTATGATATCTTTTACCTTGTTTTAATTACTTAGCAGTCAAAAACCTTTGTTGCCATCTACACACCAAAGTCAAGCATTGTGTTAGTATGAATTAACACCCTCGGTCAAAATATGATTCTTTTTTTCCAAAAAATTGCTGATATAATAATATGACTAATTTATTCCTTTTTATTGGACCAGTACGTCGGTCTTTGTGTGAATCACAGCTAAATCACAGTGTTACATCGCTAGCGCAGATCTCACTAAAGCCTTTGCTGTTTCGTAATGTAGTTCTGGGCTCAGCCAAAATTTAGACCCCAAGCCTTGATGGATACATCAGCATGTGCGTTGATAATAGGGTTTTGTGCATATGCGGTAAGTACCGAAATCCGTGCACTGGTGAATGTGAAATATGAAAAATCTGATTAGCTTTATAATATAATCTAAGATTGTATTCGGTTGTTTATGCTGAATGTCTATTTTTGTTAAATGGCTATCCACGTAAAATACGAAACGAAATGTGTTTCCCCAACCCCAGTATCCCCGACCTTTATCAATTGTATTACAACGAATCATCTGCTGTACACGTGGTTTTTATGGATTAACTTTTATTATTGCAGTCTGCATATCGAAGTCATGTTCTCTGGTTAGGGTTTTGTTTATAGACTGATCTGAGTATTCACTTGGCATACAGATTATTTTGTCGGTTTTATCATGGACATGTTTAATCAAGTATGAGTTTACAATGCTTACCTTTATATCGACAACGTGTTAGCCTATTGTTGACACAAATATTTTACTTCCTATCAGTACAGGCAGGTGGATTATTATTATTACACGAAGTCAAGAGGTCACTACTAGTCATCATGAATCTGAATAGGGAAGTTCTTCCTACAAAATAACAATTATTAGTGATTTTCAGACTACACCCCCTTCCAGACCCTCATAGAGAGAAATTTGAAGCATCGCCCGGAAGACTGGAGAGGTCGTGTGTCAAACCCTGGTTTACTAGGCGAGTGGTTTAGCAAGTTGCGCTAGATGCCATTAATATAACATGACAATTGCACGACCCTTGGGACAGGGTTTGCGCTTTAATCACTATGTGAGTCCGTCCGTCCGCCTGTCCGTTCTCAGTTAGTGAAAATGCTCATAATTCTTGAACCAAATGGCATATTTTGATCGCATTTTGCATAAAATGCATGTCAACGTTATCTAACAACTGGCATGTGCACCGGCCTTTTTCAGATGGACGGACGTAGCATCATTTCAGTCGGTTGTTGTCATTTAGTGAAATTGCTCATAACTCTTGAACAGCATGTTATATTTGGATCAAAATTTGAATATAAATGTATTTTAAAATTGTCCGGTCACTGGAGTGAAAAATTGTGACGAGGCTTGGCCGAGCATAATTTTGGCCAGTTGAGGTCTATATTGCGAAAATTCTTATAACTCTTGAGCCACAATACATGTTTATATTTTGATCAATTTTTACATACTTATGCATTTTACATTGTTGAGACACTGGTATGTATAATGGTGAATTTCGTTTTTGTCAACCAAAACATTATGTTGTGGGTACTCAAGGATTCTTGAACAACACCATACATTTTGATCAAATGCTTACTTATACATTTTAATATTGTCAGGACAATGTTATGCAAAACAGTGATTTTCTTTTTCGTCAACCAAAACACATGTTGTGGGTACTCAAAAGAACCGTCTCAGACGACGTCGTAATTCTTAAACCGCACCATATATTTTGATCAAATTTTGCATTCTCATACATTTTAACTTTGTCTATAGGACACTGATATGCAAAAACGGTGATTTTCTTTTTTCATCCAAAACATATGCTGTGGGTACTCAAAAAACTGTCTATAGGAGATAATTCTTTTGAGCACCCAAAACATCTATTATAACTAATGTGTAAGAAAATATTTACTGTTTTATATTATTTCATATATACTCAAACGAAAAAGTAACGTCCGATTTTCATGGTACTGTATCTATCAATCCAGTTAAGATGTCGCAACAAAAATAAAACCAAAATGTTTATCAAATGTAGGCACACAAAAATTGGTGATTATTTGATTTTATCTTCTTATCATTAAGGGTTATTGAACCTTATGTGCACACAGCTTTTTTCATTATCATCAGGAAGTTAATTATCAAAACGTGACACATTTTACGTTAAATGGCAGCCAGACACGTCCAACGATGTAAAAACATCTAAAAATTCCAAGTCTGCTTATTGAACGAGCGACATTGCTGTTCAAAACCTTTAATTGACGAAATTAACTGAAATTACCTCCCTTTGAATTAAACAAATAACAATTTAAGAACTTCCAAATATCCTTAACCAAACTTAATTTTGAGACCGTTTTTGTTTTAATGTATTGTGTTTGTTTATGACAACAATTACACAAAAGAGAACAACGAAATCTATGGCTGATGTCGGGAATCAAAAGTTAACTAAATCTGTATTTTATACCCCACCCCTTACTGCAAAATCATCAGAAAATTTCCATTATCAATCGTTTTGATGCTGATTAGTCTTAATTAATGTTGAAATGCTTGTGATGACAAAAACAAACAAATTTGTCAGTTTCTGTTGATTTTCAAAATATAGGACCAAAAATGAGTTTTCCGAATGTTTTCACGCACGCTCGTGATCGCTATTTTGTCACGTCAGAGTATGTTGCAGATTAATGGCCGTGGTTTTAAAAACAATGCATACAAATAGCAAACATACCATCTATAGAGTTTGCTCAATGATGTTTAAATGTGCTTAAAAAATCGGGATTATAATGGACACACCAGCCATTGATGTTGTGACTTTTGATTTTAAGGGTACTCGTGTTCGCTGCTTTGCCAGAGGCTCTACTGATTTTTAATGAATTTATCTTAGTTGCAAAACGTTTCTAAATGATCACAGTTGGTAATGTGAAAATTTGAATGAAATGCGTTCGTACATTTGGAACTGGCAGACATAAACGTCGAGCGGACATAACTTTATTGTTTCAGTATACAAGTGTAGGCCGCTTGTAATCCCGTGTACAGTTTTGGGTAAAAGTGTGAAACATACATTTTCTTGTCGAAAAAGGAGGATGTTTTCTATTTTTTCCTGCTTTTTTAACGTTATGATGACGTTGTTAATTATAGAATTATACTTTTGAAATGTTGCACCAGCTATAAATTTGGCATGCCATTCACATTGCTTATACCACGCAGGAAATGATTCATATAAGCAGTATTGCTTGTTTTCAAATCCTGCTATTTGCTTATATATTATTGTATTGTTGAAACATACTTTGTACTTTCAAAATAAATATTGTTTAAACTAAAGTGATGTACCCATTTTATGGCTTATTTAGGGCTTAAAATGAGTACTATGAATTCCAGCTGGCATAAACATGTACTGTTTGATCAGTTGTGGTAATATTACTGGCGAGACATTGCATTTGGAGCATAGGCATTGACTCATGAATTTTAAAGAGGTTACATTAACTAAAAAATGATGTCAGTACAAGAAAGAAAAGACGTCAGTATCAAAATGAAAAGGCTGTTAAAGTGAAAACTCAAATGGCATTAGATCACAATATGCTAAGAGACCCTCCTCTCCCACTGCTTGGATATTGTACACTATGACTTTCTGAAACTTTATTGTATAAGATGCAAAATGACAGGGTTTAGCTTTCTGACCTGTAACAGCCATGTTAACTGCGTTACCCTATTGGAATTTTAAAACCTATTGTGCAAATACGAAGGTATACCTAATTCTTATTTATCGACATGCTGATTCCCTTAAAAGTATTTATATAAAAGCAGCAAACAACCAGTATGCTTTTAAACAATATACACCTATGATATTACAGTTATATATGTTACTTTCTTCAAATGTGTTACTACTTAATGCAATACTAACACTAGACAGTATGCTGCCAAAATACATGCAAGGGAAAGTTTTGTACACTATAATTTTCTAATACCATAATATATAATCCACAGAATATTGTATGTTAACTCTATAACGGTTACAGCGTTACCTTGCAATAGCAACATTTACTTCATTACCCTGTAATAATAGGAAATTCTTTCAAATTGTTCTTTATTTTTACGTGACAATATAATCTTTTAATTGTATTCAAATGACTAGCAATATGATCGTATTATATTTAAGGACCTGTTATTACTGTTATGTACTTTGCTTTCTTTTAAATATGTTATGTTAATGCAAAACAGCACCGTATGACTTTACACTGCTAGTGGTTTATTTACTGCCATTTAACTGCCATAAATTGCCATCAACTGATAATAATAACAAAGCGATGATGATTATGGGAAGAAATTAGAGCCTAAATCACATAAAATGCCATTTCAAGTAGATGTATTTTATCAAATATATAAACAGCATTTTAGAAGCTGCTTATTTTATGATCCATTAAAATTTCTTTAACGCTTAAATGATATCTTTTATCTCACTGACACGTGTATTTCTTCTTTTTTATACATGAAATGATATTTAAAAAAGACGCTTTTCTTCACTGACTACACCTCATTTTAGATGACATGATAATATTGCGCATGAAGTAGTTTTAAGTTGGTAAGATCTATCACACATTGTGTAAGCCAGCTATTGAATACAACAACTATATTGATACCATTCGAAGACAAAAACGTGCGCAGAATTCGTTAATTTTGTGCATTATTTTAGACGTAGGTCAAAATCGAGGCCTTCGTCCTTGTCTTATGAAAAAAAATCAACTGAAGTGTTTTGGAAACTTAACGACTTAACCCCACGTATAACACATGCCAAGCCTGTTCCTATGGTTATAATCGCTTTATATCTGAAGGATGTATAGTTTGGTGAGGTAAGAATACCATTTATATTGGTTAAAATGCATAACAAGAGAATTTTAAAGAGAATTTTACACTTATCATCTATTCTGTCAGGTTCTAAATTTTTGTGAAGCATTAAAACAGAACAGCATTTGTTCTTATGGTTCATTATAGTCATTCATTTGAAAGAATAGAGTTATCACTCAGAAAAAGCTCCCTGGCATTGTTAGTATAGCATGTATATTGTAGCCAATGATAAATTAATGGACCCAAATAAATTATTGGTAAATTTGCTTTGCATTATTCTATCAATTAGATTTAGTCTTGCAGTTGCATTTTGTTTCAGATATCATTTGATATTTAGCCAATCAAATATGTTCTTAAAAGGGTATCCTTTGGAAGCAAAGACTGCACCAAAGAACTGAAACTAGAGTGTGCATATTTCCTGGGCCAGACTAGCAAGTTTCTGCCAGTTAGGCTCCATCAGTGACCCTCTAATAGTTTCAAAATTCCACAATGAAACCCATGATCCCAAAGGACAAGAAAATAAAATATATACTATAGTGAAGGGCATGGAGGACCATGGAGACGTTCTACCGCCGCCACACAGTCCCAGTCACCAGCTGTAGTGAAGTCAAATATGTTCTTAAAAGCGTGTCCTTTGGAAGCAAAGACTGCACCAAAGAACTGAAACTAGAGTATGCATATTTCCTGGGCCAGACTAGCTAGTTTCTGTCAATAAGGCTTCATCAGTGACCCTCTAATAGTTTCAAAGTTCCACAATGAAACCCATGATCCCAAAGGACAAGAAAATAAAATATATACTATAGTGAAGGGCATGGAGGACCATGGAGACGTTCTACCGCCGCCACACAGTCCAAGTCACCAGCTGTAGTGAAGTCAAATATGTTCTTAAAAGGGTATCCTTTAGAAGCAAAGACTGCACCAAAGAACTGAACCTAGAGTGTGCCAGACTAGCTAGTTTCTGCCAAATGTGAACATTATGATTGTTAAAAAAATTATGTCCAATTAATAAGTCTTATAATCAAACTGATATTATTGAAGCTTTTAACTCAACCTCCAGATATTTAGATGACTTACTTAATATTGATAATCCTTATTTTGAACAAATGGTAGGTCAGATATATCCCACTGAACTTCAGTTAAATAAGGCGAATGCTTCTGATACTGAAGCTCCGTTTTTGGACTTGAACTTGTCAATAACAAATGGCATAGTTTCTTCTAAAATTTATGATAAACGGGATGATTTTAATTTTGAAATAGTAAATTCCCCATTTCTTGATGGAGATGTCCCCCGCTCTTCTTCCTATGGTGTATATATTTCTCAGCTTGTTCGTTTTGCTAGAGTGTGTTCTAATTAATGTTGATGACTTCAACAACAGAAACTTATTTTTAACTGCTAAGTTATTAAAACAAGGTTATAGATATCATAAAATTCGAAAAGCATTTTCTAGATTCTACCACAGACACGCAGAGTTAATTGTTAAATACAACATTGGGTTAAAAACTCTTCTGCAACAAGGCATATCAGAACCTACTAGTATATTTTATGGTGATTTAGTTTATAAATTCAAACGAATTGTTGGAAAACCTAATTTTAGCGATCAATTCAAAAAGATAGTAAAACGTTATATAAGGGTTGGATATAACTTGGATATCATGCGACAGTCTACCTGCCTAGTTTTAAACCCAATCACGGTTTATAGCTATGGTTTCCTCTTTAATTGCACGACGGTGGGTCAGGCCTCAGACTCTATGACGGCTCTGACGTAAAGCTTTAATCGGTGGGTTGGGGCCTGATACTTATCTGTAGCAGGACCCACTGTGGCTCAACTTGAGGTTTTCTTTAGCTCTGACTATCTGTGAGTCATGAGCCCTTTTCTTTGTTTCATCATGGTGTGTTAATTTGATTAGAGTGTTTCTCCATGATGATACATTGCATTAGTTAGATGGCTCCCATGCGAGCTGAACATTTCTTGTACTTCAACAACAGCAGAATTAAGCCCCCCCCCCCCCCCCCCCCCCCCCCCCCCCGGTGGCTTAGGCTGCTGTCCGTTCTAAGGCGGTGGTTCTGTTGTTGTTGACTTTTTGTTTATTGTTACTCCCATTATGGGAGTCTGTAATTGTTCTATGTTTTGTTGTATGATATTTTATGTCCATTCTAGTATTGTAATCATCTTGATGGGGAAGAGAGAGCTGATTATTGCTTTGCTTAATTTGTCTTCCTGGTGTCTCGTGATGGTTGGGCGGCTCTTCCTCGCGGTGCCACGGGGTTGTCTGCAGTTTGTGATTGTGGTATTTCCTGATCATACTCACTTACTATTTTTGCATATTTCAAATCAAACAAAATAGATTAACTGTAGTAACGGAAATAATAAATGAAAGGAGCAAGCCAATTTGATTTGGTCCCTTGCAAGTGAGCCTATCAATTGGTGACAGTGTTGGTACTGAGTAGAGTGCCCTCTTAGTGCTGATAATATTGCTAAAACAATTGACATTTTTGCGTGCTTCTTTTGAATCTATATCCTGGCGAGTTTACAACTTATTCTAATGTTTGATACACATATAACTAAAATAACTAAAAATTCATTGCAAAATATATTTTACAATAACTTTAATGTCATTCAGTCAATTTTGGCAGACATACTTTTGGCTGATCAAGTTTTTATTTAAATTGGTACTAAAGTAACAATTGACCTGTTTCCTTTGATATGATCTTACCTAATGTGATTATTGCCATAGAGTAAAACGCACTACTGAAACTTCCCATTATTGGTTGAACAAGTTATCAGAAGTACTAAGTTGATGTAAGTGACAGTTTCGTTAATTGAACAAAGAAATCTATGCTGCATATAAACTTAAATTAATTTAAAAGTTTAAGCAATGCCCCACCATCTGCATACACAACTAGAACGTGCAGTCGATGGGGCGCCATCGCAAATCCCCACGCTAAAGTTTTTGACTCCCCCCCAGCACCCACAAATCCAACCCCGGGGCATGACCCTGGCTACAGAATGAAAATTCTGTTCAACATGTTTTCTATCTTTTATTTGTGAGAACACACACAAAGAGTTTGGTATAAAAATCTTTGAAATTGACATGTTAATGATATTTGACCTTTTGACCTCACCCCAAGGTCACCAGTTTGACCCTAGGATGAAAATTTTAACTGCATTCTGTTCTGCATGTCATCCTCGTCGATTTGATATGCCACATGACCATGTTTGAAAATTACTTTTTTTGACCACCTGGGCACCCCCAGTGCCCCAAAGTCCCACCCCTGGGGCATGACCCAGGCTACATAATGAAAATCCCGTCTGATATGTTTTGTATCTTTCATTTGTGAGAACACACACAAAGTTTGGAATAAAAATCTTTGAAATTGACTTTGTAATTGAAATTAAATGATATTTGACCTTTTGACCCCTCCTCAGGGCCCCAGGGGGCGGGGCCAAAAAAAAATTTACGTTGCGCGCCCCATTCATGTGAGTAACTCACACACCAAATTTGGTTGAATTTCGTCCAATGGTTTAGGAGGAGATAGCATAACGGACAGACAATTGGACGGAATTTGATTTTGGCCCCTAAGTACCCCCAAGTCCCTCCCCTAGGGCATGACCCAGGCGACAGAATAAAAAACCCCGCCTGATATGTTTTATATCTTTCATTTGTGAGAACACACACAAAGTTTGGAATAAAAATCTTTGAAATTGACTTTGTAATTAAAATTAAATGATATTTGACCTTTTGACCCCTCCCCAGGGCCCCAGGGGGCGGGGCCAAAAAATTTTTTTATGTTGCGCGCCCCATTCATGTGAGTAACTTACACACCAAATTTAATTGAATTTCGTCCAATGGTTTAGGAGGAGATAGCATAACGGACGGACGGACGGACGGAGGCGATAACAATATCCCCTTCGCTTTTTTAAAAAAGCGTGGGGATAACAAGATGGTGCCAGGATACAAATTGATTTGGTGACAGTCTCTTTATACAATTAATGATTACAGACAGTTATAATGCATAAGATCTGAATACTCTCTCAAAACATTTAGTAATAAAAAGGGTTATTCTTTTATGGTAAATGAACCTAAATATACATGGATACATGGAATCTAGCCTGTATCATGTTACGTAGTTGAATATGTTTACCCATAATTTGAACAGCTGTAATCTGTTACAAAAAGTGCTTGTTTTTGAATAACTGATTAAAATTACTTCAATTAAACTTAGATTTCTCCAGATAAATATTACAGTTAAGCTCACAATAATATATTAGCTTTTTGGCTCACTTATATATCGTTTTTGACAACATTTTGGGTAAACATGGATACACTCTATAAAGTAATATATGCTATTTTAACAAATAGGACAGAAACTTAAATGTATCCTCCTAGGTACTGGTACATGAGAGCTATCATTTTATTTGCTTATGAGTTTTAAAATCTATAATTTTGGACAAACCATTTTGTATACAGGTCAACCTCGCTATGTCAAACTTGCTTATCTCGAATACACGGCATATGTCGAAGTGATCATCCATTCCCGAGCATTTCCCCTATATTGCTTTGTATTTCAAACCTGTTTATGTCGAACTTGGTTATCACGAAATCTCGGCTATATCGAAGTGGTTTTTCATTCCCGAAAATTAGTTTACTATTTATGTCGAAGTAAATTTTATGCTGGTCAAAAAATTAAACAATATGAATGTCAAACAAAGTAATTAACTGTATACTATTTCGCAAGGATAATTAATACGAACTTAGTAGGAATTGATTTTTTTCAAGAATCTGGATGTCTATAACAAAAACATTCTGTGTTTTTTTTTCCATGCGAGCTTAACAATTGTTGTGCTTTAACAGAATCTCGGACGAAGGTTTGGTACCAGTAAAATGTATTTAAGCGCCCCCTCCCCAGTGGATTAGGCAGCTGTCCGTTCTAAGGTGGTGGTTCTGTTATTGTTGATTCATTCTTAACTGTTGCTCCATTGTTTATGGGGGTTTTGTGTTTGGTCCTTGCTTTGTTATTTAGTAATATATGCCATTCTAGTGTTGCAAGCACCTGGATGGGGGAGAGAGCTGGTTGCTTTACTTTAATTGTTTTCCTGATGTCTTGTGACTGATAACCATTCTGTGGCTCTTCCTTACAGTGCCGTGGGTTGATCTGCAGTGTGAGATTGTTTTATTTCCTAATCATACTTGCTTGCTTTTTTGAAACGATATAAAATACCATATGACGTATAATATGAGGAATTAAGCAATGTATATACAGTCTTGAAAGTTGTAGTATACGCTACATATGGCCACACAAATAACAAAATGATAGTTTACACCAGAAACGAAATTGAGTACAGCCTTTCACCTTTGCATTTCAATATTGCCTTAGCAGCCACTGTGTGTATTGCTTTTGTAATTCTTTGCACTTAAATATTTGCTACATCTACATATAAAATTTCCTGCCTTCCATTTCCTTGAAGTTCTTTTTCTAATACTGTGATATATTGATTTTTGCCTATTTTTCCTACCGTAGTTTTTTTTGATAGTTTTTGTTTTTGTTTTTGTTGTATCTAATTAGACTTATCTTTTCGTGATTTCGACTTCTTTCCGGTGTTTAGCTATACCCTTACATGTTTACAGGTGGCGCTGTTGATGTTAGACTTGTGTATCACACCCAAAATAATAATTTTGGAATCTATTGAATACACTAACGTAAGTAAGATCTGAAGAATCCCTTTGTTACTCATTATGCATGTTTCTTTTGCTTGGCACAGAAATGCCGTGGCTAATTTCCGACAGTACATCAGTAGTCTCTTATATATTCTGATATTCATTGTAGCATTCATGTCTCACTAAACTATCAGGTGAAAATTGAGATTTCTAGGTGCTTTACCCACATCTCGGACCCGGTATACCCGGACTGGTCACTGGCATAGTCACATACAGGTAAATGTATATCTTGGAAGTATATTGTCGTGGTGAGCTTTCAAAACTGACTTATGTTGAAAATAAAATAACCATATCTCCATTATTTCTCTGCATATCTGTGATTTTTCTTCAACTTCAAGGAAACGGCTATAGGGGTACAGATCTGTATTCCTAATCTCCCAGGCTAGAGGTACGGATCTGTACGCCTAGCATATTTCACCATGTCAGGCTACAGGTACAGACAGATAACCCTGATGAGATCTTGCAAGTTATCATGATTCTAATAATAAGTGTTAGGGAATACCAATCAAGAATATGCCTCCAGTAAGTCGCCATTTGCAATGCGAAATAACTCTGTATTCTCTTAAACAGTGATACGTCATATCCCGCTCTGGATCATCGAGACGCTTTACGCACTCGGTGAAAACACAGGTAATTCTCCTTTATCCCAACGTATTTTGGTGAATTTATACCTTGCAATATCTTTAAAACTATTCAAAATTTTGCGCTGAAATTTTCAGTATCGATCAGAAATATGATTTTCTTTTGATAGATAAAGTGTTTTTGAAATAATCGGACATATTTACGGACATATTATTGATTAAAATTTCGGGATTTTGAACGCTTTTTAATAAGCGTCTGGCATTATTTTCACCGAGTATCTCAGCGGAGCTCTTCAGCGTGAGGTTACATAAAGCCTAAAATACCCGGATGACTTAAACAATAGAATAGTAAATGCAAAAAACGTAACACAAATCCGAAACTGGGACCAGGGACACGGGATTGATTTATTATTATCATTATTATTATTATTATAATCAAATTAAAACTGTCTTTCACTAGTTTTTTTTGCTGTTTTCACTTTCGGTGCAAAACATTCTGTAATGTACCAAAAGTGAAAACAGCAAAAAATCGTCAAAGACAGTTTTAATCGATAATAATAATAATTATAATTATGATATTAATAATATAATAAAAATAATACAACATGGATGCCATGCCCCTTGTCCCAGTTTCGAATTCGTGTTACGTTTTTTACATTACTATACAGAGTTATTCCGCATTGCAAATTGCGACTTACTGGAGGCATATTTTTGATTGGTATTTTCTAACACATATAATTATGATAACTTGCCATTTCTCATAAGGATTATCTGTCTGTATCTGTAGCGTGACATGGTGAAATATGATACGGGTACAGATCCGTTCCTCTAGCCTGGGAGACTAGGGATACAGATCCGTACCCCTAGCCACTGCCTTTCTTCAAAAAGCATTAGTTCAATTAAATATTTTATTTTTTTAAGACTGTATTGTTATATTTATTAAAAGTTACTCCATCTTCATGTACATCAGCAAGAAACCAAGGTACCCTTTTTAACTTTTCGGCACTTTTAGCAAAAGGTCGTCATAAAATTGTAGTGGTAATGAATACCACAGGTAAAAAAGACACACACACAGCCTCGCTGTATGAGCTAGCTTTTATAGTGACGCGTAGTGTGTCAGGCCAATGCTGCAAAGTTAAAAAAGGCAGAGCTCAGTTAGTAGCTGGATGGGTGACCCAGGCATTTTGAGCAGGGGCGACTGGGTAGTTACGCTCATGCTGGGTACCATCAGTACTACAATGGTGTCATAGTGTTTGACAAGCTCATGTAGGGACAACTCTTACTCCTAAAGAAAAAAAGGAGGAGTGTTGGAGTGGTAATGAGTACCACAGGTAGAAAAGACACACATACAGCTTCACTGTATGAGCTAGCTTTTACAGCGATGCGTAGTGTGTCTGTATAATGTTGCAAAGTTAAGCAACAAAGAGCTCGGTTAGTAACTGGATGGGTGTTGGATGACCCAGGCATCGGAGCTGGGGCAACAGGATAGTTGCCCTCAAGCTGGGTACGACCAGTACTTCAATGGTTTCAGAAGTGATTGACAAGCTCATGTAGGGACAACTCTGACTCCTTAAGAAAACAGGAGGGAGTGGTGTAGTGGTAATGGGTACCACAGGTATAAAAGACACACATACAGCCTCGCTGTATGAGCTAGCTTGTACAGCCATGTGTAGTGTGTCAGGCCAAAGTTGCGAAGTTAAGCAACACAAAGCTCGGTTAGTAGCTGGATGGGTGACCCAGGCATTTTGAGCATGGGCGACTGGGTAGTTGCCCTCATGCTGGGTACCATCAGTACTACAATAGTGTCAGAGTGTTTGACGAGCTCATGTAGGGACAACTCTGACTCCTAAAGAAAAAAGGAGGGAGTGTTGTAGTGGTAATGGGTACCACAGGTATAAAAGACACCCATATAGCCTTGCTGTATGAGCTAGCTTAAACTACAGTATTGCTTAATACAATTGCTTCCGATGATGCCATCTGATCGTGCACATCAGCTTTTGTTCGACAAAGTCGAACATTCAACCGTATTAACGCTATGCATGTCTTTAATCCAATGCCCAAATTTTTAATATGAAGAAACAGTCTTTTCTGAATTCCATTCGGGTCTGATCTGTATATTGGCTTCGAGGCTCATCGAATAGTGAAATCACTTGTAAATAAATTGAGTAGCATGAAGTGCGTGTGACTTGCTCCTGACTTGAGTCGAATACCGCACACGCTGGGCATTTTACTGACTCAGTCTGCAAGAAGTGTTGACTTTATTTAGCCGGCTAGAATCCTCTAAATGCACACTTTGTCAAACTGTTTGACATAGTGTGCATTTAGATGATTCTAGGCCTTAAACTTTGGGCTAATGGTAAATCCATACCTGTATCCACCTCAGTGCACAATGTGTCACAGGTCACCAGTGACACAGTGTGCGCTTGACCATTGACACCATATTTGAGCGGAGACAAGTGATCCCAACAATGTGGTATTTTGACATGAGTAGACTCAGATGAGTCTGTGCAGCTTCCTGTTTAGCTTAGAAACTCCAAATGATGTTCAGTCAGTAGCTAAACACACAGTGAATATTCAAGCGACTAGCAAAGGCTCTGATCAGACGGCGTGTATGCGCAGGCTGGTCTGAGCCTTTGCTGGTCGCACTTAATAGTTACCATATTGTTGAAATCTCATGTCGTGGCTCATTTAAAATATGTCATAGGTTTAGTTAAACACATTTTTAAGTACTTTTTACCTATCAGTTTAAACATAATGTTTAGGGTGCTCATTGAGATGGTTCTTTTGAGTACCGACAGCATATGTTTTGGTTGAAAAATAGGAAAAATAAGTTTTTGCTACTCACTCTTAACTGAAGGCCTGGTGGTAGGCATTTTTCACCTAGCTGTTATATTTGTCGAGAAATTGTATATTGCAATTTAACCTTTACCATGCTTAAAAATTTGATAAACAATTAGTTTTGATATAAAGCCAAACAAATGTGTAATCAGTTTATTTCCTGCACATGTATTTCTTAGGCTGAGGCGTGAATTTTTTTATTAGTTGATTTACAGGATTTTTTTTCAGATTTAGAGCGGGGGTGGGGGCGAAAAAAAGAAGAAAGAAAAGGCTTTTTTTAATTCTCCAGAACAAACAGTAAAACTAGTAAAGTGAACCACTAGTCTATATTAAATCTTTAAATATTCCATAATCTTCCTAAAAATCTGTGCAGGACAATCACTTTTAACAATGTCATTCTCAAAAATATACTTACAGAACCTCAAAAATATATTATTTTCTTCAACGAAACAAGTAATATTTAGAGTTGGCAGATAAAAAATAGATTTTTTTTTCTACTCCGGAAAATTACAGTAGATCTAGGAGGGTTTGTAGATCAACAAATATACTCAACAAAAAAAGTTAAGGAAATTGTGTTTGAGGGGCTATGACAAAAGCTCTTAAAAATTTAAAGACTTTTGAATTTCACAATAGTATAATGTGACCATTTTTCTTTATGATGACGCTTTATCTGGGTCTGTATCGCCGAATGGAGCTTAGTAAATCCATTTCAAAGTTGACTGGTCTTCATCCCATTTTTCGCAAAAATTCAATTTATGAAGCAAACATAGATTTTCATACATTAACGTTCGCCAGGTCCCTCAGGAGATGGAGGAGTTTAAAACCTAAGATGACAGATCAGGTGCTTATAGAGGGACACTTGATCAGTCCAGTGTACATGGATGAGGTGTTGAGGTCTCTTGTTCTGCTTTTTGTGCGAAAACCAGTGACAGTACCAGGCCTAGGATGACAATGTCAGAACACATCTCACTAGAATCAGCAAAAACAATGTTGTGCGCATTGACTGGTCAGTCATTCATTGGACATGTCTAAAATTCTAACATGTCTATGACAATTTTGAACAGAGGGTCCAAAGCATAATAATAGCATCAAGAAACCCCTAACTTACCGATGCAGTGTTGCATGAGACATTGATGCTGATCCCTCAGCACCAAATCACTAGTAGTCAGAGTATGCGAAACCAGTGCTTGTCCTAATTTGCTGCTGACTTGGGACACACTCGTTACTAATGATGGCATTCTCATCTTCGAAATGTGATGTTTAATGCTATTAAGTTAATTTCATGTGACATTCAAAGGTATTGCATTTCAGGTGTTGAAAACTTACATGTTTTCATGTGTTTATGGGGGAATACTCTGAAGTCGTTTTTTGCGAAAAATCACTTTGACCCCTGGGTTACTTGACACTGTGCCACAACAAAGGTATTGGTGCTAGCAAACTAAAGTTAACATTTTTCTCAACCGATGACTTGTATCTAAACAAATAAATAAAAAATGAATAATTGTTAGCTTAGATGTTCTTATGTTGCATGGTTTTCTGAGATTTCCTTAACTTTTTTTGTTGAGTATAAAAAAATCTGGCCCGACTATCAAACTTTATATCCTCAACAGCCAGCCTCTTACAGTGTTTGTGCTTTTTAATATGAGGCTCTAGATGTATAAATTGACAGCATGTAATTTCTCAACCAAAATTTATGTTGTGTGTACTCAAAAGAACCATCTCATTGAGACATTTTTGTAAGCACCCCAAACTCACTGTATGCCCTTGTCCTGCTGAACTAGGGTAAATCCTTTCTTTAAAACTCTGTAGATCAAGATCAGCAGTTGGCTAGTTGGCTTAAAAAGGTTTAACCTCGCTTATGAGCCTACCATTGATTCTACGGTAAAGCAGGTTTCTGACAAAGCCATCTAATCAGGAAGCACAGTGTTTTCCACACCTATTGAAAATACATGTACATGCTTACAACTGAAATGCTACAGGTAAACAGGATACATATTGGGGAGGAGTGTAGTACATAGAACTATTCATCATGACAAGAGTTATAAGAAAATATTCACAATTTTCAGGCCCCCAGATAAGAGTGTGTAACAGAAAATCATTTTCTTATTTCTCAACCAAAATATATGTTGTGGGTACTCAAAAGAACCAAAAACATATGTTTTGGTTGAGAAATAAGAAATTAATCACAATTTTACACTGAAAATATTTGCTTATCTGGCTCTGCAAAAATAGAAGCTTTTTGTTTATCTGGACCAATGCTCTGACAGAAATACTTAAACAATTTAGTCTGGATTTTGCATGTACCCAAACCCTGGGTCATTCCCAAGGGGAATGTGTGAGGGTAAGGGGGTATCATATGCAACATTCCAGATACACAACCTACAATGTTGAGAAAATATACAATGGTATTTTTCTGCCAATAATGTTTCTAACAGCTGTAGCAAGAAACCTGACTATGTGTAATACACCTGATCTGCAGTAACAGACACTGGTTCATTAGCCTCAGGTGTGGGAAATATTGACTGCATGCTTTTAATTTTCATCAACTAAAATGAAATCAACTCAATTAAAACAATATTGTGGGTACTCATTGGAAGTGCCTAAATGACACCCTTTCAATGATCACAGCAAATGTTTTCAATGAGAAATTCACCGCATAATAAATAAGTTCAAATCAAATCAAATGTTAAATAGCTACTGCTGTGTCAACCAAGAGTCACGCAGGGCTTCCGTTAGGCGGACGTACGCCGTATATTACGTCCAAAAATCGGCTGCGTACGCCGAAATTACATATCAGAGACGTACCGCGGACTTCTGAAAATTCCTTAGTACGGCCGAAAATGGATATCGAGACGTCCTGTCTGTAGAAAAAACCCGCCCACATTTACCAGATTACGTGATTTATGTCCCACCTTCGTATTGGAAACTCATTTATTTTGTTTATTGACCACGCTAGGACGTCCCACTTGACTGATTTCGAGAGTTTTATTGACAGCCAGTGTCACGTGTAGGCTTCAGTCGGAAGCGTAATTATAAAAGCGTGTCATCCAACAGGTGTGAAAATTTACATCGACACATCTTGACAACGGCCTTAGAAACCATTCCCGCGAGGCGGACGTCCAGTCCCTGAGCAATAAAGCGAAACGGCCAACAGCCCAATCACTATCGTTTTGTTTGAAGTGCCGACGTGACACTTTGCACGATTGTGAAATAACTTTTATAAACTCTACACGTCTGCGTCGTAATTAATTGTGTAGATCCTGCGCATGCGATAATTTAGGGTAGCGGGAGTCAAGTCGGCCCCTGAGTCAACTCGGCCCTGGGTCAACTCGGCCTGAGTCAACTCGGCCCGGTGTATTTCAGAACGTTTAGTTACACATACATTGTATGATATATGGTTTTGAGTTTTGCATAATCGTTCTGACTAAATCAAAGATAAATATTAAACAATTAATGACAAACATTGCAATTAGGCTCTTAATTGGGTGAACTTAATTGCTACTTGATTAAAGGTAATAAGCCTTGTAGCTAAAAGTTTTCACACTTTCTCCGCCCCTTTTATCATTTTATATAAAATTATGTCTATATTCGTACTTCTGGGAGGCTATATTCTCTTGTATAATAGATCTACTATTTCATCTTCCTTATGTTACCGATATGAAGTCGGACCCGTTGAGAAATATAGTCAAGATTGACAGACCAACGACGAAACATTAATAATCCCTCAAACTTTTGTTAACACTTTTTAATAAAACACACACCAACCAGAATGGTACTGGCATCCTTATTGAAAATAGCAGGCTATATAAAACCAGGCCGAGATGACCGGGCCGAGTTGACCCAGGCCGACTTGACTCAGGCCGACTTGACCCAAGGCCGACTTGACCCGCATTCATAATTTAGTACTTGAACACTCCTTCTACACAGGCACTACACCAACGAACATACAACATATTAAAAACGAATGCTGTTTTGTTGCAATTTTTATGCTGTACAAGTACAAGCTTTTTAAAAATAATTGTTACACAAAATAAGTACAAGCTTTTAAAATAAAAATTGCTACACAAACACTCTCCCAAACTAATCGATCTATCTACCCTACATTACCCTACCTTTCCCTTTCCTACCCTACCTAACCCGACCCTACCCTACCCTACCTAACCCTACCTTACCCTACCATACCCTACCCTACCTATCTATGCATTGTAAGGAACAAAGAATGATCTCATTCTGTATAAGTACAAGCTTATAAAAAATAATTGTTACACAAATAAGTACTAGCTTTTAAAATGAAAATTGCTACACAAACACCCTCCCAAACAAATCTATCTATCTACCCTACCCTACCCTTCCCTACCCTACCCTACCTAACCCTACCCTACCTAAACCTACCCTACCCCACCTATCTTGTAAGGAACAAAGAATGATCTCTGAAATATAT
Organism: Loripinus fragilis; assembly: GCA_964019695.1. Classification (NCBI taxonomy): domain Eukaryota; kingdom Metazoa; phylum Mollusca; class Bivalvia; order Lucinida; family Lucinidae; genus Loripinus; species Loripinus fragilis. The sequence goes on along the minus strand of OZ026519.1, from coordinate 19,510,198 downwards.
ATCTTATTTTTTAAAGCAAGTTTGACAATCCGCCACACCGCGACGGTATCACAGAAAAAAAAGTGGGACTTCCAAAAAAATTCAATGGGACTTCCAAATTTCAAGGGTAGGAAGTCTGGACCTCCTGGATTTGAAAGTTAATGGAAGCCCTGGAGTGACAGCGACCTCCTGTTTTGTTTACAATTGTAAAGTAAAACATTAACGTGGACACACAACTTGAGCTAATGCGAATCAATAGCACACTTGTGTATTAATCCTATCTTGCTGATAGGATTAATGCACAAGTGATCTATCAATTCTAAGTCCCTGATAAATTTGTAAACAAAACATGACCTCACTGTCACTCTTGGCTGGCAGGACAGTAGCTGCCTTGATGATCTGGAAACAACCTATAGACTTACAATGGGAGAAATGATGTGACCATTCTAGTGCCTTCAATGATTAAATTCATATTTAGATGGGTCTTCTTCATTCATGCAGGTAACAAGGACAACCATAAAAGCTAGGATGAGATTTAGTTTTGGGCAGATCCCCACCAACTATGGAGTTAGCTGCCCTTAAGTTTGAGCATCTTAAAAATCGATGTAAACTTTTGTGCCCACTTAAGCGTCTCCATTTTTGATGGGATCTTCTTCATTCTTCTTCATTCTTGCAGGTACATGTAACAAGCTAAGGACAACTATAAAAGCTTGGATGAGTTTGAATTTCTGCCAGGTCCAATCTTGGACTGTGGAGTTAGCTGCCCTTGAGAGTCTTAAAAATTGTTGTGTTGTGGCCCTTCTAGCGTCTTCATTTTTAGCTCACCTGAGCCGAAGGCTCCGAGGTGAGCTATTAGTATACCAGTGACTCCGCATCCGTCGTCCGTCCGTCAACATTTTCAAACATCTTCTCCTCTGAAACCACTGGGCCAATTGAACTCAAATTTCATATGGAGACTCCTTAGGATGGGGGAACAAAAGTTTGTTCAAATGATCCTGGTCACATGACCAAGATGGCCGCCATGCCCATATATGGTAAAAACCATTTAAAAATCTTCTTCTCCAGAATCAGAAGGCCGATGACCTTGGGACTTGGTATGTACCATCAGGGATGTGGGGCCTACCAAGTTTGTTCAAATGATGATCCTAGGTTGACCTTGACATACTTAACGTCAAGGTCAAATTTGCTTCCTAATGCATTTGAATGGGGAATTTTTTGAAAAGTTGATTTTTTGAAAACTACTGAAGCCAATGTCATTATTATCACTTGATATGTTTGATCTAATGTGACAATGGCTATAAATAAGTTCCAAAGGTCAAGGTTGACCTTTCAGCCAAGCCGCTCAATCATATTGGAGTCCCATCAATATATTAAAACATAGTTTTCTCAGAAACCATTGGGCCAATTGAACTCAAATTTCATATAAAGACTCCTTACAATAAGTTAGCTAAGATTTTTACAAATTGTTTTGGTCACATGACAAAGATGGCCGACAGGCTCATATATGGTAAAAACCCTTTAAAAACTTTCTTCTCCAGTACCAAAAGGTCGATGACCTTGGGACTTGGTATGTAACATTTTGGATGTTGGGCCTACCAAGTTTGTTCAAATGATGATCCTATGTTTAACATCAAGGTCAAATTTGCTTCCTACTGCCTTTAAATTGGACATTTTTGAAAAGTTGATTTTTTGAATACTGTTGAAGCCAAAGTTATTGTTCTCAATTGATATGTTAAGAGGCAATGGCTATAAATAAGTTTCAAAGGTCAAGGTCGACTTTTGACCGTTCAGCCAAGGTGGCTCATATTGGAGACTCATCAATATATTAAAACATAGTTTTCTCAGAAACCGCATGGCCGTTTGTGCTCAAATTTCATATGGAGACTCCTTAAGTTGACGGGAGTTAATTTGTACCAAATGTTAATGGTCACTTGAAGTGTTCATATTTCTTTAACTGTTTAAGCAGAAATACTTGCAAAAAATGATAAACCTACCAGGTTTTAAATAAGCACCAAAGGTCAATCTGTCTGACCTTTTACCTTTCATCCAAGGCAACTCATATTGGACTGCCTTATAACTATCTAAGCATCCTTTTCTCAGAATTCACCAGGCTGTTTGATTTGAAATTTCATATGGAGTATTCAGTAGATAAAACATTATAAAGTAGGATATTTTTTAGGTCACTTGATCAAAATGACCACTGCCTATTTATGGTAAAACAAAATATGTTTGAATAATAAGCATAAGTTGACCTTGACCTATTTTAACATTATTAAGGAGATCAGGCGAGTGCTTCAGGACCTTCAGGTCCTCTAGTTTATTTGACCTTCTTCATTCTTGTAGGTAACAAGGACAGAATAATGATGAGTTTGAATTTCGGTCAGATCCCACCATGCACTGACTATGGAGTTACTTGAGCCGTTTTTATTACTGTACTTGCAAGTAACCAGAACTGGCATATTAATATCTTGTGTGTTTGAATTTAGGCCTAATAAAGTGTTTCAAGTTCAGAGTTACATGTACCTACCCTACTGAAAATCAGCACTGAAATTTCAGTGAAATTTCAGTGAAATTTCACCGAAATAATTCTCCAGCATTTCATGGAAATTTCACTGAAATCTTCATCGAAATTTCAATGGAATTCTAATGAAATTTAAATGACATTTCAGTGAAATTTTTCTCCAGAATTTGAACAATATTTCAGTGGAATTTCACTGAAATTTCAGTGGAATTTCACTGAAATGTCAATGAAATTTCAATGAAATGTCAGTGAAATATCAGTGATATTTCACTGACATTATTCATAGCTAGTCTGTGGGGGAATCCCCAGTAACCTGATGACAAAAATTTAAATTCAGGAAATCCCCAGGATCCTAATGACAAAAATTCAAATTCCCAAGAAATACTTGCAATAAAATAAACAACATTCATTGCAAAAACTGATACATTAATTGATTATAATATCACCAGGCTAACCAGGCTAATTAAAGTTAAAAATTCTTTAATTAGAATTTCAATTAAATATACTAAAATTTAATTGAAATTCTAATTAAAGAATTTTTAACTTTAATTAGCCTGGTGATTATAACTTGCAATTGTTACCTATGTCTAAATGAATGTAAACAGTTCAGCATCTCTGTTTAAAATACGCTATGCCATTTTCCCATTGTGTGTTACTCCACCCATTTCAAAACACTGTCTTAATTAAATAGAGAAAAAAAACAGCAACTCCAATAATAATTCACTATGAAAACCTCAGAAACTGTGTCTCAGGTCTACACTCACTGTGTCAGCTAACTTACTATTGTGTTTGCCATCTAGAAATTGCCTCAAAACTATTTTTTCAACAGAGCTTTCAATTTCCCTCCATTTCTGGCAGCCATGTTTTTTCCCATCATGCATGGTCATGACATCATCAAGTCACATGATGTGATTTTTTTCAATGAAATTTCAATGAGATTTCAATGAGATTTCAATAAAATCTCACTGAAATTTCAGTGATTTTAAAGTAACTCTACTAATGATGCTGCTAGATGATTTAAAGTAATATACTGATGATGCTGCTTGACATAAGTTTGTTTTCCTTTCTAATCCTCTTGATTATTTCTCCTGTTTAATAAATGATATATTATATGATGATGTTGAAGGAAATATATAACTTAAGACATAAAAGCAATAGCTTTAGGGATTAAATGGGAAAATATGAATTCAAAATTGCTTAATACATGCAGCTTGTAAAAACACTTAAGGCTTGGAAAAAGCAAATCATGTGCATATCTAGATAGAATTTAGCCTCTAGATATAATTATAAGCTTGACTTAATTTTCAAGGTCAATTCGGTCATGTATGTATATGTAAAAGCCTTGGCTGCACCCTTTATTCTGAACTCATGGCCAGGTTTTGACCAAACTGACACAGGGATCTTAAAAATGATCAGATTTTGGTGGGGTTGATCTAATTTTCAAGGTCACTAGGGTCATATATTACTATGAAAACATTGTGCTCTATCTGCCAGATTTTGACCAAACTGGCACTGATACATCATTGGAACAATTTTAAGAAATGATTAGGTTACCTTGACCTAACTTACAATATTGTCATTGAAATTTAAGTGAAATTCAATGCTCACAAATTTTCACATACATGATGTTCAGTGGAATTTCAGTGAAATTCCAGTGCCCACTGAAATTCCACTGGAATTTCAGTGAAATTTTACTGGTGGATGACTGGTCACTAAAATTTCACTGAAATTTCAGTGAAATTTAGAGCTTCACAGAAAAACACTGAAATTTCAGTGAAATTTCGGTAACTTTTTCAGTAAGGTAGCTGCCTTTGAGCATTGTAAAAGCTCTCAGGTGAGCAATTGTTGTCAATTGGTCTACATGTACTTGTTTTAGTTGTTTATAATTAGTAATTGATGAGGAGAACGCATTAGTTTACATTGCCTCTATACAAATAAGTACCAATTAAGCTCTCGTGAGTAGCTCTTAACCCTTTGCCTGCCATTTACGATAATTGTTGTCTAATTGCTCATCTGATGATGTTGCAAATAATATGAGCCCAAATCAGACTGCTCCATTTTACACATTCTGATCATGATTCATAGCAGTTGCTTCTGACATCAGATTTAATATTAAGGATAATAGTTGGTTGCCAATAGACTTTGTTATCTGCTGATAACCTTTGCAAACAATTTGGATAAAGTTGGTCCTGATCTGGTTCCAAATGGTTTGACTACTGATAGTGTTCTTGAAAAAAGTTAACTTTGAAAAAAGTCAGCAGACAACAACAAAGGCATGAACAATTAACCAGCATGCAAACAGTTAATTGCCTTTTTGTTGTATCTTGACTATAACCTTTCCCAATTAGGAGGAAAGAGTTCCAAAATAAACTGTGCCAGCTCAAGCAAAAGTGGTGCTCATTATACCCCCCGGTACGAAGTATATAGGGGGTATATAGTTTTTGCCTTTTCTGTAATTATGTTTGTTTGTCTGTTTGTCTGTAAACTTTTTTTTCCGTCAAAGATTTCTCAGCAACTACTTGGGTTAGAATTCTGAAATTTGGTATAAAGTTTGATTGTGATGAGTTGTATTGTGTAACAAAAGCACAGCCACATATTGCATATCAGTTCCTTTATTTGTTCATTTTTCTTTCTCTCCAATGGAAATTTCTGTCACAGATTTCTCAGCTCCTATTGGAGCCAGTGTTTTCAAATTTTGTGTACATCTTCAGGATGGCAAAGTGTACTGTGTAAATGGGAATTAAGATGCTAATCCTCATTTTGGCTTCTTTTTTCATTTTTTCATTTTTTCCTTCTTTCACTCTTATATAATACATATAGACACGTTTTTCTGTCAAAGATTACTCAGCAACTAATTGAGTTAGGATTCTAAAATTTGGTACAAAGCTTGATAGTGATTAGTTGTATTGTGTAACAAAAGAACAGCCACATATTGCTTATCAGTCCCTTTATTTATTAATTTTTCTTTCTCTCCAATGAAATTTCTGTCCCAGATCTCTCGGCTCCTATTGGAGCCAGTGTTTTCAAATTAAGTGTACACCTTCAGGTAGGCTAAGTGTATTGTGTAAATGAAAATAAAGATGCTAAAGCTCATTTTTGCCTTCTTTTTCAATTTTTCCTTCTGTCACTCCTATATAACACATATGGACGTTTTTTGTCAGAGTTTTCTCAGCAACTGCTTGATTTAGGATTATGAAATTTTGTGTGCGCTTTCAGGTAGGCAAAGTGTATTGTGTAAATGAAAATTAAGGTGCTAATCCTCATTTTGCCTTCTTTTTTCAAATTTTCAATTTTTCCTTCTGTCACTCTTATATAACACACATGGACGTTTTTCATCAAAGTTTTCTCAGAAACTACTTGATTTAGGATTATGAAATCGTTGACAATTTTTTCTTTTCTGTGAAAGTGTTACAACCTCTGATGGCTACCGCCGGGGGTATGTTAGCTTTGCTCACTTCTTGCTATATTTTATAATCTGTAATTGAGGCACACTCAGGCTTTTTATGTCCCATTCAAATTGTTTAATATTTTGATCCTCACCAGCGTAGCTGTGCTGTGTCCTTCATGCGCGGATCCAGGAATTTTCGTCAGGGGGGGGTCCAGGTCAGTCTGACAAAAAAGCTCTGGCAACGTTTTTTTTTTTTTTTTTTTTTTAGTCCTCAGCTTATTTTACAGAAGTCAAATGGTCAATTTCAAAGAAATCTATCATTTTTTAAGGTTCCAGAGGGGGTCCAACTTTTTCCAGGGGGGTCCAATTGCTTATTCCCTATAGAAACCCATATAACTTGTGATTTTCCAGGGGGGGTCCGGACCCCCTGTCCCCCCCTCTGGATCCGCACTTGTCCTTGAGCAAGACACATTTATCCTTGCTAAAAATAGTACTGGTTTAACCCAGGAAGACCTGTCCCGACATAATTGAAAGGTTGTTGACTGGGACGTAAAGAATCAAATAAAAAAAAAATCATTTCTGACCGCCTTCATGTATACTTCTACCACGACCTCTGAGTTATGGCCCTCGATTCATTTAATTCATTTACCGGTACAGTCACGCCTCAAAGCGTTTTATTGAAGTATATGTGGTAGGTACTGTTACAATATACATGTATGAGCAGGCTTAAATCTAGAAGGATAATCACTAGTGACATTTGCCCTTGTTAGGAAGCCTAAAGATGTCAATAATGAGGCAGAAAATCACAGGATCTGAGTGCTGCACTGCCAGTAAATTGATCAAAAAATGAGGGTTTGACGAATGAGTACATGTATTTGAAATACAAGTACCGGTTTCAAGTTTTAGCTTAACATGTACATGTGCAATTGTGCATGCATTCATGATGTACTTCATTTGTTCATAGAGAGTGGGATCACATTTCAAACGGGGTTAAAACTATTTTCTACGAATTGCTTTAAGTAAGTACTGTAACCTATTTATTAGAGATCTCCTGTGAAAAAGGGGTAAGGGATAACATTGTCACTGATTTATACAGTATTTTGTTTTTTTGTGTAAGCCAGGTTAATCATTTTCCATGCTTCCAAGAAGAAAATAAATGACAACAATGTCACACCCATTTGCCAGCTCTATTTTTAGCATGAGTATGACATCATTCTGAACTCTGCAACAGCCTTTTTCAACCCTTCAAATGCACAAAGCACTCAAAAGGAGAATCCCTCTTGTAGCCAAAGCGGGAACAAGACAGTTCAATGAGCAGTCTGATCTGGAAATATTTGTTTACAATTCTCTTCCAAAATTGCATATTTTTAGGATTTTTTAAAGGTTCAAAATTATGAAAACAGAAGATTCAATTATTGGGAGGGTTAAATCACTGAAATCAATACACATTGAATGCTTTAGCTCCTGCTATTAAAAGTAACAGTTTTCTCTTGTTTAGCTGCTGAACTCTGTTTCTTTATATTGATTGATAAAAACACATTCTCTCACAGCTCTGGATGCATGTTAAAACATGTTACTCTGGGATCCTTTCTATTCAAATGTAAATGGAGTTTAAGTGTGGGTACAGAGCAGGTCTGCCAGGTCATTCTTAATATTGTCTTGGAAAAAGAGAAAATTCCAAAGGATTCAGTGGCATAAAATGCTATTATAATACAGGCTAAACTATTGTTAGTTATTGCTTATAATATCATTCTTTTCTGAGTCTGTCCCACAGGGGAAGATTCAAGAAACATATAGCTTTCGATTAAAGCAGGCTTTTTTTAACCCATATTAGCCTAGTGTCCTTTTTGTGAGACATTATTAAGGCAAACAGAAACAGTACAAAACCAGATCAGACGCCGCAAAACATGGCAGCTAATCAGGCTCTCCACTGTTAAAGTGTTTGCTTACAGAAGTTTCTTTTAATAAAAATGAAAAATACCAACCAACAACCCTAAAATTGGAAATGGACTCATCCAATTGATAAACATTGGCATAAATTGGTTAACCAAAGATTGAGAAGATTTTATAACTTTTTCACCATGTAAACAGAAGACATTTCCGAACCACACCCAGAATTAAAAGCCACCAGATGCTATGTGACATAGTCCTACAAACAAAATAGCATATGTTCTATACAGTTGGTGTGTTTAACTCTTTGCATGGTGGGTAATTTTTCATGCTTTTTTGTCATCTGCTGATTTTTTTTTTTTAAATTCTTTCAGGAATATCATCAAAGTGTCAAACAGTTTGGATCCATGTCAGGCTGGACAAAGTTGTCGGGCCTGATCTGGGCCCAAACTGTGTGCAAAGGTTATAAGAAAATGACACTAGAAGATTAAAGTTTAAGTAGGTGTGTTTTTCGGAAAGGTGAATTGTACCAGTACTTCACTGTTTGCCAAAGAATTAATTAAGAAGTCACAAGTGAACAAAGGGCTAATGCTGATGCAATGCCTGGTGTTATTCTTTCAAAAATCTCATCGAAGAGTTCTGGAGGCATTCTAAGATAGTTCTGAAAGGTGTTAATATCATAGACACAGAGCTCTTGTGTCAACCTTCTAGGTCGTCTACCTTCTGGCTGCACAGTGATCATCCGCTCTGCAGCTGCTGGTAACCAGGCCTCCTTGCTATCTCAAAGAATAGATGTATACGTCCAGCAAGCATCAAAATATGAGATCGGCTCTTTCATTGGCATTAATGATGTTTCTGATCAAAGGTTCAGAATACAATAATTGCAGCAGCTTTTGGGCCTATTTTTTTTATACCATGGGCACAAATGCAAACAGGCTCAAATGCAACCCATCTTCCACATTTCACCGTAGAAAGCCTTGAGCCTTATCTGGGTCCACACTGTTTAATATTGCCACAGAGGCATTTTAAAGGGACCAGCAGATGACGGTCTCAGCAGATGACATTTAGTTAGGATTAGCAGCTTAAGAGTGAAGCTCACAGTATATTTCATGTGAAACCTTTGTTGCCAGATGATTCACACTAAATACCATTATTATTACTGATAGTTGCTAAGAAATATTCAGAATGTGGTATATAGGAAATTGTGATGACTCTTTTGTGGGATAATGTAAAGACCACATGTTGCTTGCTTAAGTGCTATAGTGCTGATAATGTATAAAGATTTTTGAAAGGAATGTACATCTTTTCATGTTTTCATTGATGAATTGGAAAAAAAAGGTCAGTAAATACAAGCATATGGTAGGAGCAAATCTCAGGCCTCACATGAACACTTATATTTAAATTTCTCATACTAATGCTTTTACTTCAGAATGTTAGCCATTTGTGTATATCTCCCTGTGAAAAACCCCATGGAACCATTCATAAAATGCAGGAGAGTAAGGAGAAAACAGAACCAACAATAATCATCATGAAATGATCACTTATAGTATATCCCCAAAGAAAACCGTGAACTGTAAATGCTAAAGTTGGTTTGTGTTGATGCTTTACCTCCCAGTCAACAGTTTTTCAGTCATGTGGGATGTTTTCCTTGAATTGGTTGAACCTGTACCAGAGAATAAAGTGTTTGAATAAAGTGTTTTCTGTCTTGCTCAACGACACAACTTTGTGCCTCTGACAGGTGAGTCAGGAAGTAGCGAGCTGACCCTTCGATCCCAAGTCTAGCACTCTACCACTAATCCACTGCACTATTAGAGAGCCAGACAATATAACCATTGGATTGTCCCTGCAGACTGCAGGGATTTTAGAAGGGCAATGATTAACTTATGTAAATTTATTGTCCCCACTTATTAACTGATTAACTTATGTAAATTTATTGTCCCCACTATTTCTAGTACATATAAGTGGGGTTGGGGCAGTGGATGCAAATGACAATGCATAAAATGTAATAAAATAATTAAATAGGAACATAATATATATTCCATGTATGTAAAAACACATTCTTTCTGTAATTAACCCCAGAAGAGCATTTAAGAAATGAAGCAGCTAACACATTTTGCGATATCAAGCCGCTTTTTGAACTTCTGTAATACTTAATGTTTTGTGATGCACAACAAGATATCTATTCAAAAATATTTAAAGGTCTGGTCTGGACATCAGCGATCATGCTGTACTGCTTTCATTCAAAATTCAATATAATTAAGCAATGTGTTAAAAGTCAGAAATAATGCCAGGATATATTAATCTTTCTGCAGGATTATAAGTTAATTATCAGTTTCATATAGCCTGGTTTATATATTGATGATGTGATTATGTGATTTTCTCATTTATTAAATCTTTGCTTGGCCTACTTGTGTCGTCTGCTGATAATATTTGCAAACAGTTTCAGATCCCAATTCGACAATACAGTATTCTCCCATGAGCACAGAACAGTGATTATAAGTCTACAGTAAAACCTGTCTTAAGTGGCCACTCAAAAAGAAGACCAAAAATTGTTTTTCAAGACCGATTGCAGCTTAATGCAGGTCAAAAGTATTGCAGAATGCTCCAAGAGAACATTCTGCAATAATTTCGACCTTCATTAAGCTACCAATTTTGTCTTTAAGACCTTTGTTTTGTCTATTTTGAGTGGCTGCTTAAGACAGGTTTTACTGTACTGTAAAGATTGTTAATACTGTATACTAAGGACCTAATAACTTAGTAATAAGCAAACTATTTTAAGTGCATACTGAACTTTATGAATTACTCTCTTGTCAATCCTGTGGTGATAAAACCACTTGATCGGGATCCCACTGGTTTTAGAAGAGATTATACAATGTATATAAAATTTTGAAAAAAAAAAAAGATGAACAAAGTGTGCTTGGTTGGTTGTCATAGCATTAAATGTGTCTTTATAAATGCCATAATAGTTTGTTTGTTTGATTTGATTCTTTACGTTCCATCAACAATCTTTCAGTTAAACAGGGACAGGTCTTCCTGGGTTGAACCAGTACTAAGCTAGGATAAATGTGTCTTGCTCAAGGACCACAACGTAGTGAAGCCCGTGAGGCTCGTACCGGCAGCCTCTTGGTCTCAAGTCAAGCACTCTACCACTGAGCCACTGCGCTCCCTAAAATGCCATAATAGAATTAAATGTTACTAATTCAGTTATCTTATTATGACTTTTGAATTTTCTCTCTCTTTTTCCAGGTGACAGAGTAGTATAAATACAGAATGGGGTTTTGTGGAGGATGTGCTAAAGCTTTGTTGATCATTTTCAACTTCATATTTTGGGTAAGTTTTATTCTTGAACACTGAGTAAGGATATCTGAGAATTTATCAATGTGTAGAAATAATTCTTTTCTTGTCCATTCTTGGTCATTAAATAACTTCATCAGTAGCAGACTAACAGTGTTAGTGATAACCATTTGTTGATTTTTTGGAATCACCAAAAGCTTACTTTAACATTTAAAGGCCTCTGACAGTTCAATGGGAGCCACAAATGTATCCCTGCCTATGATTCATATATAAATTGGCTGTTAATCTCTATTTTACGATATTGCAAGTGGTTTCCTATTTCAATGAATGTATGGCTTTATTTTGGGTCTAAAATGGTCAATTTTTGTATTATAATTTATATGACGGTCTAAGGTAATCTCATGGTAATAAAGCTATTTGGCTCGGGACAAGATTAGCCATGTTTAAAAAAATACTTAAAATTCATTATTTTCCTTCGCCAATATCTGACTGACCCTTTTGAGCAGAAAATATGGTTCTGATCACTCTGATTGTATGTATCTTGTCGCAAACAAGTTGACGCCCTGTCCTCCCACCCCCTGTGGATCCACATGTGGTTAATGTGTTTATATTCTACTTTCAGCTCTCAGGGGCAGCTATTCTAGCCATAGGAATATGGATGATTGCAGACAAGAACATTGGCAGCTACTTCGAAGTTCTCAACATTGACTCAAATGATCATTACTTCAGATACTCATCAATCATTCTTATAGCATTTGGAGTGTTTGTGTTCCTTGTGGGTTTCTGTGGATGTTGTGGTGCCATCAGGGGTAGCAAATGTTTGCTCGGATTTGTAAGTTTATATATAGAGGCAGGGGTGTGGAAATAGTAAAATTTTCTACTTGTCCAGGGACAAGTAAATGGCCATAATGTACTTGTCCAAAGAAAATTTTACTTGTCCAACAGATTAGCTTATACATATACCTTACTGTACTTAAACAATTTACTCTTTCGAAATATGAAACCATATATGTGAACTGTCTTGTAAACAGTGTAGATCCAGATCAGCTGGCTTCTGAAGAAGCCAGCTTATCAGGATCCACACTGTTTTCAATGCAACATGTGAACTCATAATAATAATACAAAATTGTATTAACTTTATGCATAAATTTGTACTTGCCCAAGGACAAGTAAATAGAAAATTACAACTTGTCCTGAATAAAATGGGACCAGGTCGGACAGGTCGGGCATGGTATTTCCACACCCCTGTATAGAGGCCTACCCAACAGAATATCTTCCTGTTTAAGATATAAGAGACAGTGGCTCTGTGATAGAGTGCTTGACTTGTATATATGAGCCACACTGCAGGCACTGCATTGTGTCCTGACGCAAGAGACTTTATCATCTGCTTTGTATTGGTTCAGCACAGGAAATGTCCCAATATGACTGAAAAAATGTTGACTGGGATGTAAAGTATAACTATGGTTTAAAGGTATGTAAGACACATGAGACATTCATGAGTAAAATGTGGCTGGACTTCGACTTTGAATTTGACTAATGAGTATTTTTCATCTTCAGTGACAGTTTATTTTAGTAATATCCAATTTCATCCATAAAGCAATATAACTTGAATTTTAGTTGAAATAAGTTATATTTTGAGTTCCTTTCTTTTTTATTACAGTGAAACTTTTAAAGTATCAAATTTAATGACCCCGAAGTGGTTAATATTTCAAGATACATACTTCATTTTCTTTTGAATTTTAAAGTTTTAATCAATTTAAGCAATTTATAGTGGATACTCTTGTATCATTTTATGTATATGTCTCTTCAAACATTATACTAGAACACATTCGATGGTGCGCCATCGCAAATCCCCACGCTCTCGAAGAAATCTAATGGTAATTGACCCTTTGACCCCATCCCAAGGTCACCAGTTTTATTGTAGGTTAAAATTGTTCAGTGTATCCTGGTCTACTGCTCATCCCCTTTAATTTGATATGCCACATGACCATGTTCAGAAAATTAAATTTTTGACCCCTCCCCATGGCCCCAGGGGGCGGGGACCCAAAAGATTGTGCCGGTGCATGTGCCATTGTGCCATTCATGTGAGTAACTCACACACCAAATCTGGTTGAATTTCGGGAAAAAAAAATTTTGGCCCCCAACCCTCCACTTCCCACCCCTGGGCGTGACCCAGGCGGCCGAATGAAAATCCCGTCTGATATGTTATATATCTTTCATTTGTGAGAAGATACACAAAGTTTGGTTTAAAAACCTTTGAAATTGACTTTGTAATTCAGATTTAATGATATTTGACCTTTTGGCCCCTCCCCAAGGCCCCAGGGGGCGGGGACCCAAAAAATGGTGCCAGTGCATGTGCCATTCATGTAAGTAAATCACACACCAAATCTGGTTGAATTTGAAAAGAAAAAAAATTGACCCCCCCCCCTCCCCCCATGGTACCCCTAAGTCTGACCCCTGGGGCATGACCCAGGCGACCAAATGAAAATCCCGTCTGATATGTTTTATATGTTTCATGTGTGAGAAGACACACAAAGTTTGGTTAAAAAATCTTTGAAATTGACTTTGTAATTGAAATTTAATATTGACCTTTTGGCCCCTCCCCAGGGCCCCAGGGGGGGGGGGGGGCCAAAAAAAAAAAAAGTGCCGTTGCACACCCCATTCATGTGAGCAACTCACACACTATATTCGGTTGGATTTCGTCCAATGGTTTAGGAGGATATGGCGTGGCGGACGGACACACGCACAGACGGACAGAGGCGATTGCAATATCCCCGACGCTTTTTTAAAAAAGCGTTCTGATAATAAGCAAGTGTATAGAGAGTCAAAGTTTCCTGATCATTCTTCATTTACAAAAAAACAGGAATTTGAAAAAAATAAAGAATTTTGATGACAAATAAATATAGATTGATCTTCATTTACCTCACAACAAAAAGGGTTCGGACGAAACTGTACACAATTCGCAGCTCACATCAACTTGGATTAGAAGTTGAAAGACCAGAGGGGAGCACTACATTATGTTTTTTTCGCTATTTTACACCATATTAAAAAGTATTTAATGGAAAACTAGGCGATTTCAGCCTCAATATATACAGAACCTCATAAGATATTCTTAACAGAACCGACTGTTCTGTCTATGTAGTTTCCTATCCCTGTTTATTAAATCTTTGTATACTGGAAACCCCATAAATCGGTACTAAAATTACAGACAGTTAAGATCCAGATGAAATGTTGCATTATATGGCATTTCCTCGGGATCTACTCTTTTAAGGTAAAAAAAAGATCTTCAGGCAAAAAAAATGCAATAGGTTTGAAAATTAAAGTAAGTAAGGGTGCAAAGATCAGTAATTGATACAATCAAGTACCACACCTGACCAAGGATACCAATGAGAAAGTGACAAACTCACAGTTAGACACCACAAATGAGAGCCAAGAGGTCATCCCTTTCCAAGTAGGTGATTACAAGGCACATATAAACAGATGCGCACAAAGGCATAGCAAACACAAGACAGAAAAAGCGTAAAAGATCCACAAAAGAAGTACCGCCTTAGTATGTTTAGTAAAATATTTTACTGGAGGGCTTAAACAGGTGTAACGGTGCACTCCTAGATATATACATGTACAATGGACCATCCCAAATTTATTGTATCAAACCAGAAAGAAGAATCCATTCATCTACAAAGGGTTAAGATACTGAATTGAGCATATATTGCATCATCTTCACAATCCAAGAGTACTCATATGTGCGTATGAATCGAAGTGGACCTAGTACCCTTGGCTTGCAAAGATGATATTGTACAGACTGTTACGAGAATATTCAAGATTTTGTTTTCTCTTTTCAGTACATTTTCTTCTTGGTAATAATTTTCCTCGGGGAGCTGGCTTCTGGTATTCTTATGATCATCTACAGAGTCCAGGTAAATACATCAATTTATTTCTCACACACCAGATCGGGATTTCCGTTATTTTTACCCATGTCAGATAATTCTATCTCACATACCCATACCAGCCCATTGGAAAGATAAAAAAACAAACAGCTGTATGTCAGCCACATGTCGATCTGTGACATCATTTTAGTGATAAAATGACATCATCATGTCACATCTCAGCGTATTCAGGATTTTCTAGAAGCCTTTTCATGTTTTTCCAATATTAAATGCAGTACTTAGTGGTGAGCAAGAAAAAGAATCCATTATTTGTGTGAGGATGGGATAGAAAAATCTGTCCCTTGTGATCACCGTTTGGCATCACTTGGCAAGCCTCGTGATGCCAATCGGTGATCCTTGGGACAGATTTTTCTATCCCACCCACATGACGGATTGTTATAAGATGAATTTGGATATAACACGGTCAGGCTGTGGCTCCCATTTTTTTACCATGGCTTTCTCAAAGGAGTTAAGAAAAATGACACAATTAACGTATACATGGGTGAAAGCTTTCAGGATTATTCCTGAATTCAGGATTTTGAGGCTGACTTTCCACAGAAAGTCAGACACAAAATACTGAATCAGGCAGATTCTTATGGCTTCTTTGATTTAATTTTCAGTTTATTTAAAGACAAATGACCATTTAAACTTGTAATTGTTGATATTTATAGGCATACTGCAAATTTCAAGATAACACAATTCACTTATAACATGTCAATTCTTATGGACCCAAAACATAGCACTATAATGGGACTGCACTGTATAAGGCAAAGATACTTTCAACCACAAAACTGAAGGACCTTTTATTATTTCTACATGGAAACATTTGTTGCAGTGATTATTAAAAGTGTCTTTAAGAGACAATGATTATGAATATCCAAATTGTACGGTAAATGTTCTAAAATTTTGAACACTATTCTCTTACTGGTCTGAAATAGAAATTTGGTTGTCAGAGCTAGACTTTTACCAGAATGCTTCTTCAGAGGCAGTCTGATTTGGGTTTGCCCTGTTTGTCTAGGCATTTTTGGCAGGCAACTAGTGTTAAAAATTTTATAAAATATATTGAACGCTGTTTGTGAAGAACTAAGAAAAATAGCAATGTGGATACATTACTGCCATTGTAGAGGGTTCTGCATATCTAAAGGGGGTTAAGAAAGTTCGTTCGGCAAATAATGATAGAATTTTAAAACATTGAAAAGGAAATTATACCAAATAAATTGCATTTTCTATAAACCTATCATTACCTGTGATATTTTATTGCTTTTTAAACCTTTTTCCCACTATTTGCAAAATTGTTGTCTGCTCTTTCAATGTACTTTGGTGGCATATATTGAGTGCTCCTTTAGGTCTGTTGTCTGATCAGGGTTAAAAGTGTTTGATTCTGTGATAAAATCAGTGTGGAGTGCATTTGAATATATGCAGCAGACATTTTAAGGACAAAAATATGCAGCAAAAGGGTTAATAACAAATTATTTATTTGTTCCCATTTGTAGATTGAGAGTAAAATTGACACACTTCTGAAGGAATCAGTGCAGGAGAAATACTCAAGCTCAGCCACTATCACTGATGCCTGGAACATTGTACAGATACAGGTAGGATAACAGGGAATGATTCACTCAAATGGGCTAGCCCCATGATGCCAAATGGTATCCTGGGGATAGATTTTCCTATCCCACCCTCACACTCATGATGGATTCTTATATGGTTTACCCAGAGGAAATGGTTAGCCCAGCGAAAAACCATGTTTAAACGAAAATTTACATGAGTAAACCTGTTTTGGTGGTGTTTGTGACCAAGTAAGACTCAAACCAATCTGCTCAGCTACAGAGTTTAGCTAGAATATTTAAATTTTGCATGAAGCAAGATAAGATATCATACTTTTCAATAAGTGAAAATAAAGGTGCTGATCAGACTGCACTGATGCACATGATGCGCGCTTCCGGTCTGTGCCTTTGTTTGCATGCAACAGAGTTAGGTTTTCTCATGACAAGGCCTATATGATGTCATGAACTGTGCTATTTCTATAATTTAGGAAGCCTTGGAATTTTTGGCATACTACTATAAAGAAATTTATAAAATATTTTTGACATGTTATAGTGAGTGCATATATATGGGCCAGCTCGTAATAATGCACAGCTATATGTGGAACGCAGTGACTCAGTTGGTAGAGTGTTAGACTCAGGGTTGCAGGGTTGTGAGATAATCTAACCATGTAAAATGTGCTGTGTCCTTGAGCAAGACACTTTATCTTCTGCTTAGAACTGGTTTAACCCTGGAAAACAGTAAATTGTGGGGGCATGACTGCAAACTGATTGGCCGACATAAAACATCAAGACAAACAAAAAGCACAGCATATATAATGAGGCTGGGTGTTTCGTCAGGGTTTGCACAGGCTTGAAAAGTACTTTAATATAGAGAGCTTTCATGAAAAGTCCTTGAAAAGTAAATCCGCCTTGAAAAGTACTGGAGAGTCTTTGCAAGGCCTTGAAAAGTCCTTGAATATTACTATTTTCTGTAGGACAACCCAGCTAATGGAGACCTAGATCAGTATGAAATTGGTGTGCTTTTATTTGGTGCAGCATATGCTACACCAGATAAAAGCACAACCATTTTATACTAACTTTTTAATGCTTTAAAATGGCTCATTGTCTCAGTCTAGATTTTCAGAAGTAGAATTTTATAGTGTAAATTAGTATTTTTCATAAAGTTGTAGTCCTTGAAAACAGAAGGAGAATCTTTATAAGGCCTTGAATTTGACATAATCTTGCCTGTATGAACCCTGTTTGTATATCTTACTTTTTAGCTCACCTGAGCCAAAGGCTCCGAGGTGAGCTATTAGTATACCAGTGACTCCGGCGTCCGGCATCCGTCGTCTGTCGTCCGTCGTCCGTCCGTCCGTCCGTCAACATTTTCAAACATCTTCTCTTCTGAAACCACTGGGCCAATTGAACTCAAATTTCATATGGAGACTCCTTAGGATGGGGGAACGAAAGTTTGTTCAAATGTTCCTGGTCACATGACCAAGATGGCGGCCATGCCCATATATGGTAAAAACCCTTTAAAAATCTTCTTCTCCAGAACCAGAAGGCTGATGACCTTGGGACTTGGTATGTAGCATTGGGGATGTGGGGCCTACCAAGTTTGTTCAAATAATGATCCTAGGTTGACCTTGACCTACTTAACGTCAAGGTCAAATTTGCTTCCTAATAGATTTAAATGGGATTTTTTTTGAAAAGTTGATTTTTTGAATTGTTAAAGCCAAAGTGATTATTCTCACTTGATATGTTGAAACTAATGAGACAATGGCTATAAATAAGTTTCAAAGGTCAAGGTTGACCTTTGCCCTTTCAGCCAAGGTCGCTCATATTGTGGTCCAATCAATATATTAAAACATAGTTTTCTCACAAACCATTGGCCCAATTGAGCTCAAATTTTATACGAAGACTCCTTATGATAAGTCAGCCAAAATTAATACAAAATATTTTGGTCACATGACAAAGATGGCCGCCACGCCCATATATGGTAAAAACCTTTTAAAAATCTTCTTCTCCAGAACCAGAAGGCCAGTGACCTTGAGACTTGGTATGTAGTATTGGGGATGTGGGGCCTACCAAGTTTGTTCAAATGATGATCCTAGGGTGACCTTGACCTACTTAACGTTAAGGTCAAGTTTGCTTCCTAATGCATTTGAATGGGAAATTTTTTGAAAAGTTGATTTTTTGAATACTGTGGAAGCCAAAGTCATTATTCTCACTTGATATGTTCAATCTAGTGTCTATAAATAAGTTTAAAGGTCAAGGTTGATCTTTGACCTTTCAGCCAAGGTCGCTTATATTGGAGTCCCATCCACATATTAAAACATAGTTTTCTCAGATAATTCTTGGCCAATTGAAAGCAAATTTCATTTGACAACTCCTTATGACTGGTTAGCCAAAACTTATACATATTGTTATGGTCACATGACTAACATGGCCACCATTCCCATATATGGTAAAAACTCTTTAAATCTCTTCTTCTCTGGAACAAAAAACCCCATTGGCTTTGGGACTTGGTATGTAGGATCGGGGATGTGGGCCCTACCAAGTTAGCACAAATGATGAATCTAGGTTGACCTTGACCTACTTTATGGCAAGGTCAAATTTGATTTCTAATGCATTTACATGGAGAAAATCTTAAAATGTTCATTTCTATAACTGAACCAGCCAAATTCATAATAGTTAAACCTATTGCGACAATGGTTTATTACTAGTAAGTACCAAATGTCAAGCTGACCTGTGACATTTTATCCAAGGCCACTCATTTGGACTGCCACATACCTATCTAAACATTTTTTTCTCAGAAATCACTGGGCTGTTTGATGGATCATTCATTAGATTGTTTAGGTCACTTGACCAAAATGTATATGGTAAAAACAAAATTTGTTCCATTAAAGCTGTAGTTGACCTTGACCTATTTTAACATTATTAAGGAGATCAGGTGAGCGCCTCAGGACCTTCAGGTCCTCTAGTTTACTATGAGTGAACAGGATGTCTACGCTAGTCTGGATCTCTGGTCGCCTTTGTAATAGGTACCAAATTCTCATGAGCTGGGGCACATGAAATGGGTTGACTTTTCAAGGATTTTTTAAAAAAAATTTAGGGGAGGGAGCACAGTGGCTCAGTGGTAGAGTGCTTGACTTGAGAGTAAAGACCGAGGGTTGCGGCTTCGAGCCTCACCGGCGTCACTGTGTTGTGTCCTTGAGCAAGACACATTTATCCTAGTTAAGTACTGGTTTAACCCAGGAAGACCCGTCCTAACATAACTGAAAAATTCTTGACTGGGACGTAAAGAATCAAATTTAAAGTTTATAATATAATATACAATGTTTGCTCTTGAAGTTGAATACCTGGATTAAGGGTTTTTGTTAAATTGTTTAGGTCTATGAACCCTAGTATTACAGACTCAATTCTATTATAATGCATGTACTTTTTCAGTTAAACTGTTGTGGAGGCTCTGGACCAGATGACTATATTAACAGTAGATATGACAACAACACGATCAGTGTACTGCCACAGAGTTGTTGTTTGCTGTCAAATAGGAATGCTGCCATAGAAAATCCAAACGATGCCTCTCCTGTTGATCCTATCAAATGTATGAACATGTCAAGTACTGACTTCTATTATACTACGGTAAGAAACTACCATATTTGATCCCATCAAATGTATAACATGTCAAGTTCGAACTTCTATTATACTACAGTAAGAAACTACCATATTCTATATAGTAAGCACACTTGCTCCTATCAGAAACATCCAAAATGGGTACTTTGGAAAAAAGTGAAGACCCAGATGAAATGCAGCATTAGGCTGCATTTCTTCAGGGTCTTGTCTGTTTGCTAAGATTACATGTAAATCCTTTTTTATAGAAAGAGATACTATATTTTTAGCTCACCTGAGTCGAAGGCTCAAGGTGAGTTATTGTGACTGGTCTTCGTCCAGTGCATCGTATGTTCTCCGTCCATTAACGTTTTATTTGAACAACATCTCCTCCTGAACCAATGGTCCAAATTTAAAATGATTTCACATGAATGTTCCCCATAATGCTCTCTACCAAAAATTACAGAAATGGTTCTGCTCTGCTGAGTGCCACCAGAGCTCCAGATAAGAAATCTTATAAACGACATCTCCTGAACAACTGGTCCAAATTCAAAATAATTTCACAGAATTGTTCCTCATGATGGCTTCTACCTAAATTGCACAAACAGTTTTGCTCGGCCAAATAAATGGGTTGCCAGAGCTCTAGATGAGAAATGTCTTTAAGCGATATCTGGTCCAAATTTAAAATAATTTCACAGAAATGTTCCTCATGATGCCCTCTACAAAAATTGCACAAATGTTTTTGCTCTGTCGAAAAAAGGGCTGCCAGAGCTCTAGATAAGAAATATCTTCAAATGATATCTCCTGAACCACTGGTCCAAAATCAAAATAATTTCACAGAAATGGTCCTCATGTTGCCCTATACCAAAATTGATCAGATGGTTCATCTTGGCTGAACAAAATGGTTACCAGAGCCCAAAATAGAAATACCTTTAAATCATAATAATATTCATTTATATTCCATATGGAACAATGTTAAACACATATGATAATTTTACTCTTAATTCAATACTTTGGCCAGAGGCTTTTATCAAGAAAAAACATGCACTTCAATATTAACTACATATTCACTGTTTCACCATTTTGTACTTGTTTATATAGATGAGTGACATAAAATCGCCATGAGCATAATGCCACGACATCGCGTTGCTGTCCCCGTAAAAGTTACAATATTCACCACCATTCCTACCTAAATCACCACTGCCACATGTATAAGACCAGTTTGCATACCCTACAACTCGATCAAGGCATAAACACAAAGATTTATGTATGGCTCTTACACATGTACCAAGGTTTATTTGGGTTCTCTCCTGAGTCCCTAGAAAATATTTTTGTAGCTCCAGATATCCCTATACTTATGATGGATTAGGTAGGGTTGTCTTATTTCATCATCAACAGGTATGTTACGTGTGTAATCATTAGAATTGCCTCATTGAGGCAATTCTAATGATTACACACAACATACCTTAATCATATGACATTACCATTATTAAGTGTGTAACGTTATTGTTATATAATGTTATGACCACATATTACATAACACTTTCCACAGGAATAAATAACATTGTGACGACGTCTGTCAACTAGGGCTGTGGATCGTTAGGTAAGTGGCGATCCGATCTGATCCACGATTCATGAGTTACGATTCACAGATCAAACTGCGAGTCACTGGTTAATAAAAAAAGTAAGATGAAACATCTATTGTTGGGTCTATTTACTTAGTAAATCAGCCCTTTCTGTTAAACCAGAAGTACCACATGTTCTCAGCTAGATATCAAAGAAGATAAGACTACATTTCCACTCACGACTGTCAAGGCATGCAACACACTTTGTAAATTTGATTTTATATACCTTCCTGAACTCTGACAGAAGTGTGCTGATTTCAATATAAGGCCCTTTTCCTTTGTCCTGAAGTTCACACATAGACAACATGACCTGGGACACGTAGGCCAAATCAGCTGTCGCCTTGTCGGCAAGAAAAAAAGTTTATAAAGAAAAAAAGAACCCTTTGAAATGTATTTGATAATTGACATTTGATAATATTTTTGGCTCTGTTATTAGTACATGTACCAATGTTGTTGTTTTTGTGTGTGTGTTTAAACAAAATAGATTGGAATATATGTATTATCAGCGGATTTTGGCATACTTTGAGGATTTTAATTACCGATAAAGGATGTCACTAACCTGCAAGAAACAAAGGTATTTGAATAAAAGATATTATCAATTAGAACCCTAGTCATAGTGAAAAATTTCAATGGACCATTTTGTGAAAGACTTCTTGTTTCAGTAACAAAAAAGGTAAAAAAAATTAAAAAAAAAAAAATCGCGATCCAACGATTTCGGCAGTGACGAATATTCATACTCGATTTTATATTCAGATCCGCAAATATCCGAGTACTCGGATACTCGCAGCAGCCCTACTGTCAACAATACAAATTTTCATTGAAATAAACAAACTTTGAAGGCGATAAAATTGCATTTAAAAGTTTATGTGATTAACAGAATCCTACATGAGTGATCGTTTCATGTTAAATTAATTAAACTGGCTGTAGGCTCGTTTAATAAATTTCATATGAAATGATTACTTGTGTAAGATCCTCTGTTTATCATAAAGGAAACCAAAATATTCTCATTATGCCTCCAGAGCTGGTACTATAATCCTCAGAGGCTCGAAAGAATCCTCTTTTAAACAAATTTTTATGGTCCCAAAGGTATTAGTGCCCTTGAAGTTCAGCTGTAAATTTCTTATAACTGAAACTCTCAAAAAGACCGAAAATTGGTTTTCAAGACCAATTATCACTTAATGCAGGTCAAAAGTATTGCAGAATTTTCCAAGGAGAGCATTCTTCAATACTTATGACCTTCATTAAGCTACCATTTGTCATTAATCAAGATCTTTAATTTGACTATTTTTGAGTGGCCATTTTACACAGGTTTTACTGTAATATTTTTCAGGGCTGTAAAGAGGGACTGTTGGACTGGGCGAAGGGTAAAACAGCTATTCTTATTGGAGTTGCTATAGGTGTTGCTTGTATCCAGGTAAGTAGGAAAGAGGAGGTTTCATTACAATTGCAAACAAACAGTTTATTATTATATCTGTATCATGGAAGACCGGTTTGTGATGTCTCTTTATCATTCTCAATGCGGAAAGGCATGTAAACAGTATGCCAACATTTGTATTTAAATTGCCTGTTGTAATTGAAGATTATTACCCTTCAAGTCACTCTAGTTCTTATCCTTTACCATGGTGAATCCTGATATACCCTGTGAGTTGACCACAGTGTTTTTTCCACTCTACTTGTAAAATCATGCTAATAACAGAAAATGTGCTTCTTTATGCTTCTTTTTGCACATTCTCTGAAGCTTTGAATATTTGAAGCTGGGAATATTAAAACCTTATTTTTTTCTTGTTACTTATTGCATATGGGCCTCAACAAGACAAAACCTGTCTTCAAGGTTTCAAACAAAGCATGACTCAAACCAGTGAGTCTCCTTATCTACAGAGACTTGCTAGAAAATCGAAAATTCGCTTGTAGCAAGTTTAGATATGATACCTTCCAAAATGTGAATAACAAAGGTGCTGATCAGTCTGTGCAGATGCGCAGGCTGGTCTGCGCCTTTGTTGTTCACAAACCCCAAAGACAGGTTTTCTCACTTCCTGGTCCATTTGTTGGTATTGAAGGCTCAGACAAGCTTTTGCATCCGTGCACAGGTGCACTAATTTCAGAACAAAACCTAGATAGCTGGCCCCACAGGATAGAAATGTCTGTATATTTAACCCTTTGTGTCATAGTTAACCCTTTATCAAACAAACTTTGGCAAACAGAGAAGATCCAGATGAAAAGCCACATAATGAGGGAAAAACTGTTCAAAATTTTTATTTGGGGAGGTATATCGTCGGATATACTGTCGGAAATTTAGTTTTACCACGACGCATAAGCTGAGCCGTAAAACGTGATTTCCGAACGTATATCCAACGATATTCCTCCCCAAATGAAAATTTTGAATATGGTTATCCCCATTCTAATGCACTATTAACATTTTCCCTTCAAAAAGACAGTGAAAATGTACTTTATTGCGCCTATATACACAGCGTCTGCCAGCTGCATAAAACCGCTTGCCAGCTGCATATATTCACTTGTCAACCAATGAAATGCGACGTTACGTAATGAAGTCGGGTTTCGGACAGTATATTGCAGGATATACTGTCGCAAATTCATGATGTTATCTAATCAGATGTCGCGTTGCATTTGCAAGTGCATTAGAATGTTGCATTTCATCAGGCTCTACACTGTTTGCTATTAAAGACAAAAACTATCAATACAATAATATTTGGAAATTATTACCTGTGTCCCCCTTAATAGTATATACAATGGACAAATCCAAGTTTATAAGATCAAACCTTAGCGGAAAATCCATAAGTATAAATTACCATCCTGGGTAATTTTTCTTGCTTTCTTGTTTGTCTGCTGGTTGTTTTCAAAATCAACTTTGTGAAAAGTTCTTTCAGGGATACCATCAGAGTTTCAAACAGTTTGGATCCAGATCAGATCAGGCTCAACATTTTGTAGGGCCTGATCAGGGTCCATACTTTTTTTGCAGAAGACACCAGGAGGTAAAGAGTTAATCCTTAAAGCGCCAATCACGACTGCTGCAGATGACAAACTATACGCCAATTTTCGAAAGAAATAAGGTATAATATTTCATGAGAATCGTCTGCCAGCAGACGATTCTCATGAAATATCATGCCTTATTTGTTATTTTTGAAAAAGCAGCAAAATTTGAAATTGTTGTCTGCTGCAAATTATAGGTGACACTTTAAGAGTTAAGGCTTTATCACATGGGCAGTCGCCAACAGCAGGGTTCATCCTAGGATGGGCCCGATCTGTTTTGTTTGTTTGTTTGTTTGTTTGGTTCTTAACGACGCATCAACCCTTGTGGGTCATTAGCGTCAGACGATATTAAACTAAACATGATGAAGATGGAAAAAGTAAAAATTTATAAGATAAAATAAAAGGAAAGATGATGATGAGTTTGTATAATGATAATTAGTTGCAATACGATTGTTGACAGGAGAGACCACGTACAATATCTGACAGTTTCAAAGAGCTATTCAGATAACTGTACATGTTCTTTAACTGAACAGAATACAACATTAAAAAATCTGTATTTCAAGATATACATATTGATAGTATTATGACATTTTTAAGACAAATAAATCTTTTTAACAAAATCTAATTGCTATTTTTAAAATCATGTTTTGTTTTACATTTGTATTGATCCGTTTTGTGAGAAAACTAATAATGTTTTGCTAAAATGGACTTTATTTTTGGCTGGGCCCCATATACAAGCTATTCAAATTTCATGTCAATTATGCTCTAATGTGTATATTAAAGATTCTTCGGCCCATCAAATTTTGCAAAGGGCCCATAAAAATTTCAAATGGCCCATTAAAATTTCAATATTTGCATGTAATTGAATGGGATATGGGCCATTGGCCCACATTAAGGGCCCATCATCATTTTGGGCTAGGATTAACCCTGCTACAGTAAAATCCAAGATTAAGATATAATCTACACGACCTTTTTAGGGCTTCAGTTTTTGATTTTCCAATTCCCAATTACAATTTTTTATTTTACAGATCTTTGGAATAGTGTTTGCATTTATTCTATGCCGACAAGTGGATGATGATGGAATGGATTAAAAGAGAGAAATCTAGCTGTTTCTGAGGTGCTGGGGTCTGCAAGAAAATAACATAAAATTTCATCACCATTACAACAGAAAAGTTTTTAATGGACACACACAGGTTTAGATAAACAAAATTTTTGAGCGTAAAATTGGAAATATTTTCTAACCCATCAGTTTGAACATATGATTTGGGTGCTGAAAAGAACCGTCTCATTGAGACGGTTCTTTCGAGTACCGGCAGCATATGTTTTGGTTGAGAAATAAGAAAATTATTATTTCATTACACTCTTAACTAAAGGCCTGACACATTTTTTTAAATAAGAAGAGGGAATTCCCAAGAAATGAAAATTTCCAATTTTTCTAAAAAAATAGCATTGTCTGCAGCTATTTTAAAACTATGTAAAGGATCATTATGAAGTCAGAATTTTGAACAAATTTATGACTCATAAGATTGCTTTAGCAAATAGTGCTGACCTCGATGAAAATGCTGCAGAATGCCATTCTGCAGCAGCATTTCATCCGAGTCTTCACTATTTACCAAAGTACATTTTTACAGCTTTCTAGTCAACTACAGTTAAACCTTCTTAAGCTGCCATTTAAAAAGAAGACTGAAATTGGTTTTCAAAAGCGATTATCCCTTAATGCAGATCAAAAATATAGCATTTTGCAATACTTTTGACCTTCATTAAGCTACCATTTGTCATCAATATCTTTGTTTGGTCTGTTTGTATGGCTTAAGACAGGTTTTACTGTATGGGTAAAATGATCATTTACCGGTTATAGATTAAGGTGTTCAAACTCAGATGATTAGTGATGGAGCAATATTTTGTTATGGAGTAGATTTCCTTATATTTTGACAAAATATTTTTATTTGACATTTATTGAAATTTTCTCATTGAGTATCAATACATACTTTAATCAGTCACCCCTACTATAAACTGAATTATTTCAACATAACCTAATAAACGTTTCCTATCTCACGGCATGTTACCTTTATCAGGTCATGATGACGTTTCACTTTTTGAATGACGTCGCTAATGACACTGAATCAACACAAAAATAAAAAAAGATACGTCATAATTGCTAGTTTTAAGAGTGTTCAACAATGGGTAAACTGATAAATAGAATACTAGGTTCGCGTCTTTTGATATCAAGTTTACCAGGCTCGGCTTTGAGAACGCATGTTGAATCGCTCGGCAAGCCTCGCGATGTCAACAAGCATTCTCAAAGCCTTGCCTGGTAAACTTGATATCAAAAGACACTCACCTAGTATTCTCTATTTATGGAGTATTGGAGAACAATGACCATCCCAATTGACCATTTTTTGAAAAACAGTCATTAGTGTTGTAACAGTGCAGAAAAAATGAGAGGAAAAGACATTATTTAGATTTTTAAAAAAAGTGTTTTTTTATTTGTCTTCTCTAAACCCATATAAGCCTAGTATCTCTTTTGTGTGGTATAGGCAAACTATGCACACAGAGAACACACAGCAGAAGCAGTGTCGGGTCAGGGTCTCCAGTGTTTGGTTACAGAATGTTCTATTGAAATTTTAATAAAAATGAAAAGCACCACCAAACAACTCTTTAAAATGGAAATGGACTTGTCCAATTGATAAAAATGGGACATTTCATTCAATTTAAAAGGTTAAATTGATGTCTGATCATTTTTGAAGCATCAATTATTGATTCTATTTATGACATCAAACTTTTAGTTAATTATTTGTCGCAGAATAAAAATGGTCATTTGAGACAGACATAGTGCCTTTAAATAAAAAAAATATATTGATCAGGGTCTCCTTTTTGTCATACTTGCTTCTATTAAACAGGGTGTGACAATACCTTTCGTTCATTCATCAACAATTTGCATTAAAATGCATTTATCGGTTGGAGTGTTAGGCCAACCTTAAAAATATTTTTGTTTCCCCTTACCCTGCCCTGTTTTACCGGTATGGGTTTGTCGGGAACTTATTTTTTTAACTAAAAATCTCAAATTAGATACCCATTAAACTTAATTGTATACAGTAAAACCTGTCTTAAGAGGCCATTCAAAAAAAGACGTCGCATAATGCAGGTCAAAAGTATTGCAGAATGCTCCCAAGGAGCATTCTGCAATACTTTTGACGCATTTAGCGCCCATTTGTCTTAACGACCTTTGCGTATATCTTCGAGTGGCCGTTTTAGGAAGGTTTTACTGTATAGTTCTACTATAGGCAATAAAATTAAATACACAAACAATTTGCTACACTGTTTACATTGGACAATTCTCTCAGGTTGCAATGAAATTTTTAAAAAAATATTCTTGACTGAAAATTGAAATTTTTTTTTTTTTGAGTAGGGCCTTTTTTCAGGGCCGGTCGGGTAAGGGGATTTAATGAAATTTTAATTGAGGCCCTATCATGAGTGTCAAACTTTGCATAGTAATTGTCCTATGCACACTTTTCAAGCACAAATTGTGGCTGGATGACCTTGACCTACATTTTACACTCCGGATATTTTCGACACCTTGCAGATGTGACGACCCCTTCCATATAATTTTTGTGTCCATATAGCCTATGGTCTACTTTTATATAGGGCAAATTGAGTATTGTTAAAAGTTTAGGTGTGCAGATCAAAGCAATGAAGCAAACACTGCCATACTTCATTCTCTGCTCATTTAATAATTAGGAGTTTGGGGGATTATTTTATAAAGATAATGACTGTTTTGTACCTGAGATCAAGCTTTGCCAAAATCAACAGGGACCTGAAAGTATCTCATGGGATTGTTGACCTATTTTTTGTGCCATTTAGCATCTAACATCGACAAATGCCCCCCTCAAACACACTGCTTACCTAGTCAAGTAAAGATCTTGCTGTTAAAAGGTGAAAAAACAACAACTGTTTTATCATATCAGCATGTCTCTTATTTCCCCATTACAGTGCATTGATGCTGGACAAATCCTTTAATTCTTAGTGTTTCATTACCTTAAAATGATCTATTCATTGAAAGCGGTGCTGTGTAAAGTTTACAAATAATATGGCTTTTAAAATAGTAAACAGTGCAGACCCTGATGAGCTGCCACTTTTTGTGGCTATCTGGGTTTTCACTGTTTACTGATATATCATATATGGGACCCGTAAGAGATTTATGTTGAACTGACTCAACTCATAACAGTTGTTTCATTGAGAGTTATTTCTATGACAAAAGAAAGGAATTTTATTTAGCCAGACTTGCCTTTAATTACTGTATTGGTTGAGTTATAAGACCATAGGACTAGTTAAACAAAAACTTTTAGCGTAAAATTGTGATAACTTTCTTATCCATCAGTTTAAACATGTGTTTTGGGTGCTCAAAAGAACCGTCTCATCTGCTCAAGTGAACTGTCTTGATGAGACGGTTCTTTTGAGTACCCACAACATACGTTTTTGTTGAGAAATAAGAAAAATAATTTTCAGTTACGCACTCTTATCTGGGGGCCTGTAAGACACAAGTTTCCCCCTTCAAATATTACCCTATATAAATAGTTCATTCTTAACCCTTAACATGTAAATTTTGGGTGGTACTTTAAGGGTTAATTGTGGGATATTTTTTCATGTTTTTACCCACAGCATAGATTGTCATAAAAAGTCTTGTACCTAGAGCCCATCAAGAGGTACATTTGAGTGCTATATCATAGATTGTCATCAAAAATCCTTGTACCCAGAACCCTTTGAAAATAATAGATGAGTGCTACAATTAATCACATAACTAAATCATTATATAATGTCAGTGAATCTCATGGTATGTGAATCTCATAACAATATTGTGTATTTAGTTTAAACATATTTTATTCAATAAAAGCAAATGCTATACAACATACGTACATTGTAAACATACAAAGGATTAGAACGAAAGCATAAATGCTTATAGAGTTCTTTTCCTAAATTGTGTAATTTTGAAAGGTATTATGTATTGTCGGGACTATCAGTGCAGTGCTGATCTTTTCAGATTTGTTTTGTATTTGAGCCGTGACGTGATTTCCAACAAAGTGGTATTTTGACAAGTGTAGACTCAGACCAGCATGTGCAGCCTCGTTTTAGGCTTAGAAACTCCAAATGACCACTAGCTTAACAGTCATAGAATACCTAAGCTACTAGCAAAGGCTCTGATCAGTCTGCGCGTATGCGCAGGCTGGTCTGACCCTTTGCTGGTTGCACATACCACATTGTTTGAAATCACATGTCAAGGCTCATTTATCATAAATATCTGGACACTTAATTCTTAACCATGTTTATTGCAATCTACAGTAAAACCTGTCTTAAGGGGCCACTAAAAAAGAACACCAAAATTGGTTTTGAAGACCAATTATCGCTTAATGCAGGTCAAAAGCATTGCAGAATGCTCCGGGGAGCATTCTGCAATACTTTCAACCTTCATTAAGCTACCATTTTCCATTAAGACCTTTGTTTTGTATTTTTTTAAGTGGCCGCTTAAGACAGGTTTTACTGTATGAGACAATAAATGTGCCTGTAATGCTGTGTTACAGATAGGGCTGGAATGGCAAACAATGTAAACCCTGATCAGACTGCTGAAGGAGCAGTCTGATCAGTGTTTACACTGTTTGATCGGGCATCTCTGTCCAAATATTTTAGGTAATGAGGCTATCTGAATTCTTGATGGTTAATAATTCGTTTTCCAATTTTTAGATTTGTCACAAAATAATTTCTCTACCTGTGATTCAAGGAGATCAGCAATAGTATGTACATTTATCAGTTACCTCTCATATAAACTACATTGTTGCACATTGCCTGATAAATGTTGTCGATCTCATGACATGTGCCTTTATCAGGTCATGATGCCGTTGCACTTTTTGAATGACGTCGCTAATGACGCTGAAACAACACAAAAATCGAAAATTACGTCATAATCACTAGTTTGAAGAGCGTAACAATGGGTAAACTGATAAATAGACTACCAGGTTTGCGTCTTTTGATATCAAGTTTACCAGGCTCAGCTTTGAGAATGCATGTTGAATCGCTGGGCAAGCCTCGCCATGTCAACAAGCGTTCTCAAAGCCTTGCCTGGTAAACTTGATATCAAAAGACATTATTTATCAGCTAATGTTATCTCTTATTATACTCTTCGACTTTAAATAAAATTTGTCTTATGTCTTATCATCAATCAATATTTAAAAGAAAGTTCAAGGAACCAAGCCAACCCGGCTAGGAACAATTCGATTGGTCAATAGGTGAATTGACCATGGCCACAGGGCTCAAGCTAGGGGAAGGCTTAGGAGAAATAGTCCCCCTAATCTAGCTCACTCATGTTGGTGTTATGGCCTAATTGTTGCCAACAGCCATCATACAAAACTTAAAATAGATAATGAGAAATGTTTGCTTTTTTTATGGTGCAATTTCATGGTAATCTAAAAGAATATAGAATTTTGTTATTTTTCAAATATCACTGTCAGAAGTAATAATTGCTGCAATGCCTTAAGGTCCTTTTTCTCTGATTCGCACTGATACATATACATGGTTCATATTTATCAAGCAATTGTAATCTAGTAGAGCAATTTTATATTCACATGATAGCAGTCATTAAAACATTTCTCAAGATTAATCTTCATGTCACTTCGAATGACCATAATTCAGTCAAGTTTGGTTATTCTGAGTGAAATAGTGTTACTCTTTGCCCACTGGTATATTTTGAATGCTTTTTTGTCGTCTGCTGATTTTATTTTCAAAATCAACTTTTTGAAAGATTCTTTCAAGAATACCATCAGAGTGTCAAACAGTATAGACCCAGATCAGGTCTGACATTTTGTCAGACCTAATCTGGGTCCAAACTGTTTGCAATGGTAATCAGCAGACAACAATAGCAGGTAAAGAGTTATTACTGGGAAGATTATCACAGAGTCATTCATAACTGAGCCGCAGCATGCAATGTCCTACAATGTGGGTTTTTGACATGTGTATACTCAGGTGAGCATGCACAACCTCCATTTAAGCTTAGAAACTCCAAATGAAATCCGGTTGGTAGCCTAAGAGTCATAGAATAGAGTATTCAAGCCACCAGCAAAGGCACTGATCAGTCTGCGTATATGCACAGGCTGATCTGAGCCTTTGCTGGTCACACATACCACATTGTTGGAAATCTCATGTCAAGGCTCATTACTAGACAATGTAGAAAGAATGGTAAGATAATGTGCCAACCACTTGCAGCTTTGTGCCATTGTTTTATCTTAGATAGAAAGGTTCACACTTTGCTTAGATAGGTTAAGGGTCAGCATCCTTTATCTCACCTACCCCATTGGCTTTTCTCTCTGGGAATAAGTTCAACATGACAGAAATATCCATAATGAGGTTGTAAAATGTTAAACATTGTATAGGTAAAATTTGGCCTTAGACCAAAAGTTGGACAAGTCCATGATGTAGCGTGTGAAAAGGAAATCTTGATGGAATAACAATGTATATCATGCGCTTATCCAGAAAGGTTTGTCAGAGGGGGTCTAACTCAACTTTGACAAAGTTTTATTTTTCTTTTTTAGAGAGAGAGGATCCAAATAGTCTAAATTTAAATGGTGTTTCGCTGGCGAGCCGATAATAGCCCAACATTGAATGCTTGCTCGGAAGCTTTGCGATTTTACAGTGAATATGGACCAGTTTTACAAGGAACCCTATAGCTTTGTAGTTTTGCTAGGGGTCCTGTCCCCCCCCCCCCCCCCCCCCCCCCCCCCCCCCCTGGATCAGCGCATGTATATTAATATTACCTACCAGTTTTCAGTTCAACATTGATAGTATGAACAGTAGATATTTGGTTAAGAGATAACCATTAATATCTGAGTAACCTTTCACATGCTACTAGGTGGATTCGTCCAATCTTTGATCCATTTGAGGTCAAAATTTACTTGTAGTTACAAATCAATGTGTTACTTTTCTTTCTACACTGTTGTTTATGGCTATAAACAATGTATTATGGAAAATTTGTTATTAATTACCATAGTTTTAGCACACCTTCATAAATTATAATGGTTGTAAATCCTACTATTTTTTCACAACCCCTGTTGTACTTGGAAGGGCCCAAACTTCTAGTCTGGGCCATTATGA
The DNA here is from genome assembly GCA_964019695.1 of Loripinus fragilis. Taxonomy (NCBI): domain Eukaryota; kingdom Metazoa; phylum Mollusca; class Bivalvia; order Lucinida; family Lucinidae; genus Loripinus; species Loripinus fragilis. The sequence continues at coordinate 19,477,316 of OZ026519.1, read as the reverse complement.
GTGCAATAGGGTTTATTATATTATATAGATTTCATACATTACATCATGGAATTATGTAATCAATTTTTATTTACATGATTTTACTTTTCTTTCTTGAAACCACCATCCAATCAAGTTTCTAGTCATTTTTCTAAAATGAATGACAGCTTGGAGGAATATATGTTTGACTTTGTCGGGGTCCTGTGATTTTGTATAACTGTATTGTGAAACTTTATTGTGCTGTTTTGTCTGTTTTCAATTTCTGGCAACAAAATCAGCTTTTGATAATTTTATCCTAAAATTAAATTGAATTTACTGTGCTAATGTTGTCACCAACAATATTAAAAGGTTCTCTTGTCTGATGTATTATAATAGAGCTGTTGCACGTAATTTCCAACAATGTGGCATTTTGACAGGTGTAGACTCAGAATAGCCTGTGCAGCCTCCTTTTAGGCTTAGAAACTCCAAATGCTGTTAGGTCAGTAGCTAAACAGTTATAAAATATTCAAGCAACAAGCAAAGGCTCTGATCAGACTGTGCGTATGCACAGGCTGGTCTGAGCCTTTGCTGGTCGCTCATACTTCATTGTTGGGAATCTCATGCAACGGCTCATATATCTTAGTATCTTTGTTCAAGCAATTTAGTTTTCTATAATTGTTATATAGGTATATATTTATTTAAATTATTTTATGCTACCATATTTCAGTTTCTGATATATCAGGAGCCATGTCGTGAGAAAGCTTGTTTTTGCTTGATGTATAAAACAGACGTGGATAGACCTGCCTGTCCTCAAGTTTGATCAGCACCATAAAAATTCCTTTGTTTGATAGATTGATAACCTTATGGGCTAACATACTAAATTTCAGTGCTTAAAGCATATAGTAAAACCTGCCTTAAGCGGCCAATCAAAAAGAAGACCAAAATTTGGTTTTCAAGATGGGTTATCGCTTAAGCTACCAGTTGCCTTTAAAACCTTTGTTTTGTCTATTTTTGAGTGGTCCTTTTAGACAGGTTTTACTGTATGCACAAATGCCTTTAATAAACCCCCATGTTGACGTTTCTAGTGAAGTTCTAAGTTTTGGTCTGAAGCACATCCCCAGACTTGTCTGAGCCTTCGCTGCTAGCAGATGTGATAAGTACCATAAAAAAGTAGGCATAGAGGATCTTATATTCGTGCTCATGTTTTAATGAATTTATTAAACGAGTTGAGGAAAAGCAATAAAATGCGTGCATTGCTGAGCATTTTATCACTTTTTCGCAATGAGTTTAATAAATTCAATAAAACAAGAGCACGAATATTAGATTCTATTTATCATATGACATTAACATTACTTTGAAATCTCATTTCTGGCGTAAAAAGTAAAGAATTTGTCATAATGTCATTTCATATCGTTACCCGATAATCTAAACCACTAGTGGTTTATCGATTTTAATGCGTGGCATTATTTCACTACCAGACACGACGTCATATGATAATGGACCATATATGCTTGCAAATCCTGAAGACAGGTTTTCTAGCCACAAGGCTCCTGTAAGATGCAAGAATCTCAATTGGCTTGTGCAGTGAAGCCTGACGTGTTCATTACCAATTTGTTGCCATTTTGTCACCCTGAACAGACTAGGCTTTTTTGTCAGATCACTTAAGTTTGAAGTTATAGCACATTTTTTGTTGATAATTGATTATTGAATGCATTTATTTATTCTATATAATGATTGTTTCTTTCAGAAACATTGATTTAATGTAGTTGGAGTGGTTGATTATATGGAACTTTCAGGGGTCACAGGGTGTAATCTCAAAATTTAAAGTATATTTTTGTCCTTGAAGTTTGTTTTCATCTCATCAAACAGTGCAGACCCTGATGATATGCCATACTGTTTGTCAAACTACCCTGTAACATGTTGCCAGAATACTAAAGGTTAAAGATACAGTATTGAACTTGACAGTCGCCAGATAATTTATTTATTCATCTTTTCCTGATTTTTGTTTTATTTTGTTCTGATATTTTATAGCTAAATACCAAATACATACATTACCACTTTGTTTTATTTCAGTTACAAATTCTGTTCATTCTTGAAAAATAAGTTGGTCTGTGTTGGGCAGTTAGTAGCGGGTCCTCTCTGAACTGGTTTTCGTGACAGATTATCACTTAATGCAGGTCAAAAATATTGCAGAATACTCTCTTGGAGCATTCTGCAATACTTTGAAACCTTCATTAAGCTACCATTTGTCTTTAAGACATTTGTTTTGTCTATTTTTGAGTTGGCACTTAAGACAGGTTTTACTGTACCTATATCCATACTTTGTGTATGCATACTTGGCAAGCAGAGTAGACTGTCCAGACAGTGCATAAGCACAGACTCACCTGAGACTTCGCTGATCCTCTGTTGGAAAAGAAATTAAAATCCCGTAACCTGGCTCAACTAGTAATATTCATTTTGTTAAATTTATATACAGTGCAGTCTCTTTATAATGCTATATTTGAGGTCCATTTACAAAGGAATTATAGGAAAATGACCATTACTTGGTCTTTTTCCTATTATTCCTTTTTAAAAAAACAATGGTAAAAAAAAATTGGGAGCCACAACATGACCGTTTTATATCCAAATCCGCGTTACAGTAAAACCTGTCTTAAGGGACCACTCATAAGGAAGACCAAAAATTGGTTTTCAAGGCCGATTATCGCTTAATGCAGGTCAAAAGTATTGCAGAATGCTCTTTTGGAGCATTCTGCAAAACTTTCGACCTTCATTAAGCTACCATTTGTCTTTAAGACCTTTGTTTTGTCTATTTTTGAGTGGCTGCTTAAGACAGGTTTTACTGTATAAACACTGTATGTTGGTATATGTTTATACCAGTACAGCTCATGCTCATGACAATACATGTTTTGGTACTTTTAGATCTACACTGAAAAAAATAATTGTGGAAGTTTAATATAATTGTTGTACATGCTTGCATAAAAGATCACAACTTGTTTTATGTATATGTATGTTGACATATGGCTTTACTATATTTTATGTCACATTTGTTAAATATAGACACAATGTATATGTACATGTGTATGAAAACAAAATTGAGCCGTCACATGACAATAATGAAAAAAAGGGCTGTGTGTCAGGGGAAAACTCAGATAAGATGGGCCTGGGCATCTGCCGAGTCTCATCAGAATCTTCGCTGCCCACATGAAGAAAGCTTTGGTCCTTAGCTACCTATTAAGCACAAAGTAAAGACTCTGATCAGTCTTGGTGAATGCCCAGGCTGATCTGAGTCTTTGCTGGATGCATACTCTATTAGTCTGTTTTGTCATACCTAGGCTCAATTAAGGAAGAAAAGAAATGTGCTAGATTTTTTGTTTTCTTATCCTATCAGCCCTTACTATAAATATATATATATAGCCTTCATTGTCTGTTTATATTTACCCAATATGACATTATTACACAGTATGGCTCATAAGGGTTAGCTCATGAGGTTCTTATTGTATATGGGTAAAGACTGAAATTAAACAAGCTTGTTTAGCTACGCAGCAAGTCTACAGGCCCACAACTCAACTGAGTATGAAATTTCAGCTGCTCATAAAAACTAAAATGCTGAAAAGTAAAGATTAGATTGCTTTCAAACTCTAAGATGTTGTATTTATCATGCTTATAAATGTTAAAATGCCAACAGTTGTTGGCGTTTTAACATTTATGAGTTTGATAAATTTCATGCTCAGTTGAGTTGAGCATGAAAAAAGTTATATAGCCTCAGGGCCTGGTCAGAATTTTGGTCTGAGCGTTCATTGCCTTTCATACTCCGTGTTTGCAAGCAGTGAAGCCTCTAGTGAGACCTCATGAATGCAATAAGTACCAGAATCTCACGAGCTGGCTCTTTCAGTGAAACCTGTCTTAAGTGGCCACTCAAAAATAGACAAAGATAGGTGGTGGCTTAGTGCAGGTCAAAAGTTTTGCAGAAAGCTCTGCCAGAGCATTCTACAATACTTTTGACCTGCATAAAGCGATTATTAGTCTTGAAAACATATTTTTAGTTCTTCTTTTGAGTAACCACTTAAGATGCATTTTAATGTATATGGGCAAGTCCAAACATAATATGGAGGGTTCCAGTTTAAACAAGAAATAATATTCAAGTGTCTGAAGCTGCTTTGTTCACTCAGGTTTTTATTATTGCCTGTATTTATTCATTGTTATGGTACATATTTCCTCGGTGGATGTATTCATTTTGTACAGTTATTTTAAGTGTAGTCCAGTTATTTTGTGCATAGTTAGCTTAATATAAAATTTCAAGATACAGAGCAACTTACTCATTATACTTATAATAATTATGGATCTGGACGTAGATTCAAAAAAGGTATTGGTGAAAAAAAGTAAATTCACCATTGTTCTACAGTAACACTGAGCCATAAGCTCATGATTTAGTACTTACATGTACGGTGAAGTCCCTTTAAAACTCTATATTTGGGGTCCATAGGAATGGACCTTGTTATAAGCTTCTTGTGTTAAATAGGGACAATTTTACAAAAGGAACTATAGAAAAATGACCATGAAAATCTGGGTTCATATTGTTTGCAATTTAGGTTTCCAAAGAGAAAGCAGATAATATTTTTCATGAATGGCAGGAAAAGGTAACTGTTCAGAACATCTGGGCATTGGGGTAGTGTTTTGTTCTTGTCTGTGCTTTTTAGTAAATCTTTTTGACTAATGTGTATACAATAAAGTCTGGATAGTCTATTATGTATTTTGAGGGTCACAAGCTAGAATTTCTTAATACATTGTATGCAATAAACCTGTCTTAAGTGGCCATTCGAAAGAAGACTAAAAATATAGGTTTTCAAGACTGATACTTGCTTAATACAGGTCAAAAGTATTGCAGAATGCTCTAGGGGAGCATTCTGCAGAACTTTTGACCTGCATTAAGCTACCACATGGCTTTAAGACCTTTGTTTTGTCTATTTTTGAGTGGTTGCTTCAGACAGGTTTCACTGTATATGTACCCATATATTGCTTTTAACAAATGGTATAGACTCAGGTTCTGCACCATCTCATTTGTATCTGTATAGTTTTTCGAAGTACATGTACTCATTTATGGGTCAAGCCATATTTCGGTCTAAGAAAGTGAAGTTCCAATTTATAAGGCCATCATTAGCCAGGGTTTGCACAGGCTTGAAATGTGTACTTGAATTGAAAAGTCCTTGAAAATTAAACCTACTTTGAAAAGTCCACATGAATTTTTCTTTTGAACTTAACACTGTTAATGAAGACCTAAATCATAGTAAAAGTGTTCTGTTCATAACAATTTTTTTTACTAATTTTGTAACACTAATTTCAACATTATCTCAGTCTAGCATTTCATAAGTACAATTTTAACATGTAAATCAGTATAATTGATAAAAGTGTAGTCCTTGAAAAAACATAGGAGTCTTTTAGAAGTCCTTGGATTTACACAAATTCGCCTGTATGAACCCTGTTAGCTGTTATTCTGCTGATTAAATTAATACCATAATCACATCTGTTTTCTAGCCAGTACTATTAATTCACAGTCTGCCTAGAAAAAAGTGCAGATCCCGATCATTTGGTTTCTGAGAAGTCAGTTGATCTTGATTTACAGTTTTCTAAATTAGAGATGTTTGGGTTTAGCTGGATAAAGGATATTTAGGAGTTAAAATAATGGAGTTTTTATGGAATTACTTTCCCATTATATTTAAATGTTTGAATTACTTGGCAAGAAAAATTTAATTTCTGCATGTACCAGCACTGGATCAGCAAGCATTTCTCTTCAGCTTTTCACCCATAGTGCTTAACATCTTTTTCTTTACTTTTGAAAGTGCAATGTTGATGACCAATGCAATTTTGTAGTAGCAAGTACAGGTTTATAGGGGTAGAGATTAGCTTAAACATCTGTAGTCTGATCAGCATTATTGTTCACTGCTTAAAGAATCTTGGTTTAACAGGTCACTAGTTTGATCCTCACTGGAGGCACTGCGTTGTGTCATTGAGCAAGACTATCCTCATTGCCAAGTAATGGTTCAAGACAGGAAAACATCCTTGCATGGCTGAAAAATTGTTGACCGAGATATAAAGCATCAACTCAAAGAAACAAAAATATCTTGGTTATCTATTTCCTTTATATTGTATTTTACACAACAAATGTTCAAAGTCCTACATTTCAAGCTGGTGGTCGTATTCATGTATATTTTGACTAATTTACATATTATTTAAAGAACCTTTTTCCAATGAAATGACCTTTAGTATGGATTGAATCTCACATTTTATTGGACATAACTGAAAAATTGTTGACTGGAACGTTAAGAATCAAATAATACATTTTATTGGAACAATACTTCAGTTGCAGTTATATATTTTATTCTCCTGACAGTTAGGTTTGTTGAGCAGAAATGATAATTATTTTTAGTTTAATCGCTTGGACAAACCTCCATTTTGACTGGCATTTACTTTTTTTGAGCCAGCACACAAGATTATGGTACTTAACAGGACAGTTCCTTTATAACACATTTCAATATTACACAGATTTGGATATAACACTGTCATGTTATGGTTCTAAAATGTTTTTACCATGGACTTTTACAAAAGAATGATTGGAAAACGACCATTAGATGGTCATTTTCCAATCATTCCTTTGTAAAATGAAACACAGTCCATTTCAATGGACCCCAAACATAGCAAAAAAAGCCTGCAAATCAGGGCACTCTTGCAATGGTCTTCACTACTTGTAAGTGACAAGTCGGAAGAAGTGGAAGGACCACAGAGGAAAAACTAAACTATCCGACTCACTGGATACAGGAGCATGCACATGTCAACTGTCACTCTTTAGGTAAAAAACCTGTTAGTGGGAAAAGCATGTGCAAGTTGATAAGTTCAGGACTTTTTGTTTCTCCTCAGGAAATAATTTATTAACCTGGATGGATTAGTCTATCATGTGATAAGTACTGTTATTTGATGGGCTGGCTCATTTAGTAATGGAGTTCTAATTCATTTAAATCTAGCTGCCTTCTCAATGGTAATTATGACTTAATTGCTTCTTGGGTATCACTTTATACAAAAAGGGAATGTATATAATTATTCATTTGCAAAAATAAACAATTTCGGACTTAAGACAAGAGCTATTCCTCCTTTTAACAAACCAGCTTGTGTCACTCTGAGCGCAAGGGGGTTAATCTCTCTTACATTGTATCTGTTTTTGTAGCTGTTGGAACTAACTGCCTAGCATTGGTCATGACGAATTGTGTTGCACAAACTTTCAATTTATTTCCTTAAATAGTGCAGTCCCTTTATAATGCTATATTTACATTTCCACTGCGAGTTTTTAAATGAACCTCTACATTTGAGATGTGGTTCATACCTTCATGAACAAATCGATTTAAGCCACATCCACATACGTGCCATTTTAGCGGACTAACGTTAAGTCCATCCAATAACGTTACTTGTTTACAGACGTTTCCGTGACGTTGAACACGTAAAGCCATGATGTTAAGCGCTGAAATTTGGCGTTTTGGCTGTTCTAACCCCTACGTTATGTCTGATTTAATTCAAAATATCTGGAAAACCAGCCAAGTTAGGTGAAAATTGAAATTTGATACTTGACTGATAATATAAAATGTAAATATAAGCAATAAATTCAATTTTTGGAAAGTTCATGAATACTTTGGTTGTCTTGCAAAGTTAACGTGAAACCCTTTGTATTCATGATTCCATGAACCTTCCAAAAATCAAATTCATTTCTTAAATGTTTGGGATCCATAGAAGTCAACTGTAACAAGCAAAGTGTGTTGTGAAGGGACAATTTTACAAAGTAAATATAGGAAAATGATCATTTCATTGACTTTCATAAAATTCCATGGTAAAAAATATTGGGAGCCACATGGCCGTGTTATATCCATATCCTTGTTATGACAAGGTGTGTTATAAAGGGACTGCAATATACATGTGTGAATTAATTTTGTTGAAAAAAAATTGCATTTATTTCCTTATGAATGGAGAGCCACTTGATAATTTGCGCATAAGTGGTGTCTTTTGTAATGTTGATAGAATACCTTTGATGAATGCAGATGACTATTTGATGCTTTCAAATATATCTGTTCCCAACTAACTTGACATATTTCAGTGCTAACTTTCTTATTATTGTATGCTAAAATTTACCAAAGAATGTTGACCGGTAATGTCATCTGTGCATGCCTATATAGCGGACCATTATCAAACTGCTTACAAAGTGGCTAAAAACAATATAACCCTTATGCTTTAAAATGGCCAAAACTCTATTAATAGCGTTTTGGCCATTTTAAAGTGCATCAGGGTTATATGAGCCACTCTATGTGAAAGTACTGAGTTTGATGAAGCAGCTGCTTTATATGCAAGAGCTTTGGTTCAAGCCATTCGCCGCCATTCTGTTTCATGTAGATTCTGTATGCTTAGATAATCCTGTATATGCATGCAGTCATTTCAAGTCAAGTTGTCCTGATTATGTATAACTATGTGCTGTACCTGTGCTGTACCAAAGCAACTTATGGATCAAATCAGGCTGCATTCATGTACCACTTTGTGAATACAGATTTTATGAGACGGTTTATTCTGCGCTTTATATTTTGTACAAAATTTATTTACAATAAGCACAAATGTTCAACCAATGCAATAATCAACTAATTATCTTGTTTGAGAACAATAAATGTTGGAGAAAATCCCAACTATAAATTTGCATAAATCAAAGCTGAAGTATGCCATCAACTATATATTCTATTGTACACTAGGCTAACCATAACAGGTTCAATTGGTACATAAATCTTTTGGATGGTAACTGTTCTAAAGCAGTTGAACACTTTTCTATATCTGTTCTCAGAACGTTGGTTATCAGGATTGTAATTTACAAAATGCTTGTAGGAATAGTAAACAGGGAAGATCCTGATTTCAGAACATCTGAGGTACGTTATTATCATGGACAAAGCCTTCAGATTGCAATATTACTCAGATCACATTTCTCTCTTTCCCTGCTAGGGGAAAATTTTGTCTAGGAAAAGTTTGGATCCAGATCAGGCGTTAAGAATTGTTGGGCCTACTGCTTGAAATTGATGGTAATCTCCAAAGATTTTTTTAATAGTTCCATTACCATAGAAACAGTACTTTATTTTTCTCTCAAACATAATTCTTCCCAAAAAAGATAATTAGATGTTACTAGTGTAAAAGGTCAATGCATAATTTTGTCTCTGATTGGAAAGGCATCAATTAGGTTACCTGAAGATTCAGCTAGGCCAGACCTAGGTCAATGCAATACTGAAAATTAGCCGGTCTATAATGGTACTTATCGCAAATGTGTCAGTCATTCTTAACCCTTTATGTACTTATGGATTATTCCTTCTGGCTTGATACAATAAACTTGGGATGGTCCATTGTATATATTGAGGGGTCACATGTTATCATTTCCAAATATAAAAATTGGATTTCTTTCACTAAAGATACTTTTTGTGGTAGCAAATAGTGCAGGCCCTGATGAAATGCCGCATTTCATCTTGGTCTTCACTGTTTTCCAAAGGGAGCGCAGTGGCTCAGTAGTCGAAACCAAGGGGCTGCGGGTTCCGGCCTCACTGCTTTGTGGTCCTTGAGCAAGACACATTTATCCTAGCTTAGTACTGGTTCAACCCAGGAAGACCCGTCCCTGTTTAACTGAAAGATTGTTGATGGGACAAAAAGAATCAAATCAAACAAACAAAACTAACCCGATTGGTGCCTTATCCAAATTTCTTGTTTTATGGAATATATTTTGTCGTGGATAATGCTCCCCTTTAAAACTGGCCTAATACCAAGGATCTTATATTAACATACATGTAGTTTGCTGGCAGTAACTTGTAGCTGTAGTGATATTGTTTGTTAGATATTTGTAGAGAAAGTATTGTTGTTTGATAGTTGTTTATTGGTATACGGTTATTGTATTTTATTCTAATGAACTAATAAACTTACGGTATCTAAAAGGTTTTACTTGTTTATTACCTAGATTCTTGTGTATTCAGAGATCTCAAAGGTCAACATTCACAACGTATTTGAGTGTAAAACTTTGATTATTTTTTTTTATCTACAAGTTCGAACATGTTAGTATTTTGTGTGCTCAATAGAACCATCTCAATGAGACCATTCTTTTGAGTACCCATACCAAGTTTTGAGAAAGAGAAATAATCTCATCTTAAAAGTGGAGTCCATTAGTGCAAGTTAGAAATTCTAGTGCAAGTTAGTTTTATCACTTTCTGATCAGAGCAAAAAGTACCGACTGAAGATACTGTGGTATCTCATCTGGCTCAACACAGTTAACACAATTTATCAGTTACCTCTCATATTAACTGCATTGTTGTAGGTTGCCTGTTAAACGTTGTCTATCTCACGGCATGTGCCTTTATCAGGTCATTGATGATGTCGCACTTTTTGAATGACGTCGCTAATGATGCTGAATCAACACAAAAATCGAAAATTACGTCTTATTCGCTAGTTTGTAGAGTGAAACAAACTTGGAAAGCTGATAAATGGAATACCAGGTTTGCGTCTTTTGATATCAAGTTTACCAGGCTCGGCTTTGAGAACGCATGTTGAATTGCTCGGCAAGCCTCGTGATGTCAACAAGCATTATCAAAGCATTGCCTGGTAAACTTGATATCAAAAGACACTTATCTAGTATTTAATGTTTAGCTCCCTCATGACAAAACCAACAAATGAAAGTGGAATGTATGCCCAGCAAAGGCTTGGCACTGATCCAGTCTGATCAATCTTTGCTGCCCATCTTTTGATACTGTGATTCCTTAGCTACCTATAAAGCAGAGTAGTAGCCAGGCTGATTGGAGTCTTCTTTGTTGGTTTAGTCATAATACAAGTCATATCAGTTTACTGCTTTACAGACAACAAAGGATTAAGCAGTTACATATAAATAGTTTTAGTATATAACTACCAAAGTTACAGTTATCAAACTCGTCGTTTCATGGGTAGCAAATACAGGATTCCATATCAAACTTTAAACGGATATCCATATCAAATGTGCAGTGATAATGATTCTAATAGGCCCATACTACTTTATGCTGGTTTCCAGTTTATGCAGTGACATCATCAAACCTTGGTAAAATGGAACCAGGCGTACAAAATCATGTACTTTATAGATATCAAAATAGCAAATGTCACAATTGGTTTTCACTGGTTTGCAGCATTTTTATACAATACTCAAAGTTAAGGCCAAAAATTTATATAATAATAATATTACTATTAAAGTAACTGACCGCCGGGCCGCGTAGCGCAGTTGGTAACGTGTCTGGCTACAGATGCGTGTCTGACTGCAGATCCAGGGGTCGTGAGTTCGATCCCGGTCCGGTCCCATACTTTCGTGGAGATTGATCATGAAATGATTTCTACGGTCATTCTCCTCCCTTCCGCTGATTCATTCAAGAAGGGTTTTTGTCAGTCACAAGCGAAAGTATGTGCACGAATTACTGGTTAACCGCTTGTTCAAGCCTGCCCAGGAAAAAGTGTGGTTAGGTGAACTGACCGTCCCGCAATGACCATAGCTGTTGACTTGGGACGTAAAGCAACAAAACAAACAATATTAAAGTAACTTGATCTGGGCAACAGTATCATGTCTCGTGGATAATCTCATATCTTCAGATCACACTCGCACTCCACATCTCGTGAGATCCTGATATGAGTTTATCCACACAATGCACTACAGTCCACCAGATCAAGTTACTATTGTAATAATTTATTATTCAATCTGCACATTTTTATTTCAACCTTTCAAGCCAACAAAAAATTTCGACAAATGATGAAGAATCTTTTACTACAGCTCATAAGGAAAGTAAAATATGGATAGGTACACTGTTGACCACTCACTTTCTTTTACTTTGACAGATACACCTACTGGGTGACACACATATTCCAAGAATAAAAGGATTAGAGGTGTGCAAATATTCAACAAATAGCAGTTTGAAGTAGGTTCAAATACATGTACCAAACATTTTTGAGCATATAGTTGTCCTCAGTTTCTTATTCCCTCGTTTGTTTCCCCAAGAAAATATATAAACCCCTGGAGGCCTGATGCATACTGGTAAAATTACATCTAAAGTATTTACTATTGTCATCTGCTGATAAACTTTGCGAACAGACTGACAATTTGGGCCCAGATCAGGCCCAACCTTTAAAGATTTTGGAAAAATCATGCAAAAATAGCCAGCATGCAAAGAGTTGAGGTTCTTCTACAGTGTGGTCCCTTTATATCACTTAGTTTGGGGTCCATGGGAATGAACCTTGTTATAAGTGAAACCTGCTATAAAGAGATAATTTTACGAAAAAATTATAGGAAAATTACCATGGTACCTTAATGAAGGTCAAAAGCATTGCAGAATGCTCCCTTTGGAGCGTTCTGCAATACTTTTGACCTGCATTAAGCGATAATTGGTCTCAAAAAGCACTTTTTGGTCTTTTTGTATGTGGTCTTTTTACACAGGTTTTACTGTACCCTATATAATCTATACATAAAATCATCTCTCTCAATTGATATAGGGAGAAGTGAGCCAGATAAGGGAAACTATAGTTCATTCTCTACTAAAATAAAGTGCAATGATTGGCTGCTTGCTTTATTTTGAGTCTGAGACTTTTTATAACCTCGAGGCTATAACTCCCAAGTCTCTCCCTAGCTTGAGCCCTGACAATGATATCTTTGTAGCATAGATCCTGTTGATAAACTGGCTTGTGTGAAACAGGAGGCCCTTTACTGCTGTGACTTTTTTTCACTATTCCATGTATCTATGTAGATTTATGTCGAATTCACTGGAGCATGAAATGTAGATCATCACTGGGTCACATTTCCACGATCCATTTTGATTCTGACACCCCTTCTGTCAACAACAGGTTTGTCCATAATCAGCAATGGAAGATTCCATATAACTAAGAGGAGATATATGTTCAAGTAGCAGCCTGCTGCTGTAATCGTCTATGATCCACTTTCTCTAACTGTACAAGACTAGGTTTAGTTAAGGAAATAGACCAATCACATTTAATAACATTTTGTTATACATAAGAGCCTGAACATAATAATCCCAACAAAATGACTTGTGCCCCAAGCAAAGAATGAGACAAGCTGGGGCATCTTCCCAGTCTGATATTTATTCGTTACCCTCTCATTAAATGCATTGTTGCACTTTGCCTTATAAACGTCTCTCACGACATGTGCCTTTATCAGGTCATGATGACGGTGCACTTTTTGAATGATATCACTAATGACGCTGAATCAATATAGTTGAAAAATACATCATAGTCGCTAGTTTGCAGAGTGAGACAATGAGTAAACTGATATATAGAATACCAGGTTTGCTTCTTGATATCAAGTTTACCAGGCTCGGCTTTGACAACATATGTTGAATCGCTCGGCAAGCCTCGCGATGTCAACAAGCGTTCATAAATCCTTACTTGGTTAACTTGATATAAAAAGACATTCACCTAGTATTCTCTATGAACGAACTCTGAGTCATTAGCTACCCATTAAGTAGACAGTAAATACTTTGATATGGGTCAGTTGATGTTCAGACTGGGCCCCTAGGTTATAAATAGAGGATCTTACATAAGTGCTCATGTTTTATTGAATTTATTAAACAAGTTAGGGAAAAGAGATAAAATGCGAGGCTTGTCGAGCATTTTATCTCTTTTTCGCAACAAGTTTAATAAATTCAATAATACAAGAGCACGAATGTTAGATTCTATCTATCATACGAGTGACATACAGATCACTTTGAAATATCATTTCTACCGTAAAAACGTTATAATTTTGTCATTATGTATGTAATGTTGTTATGGACGTCATAAGGTTTCCCGAAAATATATAAGCAGTGGTTTATAGATTTTATTGCATGGCCTTATTTCACTCCCAGACGCGACGTCATGTGATAAATTGTTTTCGTGCTTACTCAACTGAGCACGAAATTTAGACTGCTCATAAAATTGAATTTGCTATAAAAAAAACAAGATTTTTTTTGCATTTAAACTCTCAGATGTATTTATACTGCTATTAAATATTAAAATGCCAACAATTGTTTTTGTTGGCATTTTTAACATTTATGAGTTGAATTGTTACAAGTTGAGCACAGTCGAGTTGAGCATGAAAAAAGTTTTATAACCTCGTGCCCCGATCTGTCTTCCCTGAGCACAAAGCTCATTTTGTTGGTGTCATTTTGCTATGGTCTATATAAATAAAAGATGTGGGAAAACCTGTCTTCAGGCCTAGGCTTTGTTAAGACCTTTAATTATTTATTTTTTATCATATGACGTCGCGTCTGGGAGTGAAATAACACCATGCAATAAACTTGATAAACCACTAGTGGTTTACAGGTTTTCGGGAAACATTATGGCGTACATAACAACATTACATACATAACTGTAATGACAAAATTATAAAGTTTTTACGGCAGAAATGAGATTTCAAAGTTAATCCTTATGTCATATGATAAATAGAATCTAACATTCGTGCTCTTGTCTCATTGATTTATTGAACTTGTTGCGAAAAAGAGGTAAAATGCTCGGAAAGCCTCGCATTTTATCTGTTTTCCCCAACTTGTTTAATAAATTCAATAGAACATGAGCAATCATGTAAGATCCTCTATTTTTTAAATGTTGCTACTGTTTTAACAATAAATGGGCCATGACACAAGAAATGTGACAAGATCAGGTTCAAACCAGCCTACTCAGCTTCAGGGACTAGCTGCAATCTTGAAATTTTGTATGCAGAAAGTGTGGCTATTATACCTTCCAGTAAGTGAAAGGTGCTGATCAGACAGATGCATACAACAAAGTCAGGTATTCTCGCATCGAGGCCCAATTGTATTTTCATTTTGGTGTTAAATGGATGTCTGATCTTTTTTGTACTGTCTTTATTCTGATTACTGTTCATATTCATGATGTAAAAATATTGTTGTTGTTTTCAAAAATGTTACAAATATTTCAACAAGAAATATCTTTTCATTTTGGTGATATTTGGATATCTCATTATTTTGTACCATCTAGATCTAAAACAATATTTAGTCATCTGTGACATTCTTTTTCAATATCAAAATTTTCAAAAGTTCTTTCACCTGGAAAGAGTGTCAACCAGTTTGGACCCAGATGAGGACCCACATTTTGTCGGTCCTGATCTGGGTTCAAACTGATTGCAAAGGTTATTAGGAGATGACACAAGCAGGAATAAACCGTCAAAGTAATATAAAGAAGGATACGGTTTGAGCTGCTCTGCAAAATTCTTCATATCTTCTCCAATCTGATCTTGACCGGGAGTAGCAACAACACTCAGTTCTACAAGAGATGATAGAGAAATAGGCTCTAGACTCTCAGTGTTACTAGGCTGCTGCATCTGAATAAGAAACATGAGGACTTTAAGAATTTAAGACCCGAAGTAGAAACAACACTAAGCTCTACGAGAGATGATAGAGAGATAGGCTCTAGACTCTCAGTGTTACTAGGCTGCTGCATCTGAATAAGAAACATGAGGACTTTAAGAATTTAAGACCGGAAGTAACAACAACACTAAGTTCTACAAGAGATGATAGAGAGATAGGCTCTAGACTCTCAGTGATACTAGGCTGCTGCATCTGAATATTAGAAACATGAGGACTTTAAGAATTTAAGATAGGAAGAAGCAACAACACTTAGTTCTACGACAGATGATAGGGAGATAGGCTCTAGACTCTCAGTGTTACTAGGCTGTTGCATCTGAATAAGAAACATGAGGACTTTAAGAATTTAAGACTGGAAGTAGCAACAACACTAAGTTCTACGAGAGATGATAGGGAGATAGGCTCTAGGCTCTCAGTATTACTAGGCTGCTGCATCTGAATAAGAAACATGAGGACTTTAAGACTGGAAGTAGCAACAACACTAAGTTCTAAGAGAGATAATAGGGAGATAGCCTCTAGACTCTCAGTATTACTAGGCTGCTGCATCTGAATAAGAAACATGAGGGCTTTAAGAATTTAAGACCCGAAGTAGCAACAACACTAAGTTCTACCTGAGATGATAGGGAGATAGGCTCTAGACTCTCAGTATTACTAGGCTGCTGCATCTGAATAAGAAACATGAGGACTTTAAGAATTTAAGACTGGAAGTAGCAACAACACTAAGTTCTACGAGAGATGATAGAGAGATAGGCTTTAGACTCTCAGTTTTACTAGGCTGTTGCATCTGAATAAGAAACATGAGGACTTTAAGAATTTAAGACTGGAAGTAGCAACAACACTAAGTTCTACCAGAGATGATAGGGAGATAGGCTCTAGACTCTCAGTGTTACTAGGCTGCTGCATCTGAATAAGAAATATGAGGACTTTAAGAATTAAAGACAGGGAGTAGCAACAACACTAAGTTCTACCAGAGATGATAGGGAGATAGGCTCTAGACTCTCAGTGTTACTAGGCTGCTGCATCTGAATAAGAAATATGAGGACTTTAAGAATTAAAGACCGGGAGTAGCAACAACACTAAGTTCTACGAGAGATGATAGAGAGATAGGCTCTAGACTCTCAGTGTTACTAGGCTGCTGCATCTGAATATTAGAAACATGAGAACTCTAAGAATTAAAGAATGGGAGTAGCAACAACACTAAGTTCTACCAGAGATGATAGAGAGATAGGCTCTAGACTCTCAGTGTTACTAGGTTGCTGCATCTGAATAAGAAAAATGAGAACTTTAAGAATTAAAGACTGGGAGTAGCAACAACACTAAGTTCTACCAGAGGTGATAGAGAGATAGGCTCTAGACTCTCAGTGTTACTTGGCTGCTGCATCTGAATAAGAAATATGAGGACATAAGAATTTTAGACTGGAAGTTGCAACAACACTACGTTCTATAAGAGATGACTGAGAACCAGGCTCTAGACTCTCAGTGTTACGTGGTTGCTGCATCTAAATAAGAAACATGAGGACTGGAAGTAGCAACAACACTAAGTTCTATGAGAGATGATAGAGAGATAGGCTCTAGACTCTCAGTGTTACGTGGTTGCTGCATCTAAATAAGAAACATGAGGACTGGAAGTAGCAACAACACTAAGTTCTATGAGAGATGATAGAGAGATAGGCTCTAGACTCTCAGTGTTACTTGGCTGCTGCATCTGAATAAGAAATATGAGGACATAAGAATTTTAGACTGGAAGTTGCAACAACACTAAGTTCTACAAGAGATGACTGAGAACCAGGCTCTGGACTCTCAGTGTTACGTGGTTGCTGCATCTAAATAAGAAACATGAGGACTGGAAGTAGCAACAACACTAAGTTCTCAAGAGATGATGGAGGGATAGGCTCTAGACTCTCAGTGCTACTTGCTTGCTGCATATGAATAAGCGACGTTAGGACTTTAAGAATTTAAGACTGGGAGTAGCAACAACACTAAGCTCTACAAGAGATTATAGACTCTAGACTCTCAGTTTTACTTGGAAGTTGCAACAGAATAAGAAACATGGTTATAAAACGTTTTCATGCTCAACTTGGAATAGCATCATGAAATTGATCATGCTCATAAATGTTAAGCATTTTAACCATAATGAGCAGAATAAATTCTATGGTCAGTTGAGTATGATTTTTTTTTATAACTTAAAGGCAACTTAAAATGTATACCAGACATAGAGTGATCACAGTAACTCATGCAGTTAAGCAGTCAAACACTCATTTTGTTCAGTTTAAAGCATTTGTCAGGTAAATGCATGAGTATAAAGTGAAAACATCTTATATGTTATGGACTGCAAGGTCTATAAATCATTCTTGCGAGTGGCATTTTTTGTGGCCTGATGATCATCTGACACTCTGATAGTGTTCCTAAAGAAGCTTTTGAAAAAGTCAGCAGATGACAACAAAAGAATGAAAAATCACCCAGCATGCAGAGCTAACATCTGACCAAGACATGTTAATAAGTTTTAACTCAACCAGAATCATTTCTGGGTTGGTAGTTTAATGACTGACTTAGTGTGTAATAAATTATGAGCCATGACATGGTATTTCCAATAATTTGGTATGTGCGACCAGCAAAGGCTCA
Organism: Loripinus fragilis; assembly: GCA_964019695.1. Classification (NCBI taxonomy): domain Eukaryota; kingdom Metazoa; phylum Mollusca; class Bivalvia; order Lucinida; family Lucinidae; genus Loripinus; species Loripinus fragilis. The sequence goes on along the minus strand of OZ026519.1, from coordinate 19,459,308 downwards.
GACCAGCCTGTGCATACCTGCAGTCTGATCAGAGCCTTTGCTCGCCTCTTGAAAATTCTATGAGTTTTAAGCTACTGACTGAACATCATTTGAGCCTCGACACGAGGTTTCCAACAATGTGGTATGTTCGACCAGCAAAGGCTCAGACAAGCCTGCGCATATGCGCAGTCTGATCAGAGCCTTTGCTAGTTGCTTGAATATTCTATGAATGTTAAGTTACTGACCAAACATCATTTGGGGTTTCTTAGCTTAACTGGAGGCTGCACAGGCTCATCTGAGTCTACACTTATCAAAATGCCACATTGTTGGAAATCACATGTCACGGCTCATTTGGAGTTTGTAAGCTTATAAGAAGGTTGCACAGGCTTGTCTGGGTCTACACTTGTCAAAATGCCACATTGTTGGAAATCACATGTCGTGGCTCATTATTATGTTTAATTTCAATCAAGGGGCAAACTCTGATCTTGCTCTATGAAAACTGCCCATCTGCATTTGGAAACCACTTCTTCCTTACATCAACTCCTATGCAAATTTCGAAGAAAACTTGTCCAAAAGAAACTCATTTGTAAAGCAGAATTGAAGTGCTGACAGATGGATGGACAGACGCCAAAATATATGAAAGATATTACATATTAAGTCAACAGTTTTAACAAAACTACCCACCTTGTACAACTTTGAAACTGTCACTTTCATCCTTCCCTTGTGAAAAAAGAAGCCTTTGGCAATAAACTCATAATCCATCCTGAAAAACAGACATAAGACGTGTGTATTTTTAAACAATGTCAGGCATACTTGTTTAGATTTGAATTGACCTGCAGATTACATGTACCTCAAAACGCTGCATGTTAGATGACAATTGTCACAATAAAACTCAAAGTACATGAAAAAGGCCAGTTGGGTTGGCCTGTCTAGTTAAGAAAGATTATTCTTTCAATTCGGTGTAGTCCTGAAAAACAGATTTTAGTCTAGGTGAAATGTTTTTTTCTTAACTTCAATGGGTTTATATTAAAGGGTATAAACAGAGAAAATTGGTGAAGATGGTCATGCAAACTTGTACAATTAGAACCAATAAACCCTTAACCCTTTTTAGACTAATAGAATTGTCCATAAAGCATGACACAGTCAAGTCAGGATGGTCCATTATGTATATTGAAAAGTCAAATGTTATAATCCCCCCCCCCCCCCAATGTATTTCTTTCTCAAAGGTAGATTTTGTATCAGCAAACAGTGCAGACCCTGATCATCTGGGTCTTCGCTGCTTGCCAACATACTTGTTTAGGGATTTCCAGTGTACAAAAGGTTAAAAGAGATTGAACTTCTACAGCAGATGACAAATTTAGCAATATTTTCTTGAATCTTTTAGAATGTAAGGCTTGACATTCAATTTTAATCAGCTCATGATCTGCCAAGAGACAATTTTCATTAAATATAGCCGTAAAGCAGAAGCAATCTTTATGCAGAAACGACTGAAAAGGTCACCTACTGCAATTTTAGTTGCCATTTTAAAGATTCAGTTATTAACTAGCAGCCACTTTTTTGTAGGACTAAAATGTTCCTGAGCAGAGGATTCAGGCCCATACTTTTGTCCTAAGCCTTATCTAAGTCAACACCAGAGGACAAAAATATTTAAATATTGCACCTGTCCTGCAGGACGAGTGACTTACAACTTTCACTCGTCCTGCAAACTCATGCACATGTCCTTTAAAAGCGTATGCAAGAAAGAACATAAGTGAGTAATAAGTAATACGACTGCCTAAAGTAATTCTTCCTAAAGCACTTGTCCTGTTCACTCGTCCTACAGGACGAGTGCTTTGGGAAGAATTGCTTGTCCTTTCTAGATTTCACTCGTAATTACGAGCGGACGAGTGGAATTTTTGTCCCCTGAACACCTTTTGTATACTATCAGCAAATGTTCTGAGGCGACCATACTGGTTTTTCTGACCCTTTGTGGCTCTCTTATACCATGTTCACAAGTTCTGAACCTTTAAAGCGCCAAGAAAAAATGCATCTGAAAAAGACATCTGCTGATGTCGTCTGCTGCAAATAATTGCCTAGCATTACTGACTAATTTCAGTATAGAAGCAAACAGGGTGGACCTAGATCAGACTGCTCCTATAGGAGCAGTCTGATCTGGGTCCACACTGTTTGTCATAGAGGCTTCTTAAACATTTCAGCAGACGAGAAAAGCAGACAACTTTTGTTGCAATTGGCGCTTTATGGGTTAAAACCCCAGTGCTGGCTCACATGTTGGATTTTAATTTTTGGCAACACTTAGGAGGTAGGAGGAGAACATACCTTATGAGATACAGCCAAATTAACCCTTAAAGCGCCAAGAAAAAAAATGCACCTGAAAATGTCGTCTGCTGAAGTCGTCTGTAGCAAATAATTGCCTAACATTACTGACCAATTAGGTAAAGAAGGAAACAGCATGGACCCAGAACAGACTGCTCCTAGAGGTTTGCCATAGAGGTTTCTTAAACATTTCAGCAGATGAGAAAAGCAGAAGAATTTTGTTGCGATTCCCGCATTAAGGGTTAATATACATTCATTCCACTTACCTGAAGCCCATTTCATTGAGAAATTGTAGTACTGAATCAGAGACACCTATATCAAAACAAGATCTTACAAGTGTATGTCGACTCTTGTCGCCCATTTCTGAGGTTCCAATATATTGTAAATGCCTGAAAGTAAAAATATGGGGCAGCTCATGAGATCATGGGTCCAGATATGCACATTTTTTTAAGCCTAAAATTGTGATTATTTTCTTATCTGTCAGATCAAACATGTGTTTTGAGTGCTCAAAAGAATCGTCTCATTGAGACAGTTCTTTTGAGTGCCCACAACATGTTTTGGTTGAGAAATAAGAAATATAATTTCCAATTACACACTCATATCTGGAGGCCTGAATCATTGCATGTGTAAAGTCACTCTTCAAGTGTGTGAGTGTTAATGTGGTGATTTTTAAGGAAAAACGAGTGAGCATTTTACTTTAAATTTTTTAATTTCCTATCTTTGCATCATCATCATCATCATCATCATCATCATCATCATCATCATCATCATCATCATCATCATCATCATCATCATCATCATCATCATCATCATAATCAGATTTTTGATTAAAATGCAGGTGCAGGGACAACATCCACATCAGTGGGCCCCTTTCCAGGTAACTAGCTACAGGGATGAGAACAGTCAGACATTCTCAATCCAGAAAACCTGTCTGTTGGATCCTGAATGGAGCCAAACAGATTTTTAGATCACTTATAAAAAGCTTAAATTAACATAATACCAATAGAAAGCACTCAGTTTATGCTTAATCTATGGTAAAATCAATTCAAAAATGTTAAAACTAAGTTTCAACCAAATTTACATTGACATTATACACATCATATGCCAGTGCTCAATCAGGAAATCCTGATCAATCCAGAACTTTCTCATCCCTGTAGCTAGCTGCACGCATAGCAGATCTCACACCTGATTTCTAGGTGCTCCTTTCTTGAGGGTCAGCTGTCGTGAGCTTCCACGTACCGCAGTCTTTCTCCATCAGTTTCTTCCATGTTAGCTTGGGCCTCCCTGCCCCTCCCCCCCCCCCCCCCCCCCCCCCGCCCCCCTGCCACCAATCTGTATATCACATGCTGTTCTGACTGCACCACTAGAACACTCCACATGCCCAAACCAGCAAGCCTTCTCTCTCTCAAAATGAGGTCGAGGTCTTCAAGCTAAAGCTTTGCAAGTAGTTCCCTTGACTTTACCGTGGCCACATCCTCTGGCTTGATACTGCAGATATGTCTGATCGTGGCCTATCAAGGGCTGCAGGTTCGTCTTGGTCAGTGGCCAAGTTTCACTGGCATGGAGCATGGCGCTCTTCTCCCAAGAGCTGAAAACATGGCTAAGTGTCTTGTAATAGAGGTGGCGGAATGTGAGAACTGGTAGTAGCTCCCTGAACTTTTTCCAGGCTGTTTTCACACGAGTAGTGACCGTTATTTCACATTGTGACAGCCTCCACCAGCAGAAAGCATGCCACCCAGGTAGCAGAAGGAAGCTACCACCTCCAGCTTATCAGGTCCAATCTGAACTTCACTCTGTGGTCAGCGGTCAATAGGGTGGGCATTTCCCATGCACACCTATAATCAGGATTTGGTGCCAGTAGTTGTAGCCCGCTGCATTTCTTATGCATCCAAAGTTTGCAGCCATTGCAGTAGATGCTGTTGTTGCCTACTCCTGTACGACTGACAGCACATGGGTATTCGCCTGAACTCTGCAAGAGGTCCAGGCCTGTACCACAGATCATAACCTTTCTTTCCCGTATTTACCCTCAACCCCTTCTTCTCCATGGCTTTTTACTGACCGTTACAATGTGGTACTTCTTTTGTGGATCATATGTGTTATTTATGTTTTGTGTTTGTGTCTTGATTCACATCTGAACTAAAGGTGAGGTTGATGCGCCATGAAACCGGTTAAAGCCCTCCAGTAATATATTTTAACTGACTGTTCCAAGGCGGTGCTTCTTTTGTGGATGTTTTATTTTATTTCTGTCTAATTTTGTTATACTTTAGTGCGCGTCTGTTTATTGATGCCTTGTGGTCACCTGCTGGGAAAGGGCTGACCTCTTGGCTCTCATTTGTGATGTCTAATTGTGAAGTTGTCACTTTCCCATTGGTATCCTGGGTCAGGTGTGGTGCTTGATTGTATCAATTCATGATCTTTGCCCTTTTTCTTACTTATATGCAAAAGTAGGTTTAAGTCTAAATGAGCCGCAGCAATACCACAGGTTTCAAACAATTTTCTTCTCAAATTTCTCCCTTATTTTCATATAGGGGAAGTAAACCTGCAAAAAGTAAATATTAAGCCTATAATCCTAAACTCATATATGTAGTAGGAACACTGTTTCCGTATACATACCAATGTTCTGGTGAAACCAATGAATGTCTAAGATGAACTGAGATCGGCTGTTGACCTTGGTTCCCTCCTAAAAAGAAAACATCAAAATAGTTTTATTATTGTTACCATTGGTCAAGTTAAGCAAAATTTTAATTCTCATTGAGACCCAATACATAATATGAGCCATGACATGAGATTTCCAACAATGTGGTATGTGCGACCAGCAAAGGCTCAGACCAGACTGTGCATATGCGCAGTCTGATTAGAGTCTGTACTAGTCGCTTGAATATTCTATGAGTGTTAAGCTACTAACAGAGTTTCTAAGCTTAAAAGAGGCTGTAAAGGTTAGTTTGAGTATACACTTGTCAAAATGCCACATTGTTGGAAATCACATGTCACGGCTCAATTATGTTTTGGCTAAGCAATAAGAAAAAAAAAATTAAATTGCACATTCTTATATGGAGGTCTGTGTTATTATTATATACATTTCTGCATTAGTCTAGCAACCCCAATTGAGGACTGAAATGCAGATTTTTAGCTTGTACTTGATGATGCAAAGCATTAGGCCTTTTTATGTCTGTAAAGCCTGTCATGGTAGCAATAAAACGGCAACGCAATATGGTAGCAATAATGCAGAAATGCAGATTTTTAGCTTGTACTTGATGATGCAAAGCATTAGGCCTTTTAATGTCTGTAAAGCCTGTCATGGTAGCAATAAATCGGCAACGCAATATGGTAGCAATAATGCAGAAATGCAGATTTTTAGCTTGTACTTGATGATGCAAAGCATTAGGCCTTTTAATGTCTGTAAAGCCTGTCATGGTAGCAATAAAACGGCAACGCAATATGGTAGCAATAATGCAGAAATGCAGATTTTTAGCTTGTACTTGATGATGCAAAGCATTAGGCCTTTTAATGTCTGTAAAGCCTGTCGTGGTAGCAATAAAACGGCAACGCAATATGGTAGCAATAATGCAGAAATGCTGATTTTTAGCTTGTACTTGATGATGCAAAGCATTAGGCCTTTTAATGTCTGTAAAGCCTGTCATGGTAGCAATAAATCGGCAACGCAATATCTTCATACAGTTCATTTGTTTCGCAAGAAAATCTATATGATTGAAATTATTTATACAGACACATATTCGCATAATGAAACTAGCACCTGTAGATAACTTGATTACGCTTTTAACAATATCTTAATGACAGGTCATACTTTGTTAAGTTGTTAACTCTTACAGGGGCAATCACGACTGCAGCAGACCACAAATTTTTCATCATCTTTCCTGATTTTCGAAAAAAAAATTAGGTATGATATTTCATGAGAATCGTCTGCCAGCAGACAAAATTCTCATGAAATATCAAGCCTTATTTTTTTTTTGAAAAAGCAGCAAAATTTGAAATTGTCGCCTGCTGCAAATTAAAGGTGGCACTCGGGGCACAATTTTTTTTCAATATTGCACTTGCCCTGCAAAACGAGTCACAGGTGAAAGACGCGGTGATCTGTCCACCGAGACCTCGACCCCACCCCAAAAAAAACACATACAAAGCAAAGAAATATTTTTGAAAACTGTGTTTTTCCATCGAAAAATGAATAAAATTTCATTTTATAAACTTTTTCATGGTACACTATGACTATCTTATATATAGATAGATAGTCATAGTGTACCATGAAAAATTTATAAAATGAAATTTTATTCATTTTTTGATGGAAAAACACAGTTTTCACAAATATTTCTTAGATAGTCATAGTGTACCATGAAAAAATTTATAAAATGAAATTTTATTCATTTTTTGATGGAAAAACACAGTTTTCACAAATATTTCTTGGCTTTGTATTATTATTATTTTTTTTTGGGGGGGGGGGGGGTAAAAATAAGACATTTTTTCTTTATTTTTTGATGTCTTTTCAACAAATCAGTGAAAAAAACTTACCTACCCAACTGAACAATTATGAATCTGATGTCAGCCAACATTTTTTTAAGGATGACCTAAACCCAAATGGGTAAAACACAACAGGGCCATGGTGGCCCTGGATCTTAGCCCTGGATGTATTTTAATTAAGCACAGTGGAATCATTTGAGAATTTAAGGAACATGGAGTATAGTAGATCATTTTTCTTTTTTAACTTTGTTGGCCATTTTGTTTGGTTGAGTGGAAATGGAAATGTTTCAGCAATTTTGGCAGATGGCCTTATAAGGAACATTTATGTGAAATTATTTTGAATTTGGACCAGGCATCAAGGTTATAAAACTTGAGTTCATTCTCAAACTCAAAATAAAGCACAATGATTGGCTGCCTGCGGACACTTGTTCCCAAGCAGCCAATCAATGGGCTTTATTTTGAGTTTGAGCCTGTACTCAAGTTTTATAACCTCAACCCAGTTGTTCAGGAGATGTTCATGCTGTTTAAAACATTTCTTATCTACAGCTCTGGTGGCCAACTTATTCGATGGAGCAGAACCATTTAGGCAATTTTGGTAGATGGGCCGAGATGGCATTATGAGGAACATTTCTGTGAAATCATTTTAAATTTGGACCAATGGCTTAAGATATAACCTCAACCCATTTGTTCAGGAGGAGATGTTCATGCTGTTTAAAACATTTCTTATCTACAGCTCTGGTGGCCAGCTTATTCGATGGAGCAGAACCATTTAGGCAATTTTGGTAGATGGGCCGAGACATTATGAGGAACATTTCTGCGAAATCATTTTAAATTTGGACCAGTAGTTCAGAAAGAGTTGTCATTTTAAGGAATTCCTTATCTACAGCTCTGGCAGCCAAGATGGCGGAGCACAACCATTTAGATACTTTTGGTAGAGGGCATTATGAGGAACATTTCTGTGAAATTATTTTGAATTTGGACTAGTGGTTAAGGAGATCTGTTGTTCAAAATAGTTCTTACCTACAGCTCTGGTGGCCATCTTGTTTGGCGGAGGGGAACCATTTAAGCAATTTGGCTAGAGGGCCTTATAACGAACATTTCTGTAAAATTATTTTGAATTTGGACCAGTGTTTCAGATGTCATTTAAAATATTTCTTACCTACAGCGCTGGCAGCTTTCTTTTTTTGCAGATAGGTACCGTTTGGGCAATTTTGCTAGGTATGTCAAAAAAGGTCACCTTGAGCCTGAGCTAAAAAGTACAGTAATTAACCCATTTAAACCTAGCATCCTTTTTATGGGACATCGACAAACAGTGAAGAGTCAGATCAGAATGTGGTGGCTGATGAGGTTCTACACTATTTGCTTATAGAATGTACTTTGAAAATTCAAATTAAATTGAAACCCCTTAAATTCCAAATGGATTCGTCCAATTGATAATCTTGGAAAATTTGATTAGGAATAAATGGGTTAATACTGTTCCTGATCATTTGTTTCATCTATTATACCCACTTAGGCCAGATTTTTTTTATTAGTTGATTTATGAACCCTCCTACAGTAATTTTCCGGAAATTAGGAAAAAAATAAAATTTATTTTCTAAACAAATGTTTTTATTTTATCCACCGACTCTAAATACTATTTGGTTGGTTGAAAAAAAAAATTTGAGGTTCTGTCTGTGTATTTTTGAGAGTGACACTGTTAAAAGTGATAGTCCTGTCCAGATTTTTAGGAAATTGATGAAATATATAAAAATTTAATAAAGACTGTTGGTTTACCTCACTAGTTTTACTGTTTTTTCTGGAGATATTAAAAAAAAAAGCTCTGAAAATGTAAAAAAAAAAAAAAGCTCTGAAAATGACCAGTTAACTGGTCATTTTCAGAGCTTTTTTATTTATTTTTTTTCGTCCCCCGACCCTAAATCTGAAAAAAATTTCCCGTAAATCAACTAATAAAAAAATTCTGGCCTTAGTGATTAACTCACTCATTTGTAACACCATTTCATGGTCGGTAAAGATTTCTGGTGGATTCTCAGCGTTGTCACAGAGCCCCCGTAATCGATGTATTAAAACCTCTTTCGATGTGTCCACAATACTTCCTTGCAACAAATACTCATGCTGAGGAGCTATACCAGCTTTAAACGCCTGTGACAGTGAGTGATCCATCCTATATAAAGTAAACCAAAATAGTTAACCCTTAAAGCGCCATTCAGGACTGCAGCAGAGGACAAATTTTGCAACATCTTTGGCTTTACTCATTTTTGAGGTCAGACACCCTAGAAACATGTATTTCTTCTAATTATGAACCATATATTAAGAGTATTTAGTAGGGCTGTTTTGTTTTGTTTTGTTTGTTGCTTTACGTCCCAAGTCAACAGCTATGGTCATTGCGGGACGGTCAGTTCACCTAACCACACTTTTTCCTGGGCAGGCTTGAACAAGCGGTTAACCAGTAATTCGTGCACATACTTTCGCTTGTAACTGACAACAACCCTTCTTGAATGAATCAGCGGAAGGGGGAGAATGACCGTAGAAATCATTTCATGACCAATCTCCACGAAAGTATGGGACCGGACCTGGATCAAACTCACGACCCCTGGATCTGCAGTCAGACACGCATCTGTAGCCTAGTAGGGCTGTAACAATAGATCGGACTATAGATATATCGCAATAACCTAGGCAATGTTACTACATTGATAGGAAAGTGGCAATGCCAATAGTATTGGAAATAGTGTTTTCACTATCACATTAATTTCAATAGTTTTTAGACATAAGGATTTTGACTTTAAAATTGTTTGGTAAGACACAAAAAGAAAGTTAAATTGCAATAGGATGTATCTGTTGTTGCCTCCCATGCATTTCAGTAAGATGTGGACTTTGACAATATTTTGAAATTTTTCTCTCGTTTCCATACAAAAATTGGTACCAGTATGTGCAGAAAAGTCCTACCATATTCTTAATTTTCTCCTTCAAACAAACATAAATGATTCAGACAATAGTATCACAATAGTATTGCAACGGTAGTCCACAATAGTAATAGTATCGCAATTGCTTCCTGCAATGTCAATACTATGGCATGGTTAATTTCAAAGAAAACTATCATTTTTCAAGGTTCCAGAGGGGGTCCAACATTTTCCAGGGGGGGTCCAACTTTTTCCAGGTGGGGTCCAATTGCTTATGCCCTATAGAAACCCATATAACTTGTGATTTTCCAGGGGGGGTCTGGACCCCCTGTCCCCCCTCTGGATCTGCACTTGCCAGCCCAAAATTAAGGGGCACTGGGAGACTGGGCCCCTGTTAGTCTCTTTCCCTGCATACTTTATTGTAACTGTAACATGTAGCTGCACAAACCTCCGATCTGTACTTTCGCTTTACATCACATATAATGTAAGCGTAACGCTGATTGGTTCAGTAATAATAGACAACCAATCAATATTGACTTGAACAGAAGCATGGTTCACTGTGGCCCCGGATTCACTTCATCATGCTGACCAAATTACTATAAATGCATGATACCAGTCAGCGATAATTCTAAAAAAAACGGGACTTGCTTCCTTGAAAGTTTTATATGAGATTCACGCACAAAGATCACTGGGTATGCGTGCACAAATTTACGTTTTTGCTCGTAGATACTTAATGATGTGCGTTCATGGCTGTTTCTGTGCTTGAATTATGTACTGCTGGATGTTTTGGACGATTGGAGTAAATTTTACGATGATAGCAAACAAATTGACACTGTATACCTGGACATTAAGAAAGCGTTTGACACTATACCATAAAAAGACTGCTATTAAAAATGGAACAAGTAGCCCAATGGGCAACGATCATTCACCTGGGGGCCAGCATAATGTTTGGAGACACCATAATTTATGTTCCTCAAAGGCAGGTAACTCTGAACTTGAAACAGTGATCAGTAATATATTCAAACACTCAAGCAGCGCCCTAGATAAGCTTTTGGGTCAATTGGGTATTTACGCAACCTGGTTATCCTCAATTGCGTACTTGCAAAAACAATTGCGTATTTTCATATATTTTTTTTATGCCACGTTTTTTTTTCTGTGATTACAGGTTTTCTTATTGCATGAAGCCATCGGGAATGTGCTTGCATATTAATTCACTCCCATCGTCTGCCTTTCTAAAGTATCAAACTAGCGGATTTTATTTACCTGCAGCAAATCTCATACCCTTGTTGACATTCAGGCATGTACACTTTGCAAAGTTTCACTTTCATCATAGTGTTTTTCCGCGAAATACTGGACTGGGCACCGATATTTTATTCATAAACTGGAGTTATATTGCGCCTTGCTATTAAAAAAAAAAATCAATACCCGACTGGCATTTGTTTATTACACGAATGGAATGAAATGGACCAAATAGTACGCAATGCATGTAATTGCATACCGATCGTTAGAATTGCTTTTCGGTATGCACACATTTCATTTTAAATGCTTTTTTGAGGATTTTAATTGCGTATACACGCTAATACGCTGCTTATCTAGGGTGCTGCTCAAGATATTATTCCGATTCTGGTTATCTGCGAGTATTAAAAAGATCTGACTAAAACTTGCAGAGGAAACCTGGTGAAACTATATTTTTCAGATGCTCAAGGGCAGATAACTCCATAGTCAGTGATGAGATCTGACCAAAATTCAAACTCATCCATTGTTTTATGTATGTCCTGGTTACCTACAAGAATGAAGAAGATCAAATGAAAAAAGAATGAACTAGAATGGTCAATACATAATAGAGCTATATTTTAGACACTCAAGGGTAGCTAACTATAGTTGCTGGTCAAGTGTGGCCGAAAATCAAACTGATTTAAGCTTTTATAGTTGTCCTTGATACCTGCAAGAATAATGAATATCCATCCAGAAATGAAAGCATTAGAGTGTTCACAACATTAATCCCATTATAGGTCTATGGAGATTTTTTTCAGACATTCAAGGGCAGATTACTCCATAGACACATGTTGGATCTTGCTGAATTTCAAACCCATCCAAGCTTTTATAGCTGTCTTTGTAAGCTGCAAGAATGAATAAGATCCAATCAAAAATGAAGGTGCCAGAGTGCTCACAACATTATACATTCATTTTTCAAACGCTCAAGGGCAGCTAACTCAGTAGATGGTGATGGGATTTGACAGAAATTCAAATCATTCAAGCTTTTATGGTTGTCCTTGTTACCTGCAAGAATGATGAAGATCCATTCAAAAATGAAAGCACTAGAGTGCTCACAACATTTCTCCCATTATGAGTCTATGGAGAATTTTTCAGACATTCAAGGGCAGCTAACTCCATAGACCAAGGTCAGATCTAGCCGAATTTCGCACCATCCAAGCTTTTATAGCTGTCCTTGTTACGTGCAAGAATGAATAAGATTCAAACAAAAATGAAGGTGCTAGAGTGCTCACAACATTATACATTCATTTTTCAAACACTCAAGGGCAGCTAACTTAGTAGTTGGTGATGGGATCTTGACGAAATTCAAACTCATTCAAGCTTTTATGGTTGTCCTTGTTACCTGCAAGAATTAATAAGATTCAATTAAAATAAGCACTAGAGTGCTCACAACATTTCTCCCATTATAAGTCTATGGAGACATTTTCAGAGGTTCAAAGGTTGCTAACTCTGCAGACCCTGGTCCAATCTTGCAGAATTTCGAACCCATCCAAGCTTTTATTGCTGTTATTGTCACCTGCAAGAATAAAGAAATTTAAGATCCAATGAAAAATGGAAGAGCTAAAGTGCTCACAAGATTTTCCTCATTATAACACTATGGTGGAGTTCGCGCGTTGCCCATAGAGACTATGGTTGCTCTTCCGGCTGTCAGCGTTCCTCCCCAGTAAAACAGTCAACCAATCACAGCCTTCGATACTAAACCTACAGGTTTCTGGCAATTCCAAGTTTGCATCGGAGGACGGGAACCAATCAACTATAGTCCGACCACAGATTTGGTCTGGTTCCTCTGGTGAAACTAGACATGCGCAGTGCATAAAACCAGAGAGAGTATTATCGCTCTATGGTCCGACTAAAGGGACTGGACCATAAACTGGTTAACGCACTAACTCCGCCTATGGGAGCTATCTGTTGCCATGGAAACCGGAGTTCTGATCCGATCTGGCCTATTGTTAATATAAAAAATGTTTTTTGTTGTGGCTCTGATTATACTGATTCAACTTTAAAAAATGTAAAAAATGTCTTTTGGAAGGATGTACTTAAAGCTCTATCAAATCTACAGAAACGCTTAAATGTGGATTGTGACAAATCCTGTCCATATCAAACACCTATTTTTTGCAACAAAAATTTATTGGTTGGGGGAAAAAGCTTTTTCTACAAGTCATGGTTAGATAAAGGAATTTGTTTCATTCAGGATCTGATGGATATTGAAGGTAATCTTCTCAACTTCCATGCATTTATTCAGTCAACATCAATCAAAACAAATTTTCTACAGTATCAAGGAGTTATTGAATGCATCAAAAAGCTTATGAATAAAAACAAATTGTTCAATAAACTTGACAAAAATATAACTGGTCCAATATTTCCAAAAATAGTTCAATCAATCCTTAAACAAAAGAAAGGCTCCCAAAACATCTATAAAATTTTGAATGAAAATAATGATGAACCAACAGGAAAAAATAAATGGAACCGTTTATACCATATTGACGAAAAGTCATGGGAATATATATTTATGGCCCCTTTCAAAATAACAAAATGTACAAAGCTTAGATGGTTTCAAACCTGTATAAACCATAAAATTCTGGCCACAAATAAATTTCTTTACCAGATAAAAACAATAGATAGTCCAAATTGTTCTTTTTGCAGTACTAATGAAGAATCGATTGAACATCTTTTTTTGGAAGTGCTCAAAAACCCAACAATTCCTAAAAGAGGTAACAGAAAAATTTCAAGAAATGAATATATCACTAATTTTGAATGAAAGTAATTTCATTCTTGGCAACTTTCCCCCAAACACTTCGAATACACTTCAATTTTTAATGCTTGTTGCAAGGTATTACATCAATATGTGCAGAGGAACACACAAACACTTGACATTTTTGGAATATAAGATAAATGTTCACTCACTATTTCAAAGTCTCAGAGAAATTGCAATACAAAGAAATGAATTGAAAAACTTCTTAGATGCTTGGGCACCATTTAAGAATTTGCTAAATGCAAATTTATAGCAACGTACACATCAGCATAAGTCAAAAATGACAATAGAAAAAATGTACAGATAAAATGCTCCTTAATAATAAGGATTTGATAAAGATAATACCCTACAAATATAATACAAAATAAATAAATCCACCCAGGACTCTTGACATTAAGTGAATTAAACTTTACAGAAAAAGCCGACAAGAGAACTGGTGAACCCCGCATGACTGGTTATTCTTTCTCTCCAGAGGTCTTAACTTCTTTCTTCTTCTTCCTACCCTATTTTCTGTTTCCTACTAAAATGTGTGAAAACTAGTTATGGTTACAAAACCATGTAACCCCTAAATAATTAATACATAAGCTGCTGTAGAATTAAGGTGAGGTGAGAGTATGAATGAGAGAATGAAAGAGATATGTAAATAAATTGTAAACACCCTGATAGTTGCCTCTGGGCTATCAAGGTAAATTGTAAAAGGGGCTTATAAAATAAATGATCAAAACACAAAAAAAAAAAAAAAAAAAAAAAAAAAGTTTGCATCGGAGGACGGGAACCAATCAACTATAGTCCGACCACAGATTTGGTCTGGTTCCTCTGGTGAAACTAGACATGCGCAGTGCATAAAACCAGAGAGAGTATTATCACTCTATGGTCCGACTAAAGGGACTGGACCATAGTCTGGTTAACGCACGAACTCCGCCTATGGGAGCTATCTGTTGCCATGGAAACCGGAGTTCTGATCCGATCTGGCCTAAAACCTAATGCAGCCTATCCCCAACCCAAATGATGTTTTAGATGAAATTTGATTATGATCCATCGGCCAGCTGGTCTCAGAGATATTCATGTCTAAAAGTGTGAACGGACGCACGGACGGACACAAGCCAGCTTGAGTCCCATACTATAGGAGGTTTTATCGTGACGTACTTCCGGTTCTATAAATAGACTTGGGATATACTGGCCGTCAACTGTGTATTGTCTAGATAGGGAAAGCAGTAGAATTTTCAACATTTTCCACCGATTTTAAGTTCCCTTGTTACAATTTGCTATTTAATTTATATAAATGTGAATTGTAAACGCATCTTTAATGCATCTAGAAATACTTCCGCAAGTAATATTAACATTTATTGAGATAATTTGTCTGTCGTTGAGTTTGAAATGAATAAATCGGGAGCCGTTAAACTTTTCAATTCAATTTAACACAACAAAAAATAACCATTTTAAGGCAACTATTTGGTAATCAACGAACTTTTGTCAATGACACACTTCATTTATTTTCTTTAAAAAGTGTTTGCTAACAATAAACAAGGCGGTTGTTTATTTTTTTATTTATTTTATGTAACTAGACTCTGAAACCGAATATAGATATTTTCAACTATTATTGTAAAGAACTTACAAATGGAACACATTTTGAAATATATGAACATTGCATTAGTGGACAGTTATACGACAAAATATGTGTTAACTGAAGCTTTTGTGCATACATGCGCATGTACAGAGAGACAGAAAAACTGATAGAAACATAAGTGTGTATATGCGTACAGACTGATAAACCTACATATATGCGCATTTACAGACAGGCCAGTTTCATTTTAATTCATTGCCTGTTTTTTTGGAAAAGCACTAGCTAATATATAATGTCTGTCTGTCTGTCTGTCTGTCAGGACATGTGTATTTTTGTTTCTATCCGTCTGTCTGAACATGCACATGTATCCGTCTGTCTGTCTGAACATGCACATGTATGTTCCTCTCCGTGTGCATGTTCAGACGGACAGACGGATAGAAACATAAATACACATGTCCTGACAGACAGACAGACAGACAGACAGACATTATATATAAGCTAGTGCTTTTCCAAAAAACAGGCAATGAATTAAAATGAAACTGGCCTGTCTGACAGACAGACAGACAGACAGACAGACAGACAATATATATTAGCTAGTGTTTATACAAAAACATGGCAACGAATTAAAATGTAACTGACAGACCTGGGGCCAAATACTTTGAAAAGTATTCAAATACATTACAATTACTTTGACTTATCAATGATTACAATTACATTACAATTACAGGACCTGTAGAAATGTAATGATTACAATTACAATTACTTTAGAAATACATTACTAATTACTTTTGAAGTTTTTATGTAAAATTGCGATGCTATATAGTACTCACATTTAAAATTATACAGACGGATAGGGTCTTTGAAGTTATATATAAAGCCATGTCCTATACTGTTATTTCTTAGATAAATGAGAAATAATTAACTATGAAATTTTATTCAAGTTCTTATTAAAATTAAACAAATATATATGCACTATGCACAGGTTTTAAAGTTTGATACATCATACATGACATACATTATATCTGTCTACATACTTTATAGATCTATTTCACTATACAGTACCACATAGCAAGATAGATTTATAAAGTATGTAAAATGGAAATTGTTTGTTACACAACTGAAACCTTTTGCTCAGTCAGCTATTTTTAAATTGTTACTTTGATGATTGCATTTAATCATCATAAGTTTTTCAAATGTGTCATCTTTGAGAGAACATCTTTCAGGCCTAAAAACTTTGCATGCTATGCTGAATAAGCATTCTACATTTAGCCTTGATACATGTATTTCCTGAAGATTCTGGTGGGAATACAAAATGGCTCAAAACTAGTGCTGTGGGAGCGCAGTGGCTCAGTGGTAGCGCAGTGCCTCAGTGGTAGAGTGCTTGACTTGAGGGTTCGAGCCTCACCGGGGTCACTGTGTTGTGGTCCTTGAGCAAGACACATTTATCCTAGCTTAGTGCCTTTGTACTGGTTCAACCCAGGAAGAACTATTCCCTGATTAACTGAAAGATTGTTGATGGGACATAAAGAATTAAATCAAACAAAAACTAGTGCTGCCATTGTGCATTGATTTAATGATGTGATGGAAATAAACACTTGCAACTCACTATTGGATGAAAAACAGTTATTTAGCCATTCCACAAAAAATGTACTTTTGTGTAATAACCTTTGTCCAGTTTGCACACATATACAGGTAGCTTTTAAGAAGGTCATAAGTACCTTTTCACATGAGCTAGCTATATTCAATAACAAAAGATTTAACACCTTTAATTTGAGTAGTCTTCTTTTTATGGTCTGCATTTTATGAATTTAAATAGGAAATCAGCTAAGCATGTCAAAATGAACAGAACTAGTTTTGTTTCTCAAAATTTCTTTAAAGGCCTCCAGCAAATAGGAGAAACAGAAATGCTGTCAAGAGTAAATTTTGGGGGAAAATGTACCTTATTCCATGTTAAGTTGTCTATTGCCATATTTTTTAAATTTTAATTTTGAATAAAAAGAGTTTGGTTTTTAATTATCATACAAAATGCAACTAATCTTAAACACCATGTTAAGTCTGAAACTGGCTAAATATTTTAAAGTGTGCTAGTTTTATTATCCACAAAAGTCAATATGTTTTATTTATCCTGTGATTTTTTCTCATTCATAATTCTGAATTAAAATATTACCATTAGTCACCATTTTGTTTTTTGTGTTGGGAAATAGCCAAATGTATTTGAAAAGTATTTGAAAGTAATTATAATTACAGCTAAAATATTTTCAGTAATCATTACAATTACATAACATGTATTTGAAAAAAAACATGATTACAATTACATTTGATTACTTTGAAAATTGTATTTAATTACAGATAATTACAATTACTGATTACGATTACCCCAGGTCTGGTAACTGATAGAGAACGAATTCAGTGTCGTTGCATTATGTCAGACTTGTTAAAATATGTTATAATCTCGGACCCAGTAATTTTGGGTCCAGCATGTCGGCATCCTTTAAAGATCTTTTATGACCCCTCTTTTATTACACCAATGACAATCACTTGTGAAAACACTCTGATTCCGCCAGTCCGCGGGGCGTGTCGTTCATTTATTCAACAGAGGGTGATAAAACGGATCTGTTAGAACGGTGTCAACCGTGAAAATTAAATATTTAAGATGGAATTTTAGTTATTTCTTTGGGACAAATTAATCGTAAGTTAACTGTTTTAATTAGCATAATTAAGCTACATTTTGGACTGTCAATAATCACTGGTTTTGAGATGATATCACGGATGCGTAAGAGAGAGAGAGAGAGAGAGAAAGTAAGAACTGGCAAACAAGCAGGTGGATTCACTCTGTTCATCATAAAAGTGCATAAACAAACCAAAATTTTACATGTTTTAAGTTTTTATGGGTTATATTGGAAGAAAATATCAGCGTTCTGCTCGACACTTCTGGACTTCCCGCAGCCTCATATTTTGCCTTTTAAATGGATAAACGTTTGTTATTCGGAACCATTATTTATCGGTAAGATGTATTTTGAATGTATATCAAAGAATACAAACAAGTTTTGATATGACATTGGCTATAAAAGTCCATTTTCTCAAAATATAAACCCACAATTAACACAGATTCCACAGAGCTGGACGAACCGTTGACGGCCACGGATATGCGCATGCGCAAAAATGACGTCACTTTGGGAATTCGTAAAACCTCCTATAAGCTCACCTAGAGCCACAATGAACAACAAGAACAAATCAGCAGTGAGCAACCTAGAGCTGAAGTTTTCTGTATCTGTATCTGCCGGATACTCCAAACACCTCTAGAAGAGTATTACGTGGAGTGCGCGCGAAAATGGCATTAATTTTTAGTCCAAATAATCAGAATATAACATGTAAAGATGTATTGATAACTTGACAATACAAAAAAAATTTGGAATTTCAACTAGTTACGTATTACAATTTGTTATTGTTTAAAAGGGGACATACTGTGAGACTGGCACGACTAAAGTTTTATGTGGTAGATGATATTATGCGTGAATGATGATGGTGATGATGATAATGATGATGATGGATGATTGGTGTTGTGAAAGCTTTAGTGGAGATATTGATCGATTCCAGCTCGGAATGTTTCCAGGGCTGGACAGTTGATCAAGTCAGGGGGTAGGTCGTTCCAAAGTCTTGCGGTTCTTGGGAAGAATGAATGTCTGTGTGCATCAATCCTTGAGTACGGGATGGAAAATCGATTTCGTAAAGTTGGTTTGATATAGTCAGGAAATTTAATTCTTACTAGGCCATGATTGATCTTGTAAAACATACTCAGAGAGGCAATTTTTCTGCGTTTCTCTAGTGTGGGCAGTGCCAGTTGGTTTAGCATGGAGGAAACACTACTGGTGAAGTTATAATCATTGAAAATGTAGCGTACAGCTCTGTGTTGTACCATTTCTATTTGATTGATGTATTTCTTTTGCCAGGGATCCCAGACTGTTGCCGAATATTCTAGTAAAGGCCTGACATAAGTTTTGTAAGCTGTCTCTTTAATTTTGTGGATATTAGTTTGGATATTTCTTTTAATAAATTTCAAAGTGTTGTTACTTTTAGTAGTCATCTGATTGATGTGTTTGCTCCATGCTAAATCATCTGAGATTTGGACGCCGAGATATTTTGCATTTTTTGTAAGTTGAAGTGTGATACCATGAAGCTTATAGTCAAAAAGTACTGTTTTTTTCTTTTTTGTGATCCTAATGACTTCACACTTCTCAGGATTGAATGCCATAAGCCATTCACTCTCCCAGGATTCGAGAGTGGTAAGGTCTGATTGTAGGGCTTGACAGTCTGAATGATTTGTGATGGTAAGGTACATGATGGTGTCGTCGGCAAACAGCCTGATGTTGCTTTTGATTGAGTCTGGCATGTCGTTTATGTACATGAGAAAAAGGCAGGGCCCAAGTACGGATCCCTGAGGCACCCCAGACAGCACTGGGCAGGCACCAGACTGTTCGCCATCGAGGACCACGTTCTGTGATCTGCCCGATAAGAAGGACTTGATCCATGCAATCACAGTTGTGTTTATGCCCAGTCGATGGAGCTTCAGCAGGAGCCTTTGATGGTCAACTTTATCAAATGCCTTGCTGAAATCCATGACTATGACATCAGTCTGTCCTCCTTGGTTCAAGGTGTCATACAGGTCCTGAGTGAACTGGATAAGCTGGGTCTCACAACTGACCCTACTCCTAAACCCATGCTGGTTGTGAAATAGAAGGTTGTTTTGGTCGAGATATGACATTGTATTTGAAGTGATAATGTGTTCCAAAACTTTGCAACAGATACAAGTTAGTGAGATTGGGCGGTAGTTTTCCGGTTTGCATTTGGGACCTTTTTTGTAGACGGGTGTTACATAGGCATTTTTCCAATCGTCTGGAACAATGCCTTCAGAGAGGGATGTATTGAAAATATCTGTTAGAATGGGAGCAATTTCTTTGTGGAGTTCTTTGAGAATACGAGGAGAAATATTGTCTGGGCCTGCTGCTTTCCCTGGGTTTAACTTAAGAAGCTGCTTAGATACGCCAGAGACTGATATTGTAATGTTTTGCATTGATGGAGAGCTTAGTTTCCTTGGGAGTACAAGTTCAACAAGGTGCCGCAGCTTCAGGGGAACAAGCTTGGTGAAAACTGACTGAAATTGGGTATTTAAGATGTTGGCTTTGTCAGTTGGAAGTGTGTAATTTATGCCATTAGATTTTAAACTGTTAATTTCTCTACTGTCTGACTTTTGTTGTTTGATAAAGGTGTACAGGCGTTTGTTAGGTCGTCCTGTATTAGGATTATTATCTTGTTGGTCCATTACGATTGACTCAATGTAGTTGTTATAGGATTCTCTGAGTTGTTTTTGGATTGAGTGTTTCAAGGAAGTAAATTTTAATTTGAGGGTTGAATTTGACCTATCTTGTTTAAATTTTGAATAGAGGCGATCTCTTTTGTTTATGAGACGTTTTATGCTACAAGTGACCCAGGGGTGTCCATCTTTTGGTTTACACATTTTTGTAGGGACATATTTTTCTGTTAAATTATTCAGTGTATTTTTAAACTCTGTCCATTTAGTATTAGTGTCACATGAGGAATGGTTTTCTAAATATGTTTGATGGTAAGCCTTCATTTCTGATCTAAACCCATCCCAGTCTGTTTTCTTAAATAATTTAATTGGCCTTTGTTTTTGTTTTCTTTTCCCAAGATTAATTTTAAGCTCGTGATGAACAATATCATGGTCGCCCTGTCCTAGGGGTGGGAGTATCTTAGTGCTATGGACCAGGGATGGTTGGTTAAGAAGAAACAGATCGAGAATGTTATCCTCTCTTGTGGGTTCTTTAACCACCTGTTCCAGACTGAAATCATGCAAAGTGTCAAGAAAGGACTCATAGACGTGTTTGCAAGGGCATGAGCTTTTAATCTGCTCTGTTTCCCAGTCTATATGTGGGAGGTTAAAATCACCCAGGGCCCAAATGTAGCTTGTTTTGGGAATTTTAGACAAGGAGTTTCTCAGAGCATCAATACTCTCATGGTCATTTTCCTTTGGCTTATAAAAAGAGCAAATAAAAACATTTTTTAAGCCAGGCAAGTCTATTTTTGCCCAGATGATCTCAGATTCAGAATCTAGTTCTGGCTGACCAACCGGATTGAGGTAGTGTTTTATGGCCAGAAACACTCCTCCCCCTTTTCTGTTTTTGCGGTCTTTTCTAAATATGGAGTATGAATCTGTATCAAAGATTTCATTATTATAATGAGAATCATTGAGCCAGGATTCAGTACCTGCAATAATATCTGGTCTTGTCTGATCCGTTAAATATTTTAACTCAAGTTTCTTTTCTACAACTGAGCGGCAGTTGATATTCAGGACGGTTAGGCGTGTTGGCAGTGGTTTTGATTTTATTTTAGGAGACTTTTTACGAGGTTGCTTAGGAGCCATTGGCGATGAAGAAGCCTGGGGTGAACCAATGTTGATTGTAGAGTCATCATTGTTACTGGCTTCTTGTGAGGTGCTGCAAAAATATGAGGAATTCAAAATGGATGATGTGTCTGAAAGTGTGTCCAGGGTGGCGAATAAGCCTGTTGAGTAATTTGGGAAGTTGCACTGATGACAGTACCATGTAGCTTTTGAATGGGATAGGATGTCAAAGGTGGTATTCCCTATGCCTTGACAGTCTGCGTGAAACCATTGATCGCAGTTGTCACACATGAGTGACATGATGTTAGACCAGGTGACCTCCTTATGACAGTATCCACATGGAAAATTGCTGGAGTCAGGGCCTGGGTTTAATGCAATGTCAGATGATCTTGCCAGTAACAGTACACACAAATACAGCAGTGTGACACGATGTTTTGCATGCCTTTTCTCAATCGGAGACCTTTTTAGGTTTGGGAAGATGAAATGGAAACTGGATATGTTGAATAAATTACATGAAGTTGTCTCATAACAAGAGATCGGCCGTGCTATGAGATGATCTGTACCACCACCAGTTAGCAAATGGGAGGCCTTCTCAACAAATAGTTCACTATTAGGTAATGAATCATATGATTTTGCTCTGCATGGCTCATCATTGCATGCAACAATGAACAGCAGCAGAGCAATTAGTGATGGGGCACTTTCTATTTTCATATTGGTGCTGTCTGTACTAGTGAGCTATAGTAGAGCATATATAGAGTATATTATCACTAACACTACAACACGAAAGGTGTTGCATCTATTGACAGGCGAAAAATACATACGAAAGAAAGAAGAGAAAAGACTAGAGCCTAATATATCGATTAAATTTCCTGGCACATGGAGGCTGACATCTTTGCAGGGGAGATAATCAAAATTATGGGATGACCTTATCACTATCCCGAACAGCTAGGGCTGGAAAAGAACCAACAACGAAACGTTCTTTTTGTAATATTTTTTTTATCATTATTATTATTATTATTATTATGATTATTATTATTATTATGATTATTATTATTATTATTATTATTATTATTATTATTAGTAGTAGTAGTAGTAGTAGTAGTAGTAGTAGTAGTAGTAGTAGTAGTAGTAGTATACTGCCTGAAGGTCTTTTCGCGTTGAATTTGTTCTCGCGTTAGTCTCGTTTCTCTGTTATTGTATATTGCAGCGCCACCTACTTTCTATCAAATTTTCATGAATAATGACCTATTTCAGAAAACGAAAGTTGAGTTTCCTGACTGACCTAATTTCATGATAAAATCATGACATGCAATTACTTGGCAATAATCCTTAACAATCTCATACCCCACCCATTAAAATCAAATTTTCGGAAAGAAGGAAGATTCATCATGTGTCCAAGTGTCATAAATCTGACAATAATAGATTATTCCAAAATGGCGGACATTTGTTTTGCTGCCGTATGGTCACGTGACAATTTTTCCGCCAAAATTAACAAGCTAACGCGAGATCACATTAACCTCTGAACCAAAATGGCGACGGTAGGGTCAACATGTTTGCAACAAGATACAATCAATCTGAGTGATCGGAATCAAATTATTTTTGCTCATAAGGGTCAGTCAGATATTGATGAAGGAAAATAATGAATTTATAAATATTTTTCAAGCATGGCCAATCTTGTCTCAAACCAAATAGCTTAGCTACCGCGAGATTAGCTCAGACCGTCATATATCTTTGTTGTTTTATTGTTGTTTTGATGTTGTATAGGTAACAAGACGTTCGCCCCAAAGACACCCCCTGAGGGGGTAATTTGGGTGTAATTTTGGTTAGGGTGTGCGAGCCAGTTTTTTTTTATACCTACCCCAGTCATATACTTGGTCTTCGAAAAAATGACCTATTCATATACTTGATTGAACAAATTGTTTACATATTCATAGAGACCAGTCCAATATTATTGTTTTCATCCGGGCGTATTGACCACATGATATTAGTTTTGCCCTAGTAACTTTTTATTGTAGTGGGCAAAAAACCTTCCGCTCAATGCAATGTCCATGAAGCTGAGCCAACAATTACGTGAGAAGTAAGCATCTTAAACTATATTTTAGCTCTAAGTTTTGATTTGAATATGTAAAATAAGTATCGGACATTGATTTCCAATAAAAAAAAATGTGAAAAATAATAATTTTATTAGTTTTTATTTGTTCTGGTTCTGCCAAGTACTCCAAACACCTCTAGTGAGTATTACATGGAGTGCGCGCGCAAATGACGGTTTTCGAAAATAAGAAAAAGAAAATAATCAAAAGCAATTTTTGTACTCGTTTGTAGAAAAACAATTTTTAAAACTTTGGTATTTTTCTAGTTTATAGCTGTAAAATCAACATGTGTGAAAGAACTAGCGGAAGGCATAATGAATGGTGATTAATGGATAATGAAAATGTTTAATGGGGTTGAAATTGATGAATATGAGGATGTTGGGTTGATGTCATTTTTTTAAAGAGTTTTGAGGAGCCCTGCTCGGAATGATCAGAGGTCAGGACTATATTATTTTTACAAAGGTCAGGTGGGAGATTGTTCCAAAGTTTAGCAGTTCTGGGAAAAAATGAGTATCTATGTATGTTTATTCTAGATCAAGGAAATGTATATCAGGATCTCATGGATGGCTGGATATTGCTTGGAAATGGAATATTAACTAATTAATGCTTGATTTTGTAAAACATAGTGAGAGATGATATTTGTCTGCGTTCCTCAAGTGTTGGAAGTGTAAGCTTAGATAATATATTACTTACACCACTAGAGAAGCTATAATCATTGAATATGTATCTTACTGCCCTGTGTTGGATCATTTCAATTTTGTTTATGTGTTTTTTCTGGCAAGGGTCCCATACAGAGGGCGCATATTCAACCAAGGGGCGGACATATGTCTTGTATGCTGACTCTTTTAGTTAAGGGTTATTGGTCTATGAATTTCAGTGAGTTGTTTTTGATGGGACCCCGCTCCTGTGTTTTGGTCCGATGACGGCCGTTTCAATCTCAGATAATTTTTTTAAATAACAATAAAATATGTGAAAAAACATCATTTGTTAGGTCAATGATCAAACTATGGGAACCAGTCGTTGGAATTATTTTTTATGAAATAAATTTGTTTTAAATCGCTATAAAAGGTGTAATATTTCAATGCCCAATACAGGTGAACAACAGGTTACTGCCAACCAGAGTATTTACCAGCTTTTGGATAAAGACCGTAGTGTTCCCAATGATATTGATTTGTGACGTAGTGTTTGAACTCGTCTATACTGTTCTTTGATTTTTATGTACCCTCTTTGCTGTCTGTAAACAAAGTTTACAAAGTAACGTTACAAAAATAGTAAGTGAGTATGATCAGGAAATATCACAATCACAAACTGCAGATAAACTCTCGGTACCACAAGGAAGAGCCACACAACAATCACAAGACACCAGGAAGACAAACTAAGCAAAGTAACCAGCTCTCTCTTCCCCATCAAGATGATTGCAAAACTATAAGGGACATAAAGTAACGTACAACAAAACATAGAACAATTACAGACTCCCACAATGGGAGTAACAATAAACAACAAGTCAACAACAACATAACCACCACCTTAGAATGGACAGCAGCCTTAGCCACTGGGAGGGGGGGGGGCTTAAATGCATTTTGCTGGTACTAAATCTTCGCCCTAGATTCTGCTGTTGTTGAAGTACAAGAAATGAACAGCTTGCATGGAAGCCTTCTAACTATTGCAATGTATCATCATGGAGAAACACTCTAATTAAATTAACACACTATGATTAAACAAAGAAAAGGGCTCACGACTCACAGATAGTCAGGGCTAAAGAAAACCTCAAGTTGAGCCATGGTGGGTCCAGCTACAGATAAGCATCAGGCACCAATTCACCGATTAAAGCTTTACGTCAGAGCCGTCATAGAGTCTGAGGCCTGACCCACTGTCGTGCAATTAAAGAGGAAACCATAGCTATAAACCGTGAATGGGTTTAAAACCAGGCATGCAGACTGCCACATGACATCCAAGTTATATCCAACATTTATATAATGTTTGATAATCTTTTTGAATTGATCACTAAAATTAGGGTTTCCAACAATTCGTTTGAATTTATAAACTGAATCACCATAAAATATAGGTTCCGATATGCCTTGTTGCAGAAGAGTTTTTAACCCAATGTTGTATTTTACAATTAACTCTGAGTGTCTGTGGTAGAATTTAGAAAATGCTTTTCGAATTTTATGATATCTATAACCTTGTTTTAATAGCTTAGCAGTTAAAAATAAGTTTCTGTTGTTGAAGTCATCAACATTAGAACACACTCTTGCAAATCGAATAAGCTGAGAAGTATATTCGCTATAGGAAGGGGAGCGAGGAACATTTCCATCAAGAAATGGGAAATTCACTATTTCAAAATTAAAATCACCCTGTTTATCATAAATTTTAGAAGAAACTATGCCATTTGTTATGGACAAGTTCAAACCCAAAAACGGAGCTTCAGTATCAGAAGAATTTGCCTTATTTAACTGAAGTTCAGTAGGATATATCTGACCTACCATTTGTTCAAAATATGATTATCAATATTAAGTAAGTCATCTAAATATCTGGAGGTGGAGTTAAAAACTTCAATAATATCAGTTTGATTATTGTCTGACAGAGACAACATGAAGTCTCTTTCATAACAAAACAAAAGCAAATCTGCAACAAGAGGAGCATAATTGTACTCATTGGAATACCTACAATTTGTCTATATAATTTCGAGCCAAACCTTAAAAATATATTGCCTAAAAGATAATGGAGGGCATCACACAATTTCTGACATGACCACAATTTATATCGTTTAGGTTGTTCAGAAGTAAAAAAGGCATTTTTATCATTACAAACCAAATAAAGTGAGCCCTCTCTGAAAAATGTTTGTTTACAATTTTGGTTTCTGAGCTGAATATCTGAGCAACTTCAACTTCAATGGGTGTACTCGACAACATCCACTTGTAGACATTTACGTCGAGGAAATGTGACTGTACATCTTTGCAGTGTGACGTGCTCTGACATTGTGTTAAAATATGTATGCAAATGTATCTCAACTGTCCCATGCAAAACTGATGTCACACTACATTTTAAAATAATCTAACAACCAACATATATATATACACTTTACAAGGTCTAATCCTTCTATACATAGCCTGGCACAAGTGGAACGAGTTGGATTGTTGATTTGAAAGCATCTAAACTCGCAGAGGCAATGCAGGATTCCGGTAACATGTTCCAAGTGGTGATAGTTCTTGGGAAAAACGAGTTCTGATAAGCATTAATCCGTGGTTGAATTGGTATGAACTTCATGCTGTGGCTTCTCCTAGTCGAACGTACAGTGGCAGTGGTAGGATGGTAATTCACTGATACAGCGATTAAACAGTTAACAACTTTATACATTAAAGTCACATCTGCCCAAACTCTGCGTTGTTGTAGGCCGGGCCATTTTAAATTATTTATCATTTCAGTTACACTGCTGGGATTGTGTGGATTGTACGGTTGATTTGTCATCCATCTTGCTGCATTTCTCTGAACCTGTTCTAGTTGTTTTACTTGTGTTTTTTAGCCGGATTCCAAATAGGTGAAACATATTCCAACTTGGGACGTACTAGGCTGGCATAAGCTCTTTCTTTTACTTTTGGTGGACAATATTTTAAGTTCATTTTCAAAAATCCTAGGGTAGATGATGATTTTTTTGTGATATTGTCAATATGATCATTAAATTTCAGATTGTCACTGAGTTCAACCCCTAGGTATGGATGTTGTGAGACAGTTTCTAGAATTTCTCCTTTCATTTTGTATTCATATTTTTGTTTCCGGTTAGAAGATGAAAAGTGCATGGTTGCACATTTTTTCACATTAAAGTCCATTTGCCAGATATTTGACCAGTGTACAAGTTTATTGAGGTCCTCTTGTAGGGTTATATTATCAGATGTGCTATTTATAGTTCTGTATAGTACACAATCATCAGCAAATAGACGAATATTTGATGTGATGTTGTCGGCTATATCATTTATGTAAATCAGGAATAGTGTCGGCCCTTAAACAGTTCCTTGTGGCACTCCAGATGTTACCGATGCTATATCTGATGTTGCGTTGTCTACAACCACTTGCTGTTTTCTGTCAGTTAAAAAAGAGTTTATCCAAGTTCTAGTGTTTCCATCAATTCCATAATATTTCAATTTTTGTGAAAGACGTTCATGAGAAACCTTGTCGAATGCTTTCGAGAAATCAAGTATTGCCATGTCTACTTGATTTCCAGAGTTCATTGATTTAGATATATCATCTGTTGTCATGAGCAGTTGGGATTCACAAGATCTTTTAGCACGGAACCCATGTTGGTTTTCATGAAGAATGTTCTGAGAGTCAAGATGATCCATTATTTGTGAAACAATTATATGTTCAAGCATTTTGGAAATAACAACTGTCAATGAGACTGGTCGGTAATTTTCAGGTTTGAATCGGCTTCTTTTTTTATGAGGGATGTCAGAAAAGGGGACCATTCATATAAAAATGATGAAAAACTGGGTCAGTAATCTACTTTTTCTTAGAAAAGGGGGCTTATCGTATACCTGGCAGTGCTGAAAAAGGGGGCTATTCAGGTCGCACATCCATACTATGTCGTATAAAGGTAGTTACCCCCCCTCCCCAAGGACGCCCCCCTTAAAGATAAAGAAAACTTTTATCATTTAGTGACCACTGTTACAATTATCTCGGACCCAGTATTAATGGATTGGTCACTTAAAATACAAAGTTATGTTGTCAAGGCTTTGTTTTAGCCATATTTCAAAGTGCTACAGCCTGTAAAATTGATTCTGGACATACCCAAGATTATACGAAGTTATTCCTGGTATGCAAAGTTGAAATATTACAAGTGTACAGTAAATAAATCTGAAGTTTTATCATCTTTTTAGGTTGATTTCTGCCAATTTATGGCTAAAAGTGCCGGAAATGGCTAAAAATAAAACCTTGGTGTATTGCTGATGTTCATAAAGACAGATTAACTTTCAATAAATTAAACAACACAGTCTTAAAGATAGTATAATGAACCATTGCCTGTTGAAGAAAAATCACAGATAAGCAGGGAAATAATGGAGATATGATTATTAATCTTCATTATATACTAATCCAAACTGCCAACGCAACAAGGTTTTGTGTTGTAACTTTTTAATGTGACAAGATAATACCACGAAACTCCGGATTTTGGCTTCTTACACGGTGATTTTGAAGTCCGTAAAAACAAATTTCAAGGTCGGTTGCGATTCGCTGAACACTGAGTCCAGGGTTCAATACCTTATTTTCGTGCTGCACGTGCAGCACTGAGTGTAATTTACAAAACCACATGTACTGTTGTAAACCCCCACGATTGCCCGATAAGATAAGGCAAAGAAAGTTGTTTTCAAAGTCTGGTTGTAACACGGCTTCTGGAGGCTCTAGGTGCGTCTTGAACGTTACCTGAAACGTCAAAACAAGCATAAGGATGCATAAAGGGAAATGCTTGCGAAAGTGGTACAAATTGCACCTAAGTGATCCCTTCAAAAGTCAAACACCTCAAATGAGTCAGTTAAATTTACTTTACCGTTTCGTTGATACTTCTGCCATAGTCGAGATATCGTAGACCTCACACAACGCAACACATGTGACTACCATCGTCTGACTGCGACCAGCTCGGAGCATTCCAATCGCCTGCCCTTGCTGTTTGATGCTCAAGCGTGCCATAACAACGACTTATAAAACAGCTTTCTTTGCCTTATCTTGTCGGGCGATCATGGAGGTTTACAACAAAACATGTGGTTTTTTAAATTACAGTGAGGAGGAGTCACTGTCATCATTTCTGAGCTGCAGGTTTTTCACACGTCTTTCTCAAACAGTTCAATTTAAAATGTATAGACACCTGTTTTAATAGAGTTAATCACCTATTATCAATTTTGTTATTTTTTCAAAAGCATTTCCCCTAGGCAAATTTTGCGCCTGTTGGAAAGGAGATTTATATACTGCGTAGACCTAGATTTAGATTTAAACTTTATGCATATGTTTGCTCAAAATTAAGTAAAGTTCTACTCCAAACTTACAATCATTGCGATTGTCTGATAATTTCCACAAAGAAAATCATCAAAAGCTAGTGGATGTATAATAATTTAATATTTGAAGGATCGTGTATAGAAGGATTGTCGGAAAAACTGCATTCTTAATGCTATTTTACTGAGAAAAAAAAACAGAATGGAATCTGGATAAAACACTTTATCTAAAACAGTTTCATTCAAACATCCCAGATTATGCCTAAAATTACATAAAATATAGAATAAAAAATCATTTTGGGGGCGTTTTGACCCACATTTTTTTTTGCCATGGGGAAGTTTTGACCAATTTTTGGGAACGTTTTGACCAATTCGGGGACGTTTTGACTAGGGGGCGTTTTGGCTTGGGGACGTTTTGACTGTAATCCAGGGCTTCACGTGCAGGTCACTACTACTACTACTACTACTACTACTACTACTACTACTACTACTACTACTACTACTTCTACTACTACTTCTACTACTATTACTACTACAACAACTACTACTACTACTACTACTACTACTACTACTACTACTACTACTACTACTACTACTACTACTACTACTACTAGACCCTTTATTTCTGTATTTCTGTTCAAAGCCTTAAGGCCATATAGACGCACTGGTATCATCGGTGTTTGGTGGTGCGCGCTCTGCCTTTACCCGACCCTACTACTAACATTTATAAAAAATAAAAATAATAAAAATAATAATAATAATAATAATAATAATAATAATAATAATAATAATAATAATAATAATAAAGAGGAGAATGGAAAAATACTAGACGATTATTATTTGTATTCGATCTATCCATTTGTGTAGTACCTTTTAGAGCTATTTCCGATTTTTTGGCGTGAACAAAATTTGTAGTGAGTATATAATTATATATAACATGTAAGAATGTAATGTGTTTTGACGCAAAACGTTAGAAAGAAGCAGTTGCCCACTTGCCCCCCCCCCCCCCCTCCGGTTGAATTTGCTCGGTGCAAGTTGAGAGTCTCAGAAGGGTGCCCCTTGGGCAATCGCACATGGACCTGTATCCTGTTTTTTTTAGTTTTAGGGGCATTTTTGGTGTATATGCTTGCTTCTTGTCAATTCGACCCTTCTGGTCAGTTCGCGCACCATGGTGAATCAGAATTTTAGCTTGTGACGAGTATTGGAATGTCCGAAAATCCGGACGTATCGAAGCGAGAGTTCATAAAGCTCGGACCCAGTATGAACGGACTGGTATCAGATAAAAGTGCCGAAAATAGCTTTAAAGGGTATCTTGGTTTCTTGCTGATGCTCATAAAGACGGAAAAACTTTCAATAAATAGATCAATACGGTCTTAAAGATAGTATATTGAACCATTGCTTTTTGAAGAAAATTCAAAGTAGCAACCCTAGCTGCGCCAGATATCGGATTAAGAATGGTGGAAAAATACCATACCACTGCAATCTATATCCATTTTGCATAAAAACTGTTTGGATAATCCAAATATTGTTTACATGTATTAATTGAAAATAAAATGGGCTTTCAGAAGATACCTTGTTTGTGATCATTGAATTTCCAATAATTACTTAATTGACAGGTAATTATCGATATTGTAGGTAATTAACACCTGAGATGAATTGTGGCTATATTGGGCGCGAAAGTAGGACGGTGTATGCAAATGAACTAGCATGCGACAAAAGCATGGTCATTTGCATAATTAAAAATAGCATAACCAATCAGATGAGATGTCAGGCTATCCCATGGTTTGTGCGCTTAGTCGCTACGACCTCCCAAACTTATGTTATATTCAGTGAAAGTCAAGGCAAAATTGGTTGAAAACTGTTTAATAAATCACCAAAGCGCACAAAAGATCGTTTTCTATATCTTATTCCCTTTCTAGCCATGTATATTTTGTGGTATTTCAAGTTAATTTACCGACCCGCAAGGCGGTTCAAAGGTCATGACCCTCACGGAAATCCCCAATTTTGACTTGTAAACAACCGACGCCATCTTGAATTTTAGCTACCGGTCAATAAATTATCAAAGTTTATCTCAAAAGATAAGTGAAACTAACTGGTCCCATGCACAAAAGGTGTTACAGAAATGATATTTATCCCTTATATTTAATATTAAAATGAAAAATATCCCTCATTTTTTATCTTTCCCATTTTTTTTCTATTTTCCCACAGAACCCGAAAACGCATTGTGGAGCCGATCTCGCTTGGTTCCAAGTGCAATGTCTATTTAGTGAAGTATTGACCCCATTGTCTACCCCATTAAATTTCATACCCTCCAAATTAGAGCCTGAGACTCTCCTTGACAGTCACACAACCCATAGTCCTGACAACCCAATATCCAATATTAATAGACATTCAAAAATTGACTCAACCCCTTCAGAAGTTCTCATTGTTGACAATATAAAAAAACCCAAAGAGTTGAGAAACTCAACTAAGATACTAGAAAAAATAAACAAATTTGAACAATTTAAGGATGTCCAATTTGCATATAGCCTACCACAAGGAGGTATAGCGTTGCATTTTAGAGAGAGTGCTAAAGTTGACGAAGCGTTGAATCATTGGCCCAGTTCTGTCTTCAATACAGGTGAAGTACCACATAGAACAAATCCCAAAAAGCTAAATAGGGTAAGTTACATGAAAAATGTAGATACTAGCCTGTCTGAATTTCAGATACGGGAAGTTTTGGATAAAATTGGAATTAAGACAATTAAGATTAAGAGACTGTACTACAGGTATGGTAAATACCCTATGCCAGTAGTGCAATTAGTTCACCCTGATATTCAAGAGAAGTTGGCGGCTCTAGAAAAGACAATCCCTATCAGTTTTCACAAAAGGAATGCTTACGTTGAAGACAAGAAATCATTTGTTATTAGGTGCTATCTTTGTCAGCGGTTTGGCCATATTGCAAAACTCTGTACATACACACAGAGGTGTGAATGTTGCAGTAGGTCAGATCACTTGGGTGAAGTGTGTTCTTCTGAAGAGTACTGCTGTGCAAATTGCTCAGGTAGCCATAAGAGTTCCTCAAATTCATGCCCAATATATCTTCAACATGCCGGTAAGTACAGATTGTCATCAATCTGTTAGTGTTAATCTGAGAATTTTTTCCTTGAATTGTCAATCATGGAACACAGCAAAAAGAGGGATCAGTAGATTGTTAGATTTTTATAAAATAGGTATCTTTTGTCTTTCGGAAACATGGGAAACAGAAATAAATCCAGTTAAATTTAGAAATTGGGGGGTATTTTCAAAAAGTAGGGCAGATGGGCATGGAGGAGTAGCAAAAATGTGTAAGCCTTCAGAGCAATTTATGGTTCAGAGGTTGGAAGCATATGAGGTAGATGGAGTGGAGGCAATCTGCATCAAGGTAATAATTACAGACACTCAAAACTCCTTTGTTGTTGTTAATGCTTATGTACCTCCCGGAGAGTCTGATCAAATGAAAAAACTGATTGGTATAGTTGAAAAATTAGGAAATGATTTCAAAGAGGTTATTGTCACAGGGGATTTGAATGCCAAGTGCATGGAATGGGGAAATTCTAGTAATAATACCTGTGGAAATATCCTACAAAATTGCATGCACAACTTAGATCTATCCTGTGTAAATGATGATCAGCCAACTCGAAGGGAATCAGATAGCATTATTGATCTTTTTGTGGTGAGTCCATCCTTGATAAAGAAAGTCATCCAGTGTCAGACGCTATCTCATGAACAGGTTAGATCTGATCATATAAGTGTCCTTCTAGAACTAGATTGTTGTAGAACTGAGGGTGCAGATGTTCGAGAAGAGAGGTACTGTAT
This sequence comes from Loripinus fragilis, assembly GCA_964019695.1. Classification (NCBI taxonomy): domain Eukaryota; kingdom Metazoa; phylum Mollusca; class Bivalvia; order Lucinida; family Lucinidae; genus Loripinus; species Loripinus fragilis. Next base: position 19,425,735 of record OZ026519.1, on the reverse strand, counting down.
ACATGATGTCAGTTGGGAAGAATGGGTCAAAATCTCAGAAAGTAAATTTTTGGAATTTAACAATAGGGTTAATGACTCTATGGACTTGAGCAATCTGTATTCAGATTTTCTTGGTACATTTAGAGAATGCATGGATGAAGTGGTTCCAAAGAAACAGGTGAAGGTGACAGGAAGACGGAAAAGACCTCCTTGGTATAACGAAGCAGTTCAAAAAGCTAGACACGAGGTAAATATACTAAGCAGGACATATAAACGGCGTAAAACCCCATCAAATTTAGAAAAGTTAAGGGAAAAAGAGAATGAGGTGGATGTAATTGAAGAAAATGCAAAAAAGAAATGGACTGAAGAGGTATGTGAAAAAGTTGATAGTGCTGATACACAATCAGATATGTGGCACCACTTTAAAATTTTGACAGGTTATAGTGATGATGAGGGAGTGGGTGTTCTTCCTCTTTTAGATAAAAATAACACAGCTTGTTTTGACAAAGAAAGTAAGGCCAATATTTTGAAAGAGACATTTTTTACAGGGGCTCATTTAAAAGACACTCACTTTGATGAAAAATTCAAAGAGGAAGTGGAGAGAGATGTTAAAAAAATGAAAAATGGAACATTGCCAGTAAAAGTTGACTGGGGTAAGGATATGGAATTTTTAAATGGAGATATCTCACTTGATGAGGTACAGGCAGTCCTACAGATGCAGAAAGTTGGTATTGCACCTGGTCCAGATCAAATTTACTCAGAGTTACTTTTGCACACAAGTGAGCAGTTACAGTTAGCTATTCATCTCATTTATTCTAAATCTTGGAAAGAAGGGTTTGTCCCCAATGACTGGAAACATGCAGACGTAAAGTTTCTTAAGAAATCAGGTAAGGCGACTTATCACTCTGCATCAGCTTATAGGCCAATAAGTTTGACAAGTGTTATGGGTAAAGGATTGGAGAGAATAGTGACTAAGAGGCTATACGCCTTCTGTGAGCATAACACCATAATTGATAGGGATCAGGAGGGTTTCAGGAGATTTAAAAGCTGCTCCCATGCTGTTATGCGCCTTGTCCAAGATGCATATAATGGGTTTAATGATGGTGAAAGTACCATGGCAATACTAATAGACATGGAGAAGGCATATGACAGTGTGTGGAGAGAAGGGCTGTTATATAAGCTGTTCAATATGGGTATTGTCGGTAGAGTCTGGCAATGGATATTTTCCTTCCTTCAGGACAGAAAAGCTGCCTGTAAGCTACAGGAATATATTGGTCCCTTATTTGAGACTGACATTGGCCTACCTCAGGGGTCAGTAATAGCTCCATTACTGTTCATTCTGTTTATAATTGATATATATAAGAATATTGGTAGTGAAAGGGTCAAGTTTGCAGACGATGGTACCATCTGGAGGAAAGGTAAAGATATAATTCAGGTTGGACAGTTATTGAAACAGGATGTCATAAAAATTTTCAGTTGGACAGCAAAATGGAGGATGAAAATCAGTATTGAGAAGACTGAAGTCTGTGTTTTTTCCCGAGACAAAGAGGTAGCCCAAATAGCCCAACCACAGGTAGATATTGAAGTTAATGGGGAAAAAATTCCATACAATCCTACACCTCGTTTGCTCGGAGTCCACTTGGATGAGACGCTCAGCTTCTCTGGACATTTGTCAGTTTTGGAACGGAAGGCAGAGAAAACCTTATCAGTTTTGAGACAGGTAAGTGTAACTGAGAAGTTGAGTACAAAGTCACTTTTACAGTTATATAAAGCCTTAGTGATTCCCCAGATGGAGTTTGCAGCATCAGTGTGGCAAAATAGTTCCTCAGCTGATACTTTAAATAAGATTCAAAGAAAGGGCCTAGCTTTGTGTTTAGGTGTCCCTGCTACTTCAGCATTTAATGCTGTTGAAGTTGAAGTAGGGGTTCTGCCATTAGAGTTGAGGAGAGAGGAATTGTCCATTAGGGAAGGAGGTAAGATCATGTCAAAAGATAACAGTCAGCCAATCAAGGAGTTATGGAATGAATGGCGAGATAGTTACCGCGGAAATGAAAGGTATTTGTCCCCCTTTGGTCTCATTGATTTGCAACTGCAAGATATGGAAACAAACTCTGGTACAAATATTATAAATATTGAACCAGAATTCACTTTCTTGGAGGGTCTATGTCCAAGCAAATCAAGACTGGAGTATTGGAACAGATTGGGTTCTTCAAAATCAAGGTCAGTTGCTCAACAGGAAGAAGCAATGGTAACTGTTCAGAACATGGTAGAAATATGTGAGCCAAATGACATTGTAGTTTTTACTGATGGGTCTTGTTTAGGAAACCCAGGACCTTGTGGCTCTGGAGCCTGCATATTTATTCCTAACCAGACTGAGCCAGTTAGGTTAAAAGACCTGTTACCAACAGAGGATCCATTCTATTAGGAGAATTGGTTGCTATTCTCATGGCCTTGGAATTTGCTCAGATTGAATACAGGAAAAGACAAGTTCATGGTATAACCATTTTTTCTGATAGTCAGTCTGCAGTTGGAATTCTCAGCTTGGGTTGGTCAAATTCTTCTCACAAAAAGACTGCAGAAGACATAAAAAGATTGATTTCAGACTTGGAGAAATCTGGATTGGAGGTAAGTATTAAATGGACACCTGGACATGCAGACATCAGAGGTAATTGTATTGCTGATGAGCTTGCTAAAGAAGCTGCTGAAGAAGCAAAATTAATTCCAGAAGATAGTCAGATTCTGACTGGGGCAGATTTCAAGAAATTTGCAAGGGTATCCTGCTGTATGAAATGGCAACGGTCTTGGGATGGGTCAGATACTGGTCGAACTTTGTACGATTACAAGCCGACTGTGTCGTTAAAGACCCCAGCAAACATGTTTGTCCCCTTCATAGAAGAAAAAAAGGTAATATCACAGTTGAGGCTTGGTTATACTTTGAATGAATACAGGTATAAAATAGGTTTGCAAGAGTCTCCACTGTGCAGCTGCGGTGCTATAGAGACGGTTGATCACTACATCTGTGAGTGTGAAGTGTATGAGTTGGATAGACAGAAGCTACTCACACGACTGTTCTACCAAACTGGAGAACAAGGTATTAGTACAGAAATCTTCCTTAGTTTGAAGGATGAAGTGTTCAAGGAACACAGGATTGGCCTCTAAATGATGCTGAGTGATTACATCACCAGCTGCCCCCCCCCCCCCCCCCCCCCCTGCCCCGCCCCTCCCCTCCCACCAAATTCCTATATCATCCTTAGCCATCCGGTCACAGGTTTTGTCTTCAGACTGCACTTGAGCGAGTGTAGCTGATTTTACGAAGAAAGTTGTGGCAGGATTGGTATTGGTAAACATCCTTCCCACAGTTCATGTAGTTTATAGTACTATTCCGTGACAGTATCACTTGCATAATTGTACTTCAGTGTTAAACTGTAGATTATAGGTGTACAGATTAATTATAAAACCCTAGCTCTCACAGACCCACACAGTGAAATCTTAGCATACCTATAGATGTCTCATGGGTGATTGGCTGGGGTCTAGATTGTATATATGTTTTTTTCCTATGTATTGTACTCAGAAGTTATACGGTTAAATGCATTTTGTCTGAGTGAAGTATAAATAATATACATGCATTATGGTAGCATTGGTATGCATGACAGATTGGGTGAAAGGGAACAAATTTAGGTAGCAGGGAGTATATCATGGTGGTCCAGCCCATCTTAGTGTTATAATGGGAACTGCCAGCTTTTGGTTGGTATCATAAATTGTCAGTTTGGTTAAATTTTGCCGATTGGGCAAGAAATTCTCTTTATTAATTGAGTATATGGATAATTAATGGACTTTAAGATGGGTATGGATGCACATGTGGTGTTTTCAAATTCCTTGTTGTTAGACTGGATGTTAGAAGTATGAATGAAGCTGTATTATATATATTTTATATTTTATTTTCTTATTATAATCACATAAATTTTGCAAAATGTGATGATATTTCTGTGATATTAGAGTTTTCTGTGATTCTGTATCTGTGATAAAAAAAAATAAAATAAAAAATAACTGCATAGACTTCAACTGTACGGTAGAAGATATAATTGTAGTTAATAGGAGTTGTCAAAGAGTGATTGAAAACAATTTTTGCAAATACATGTACATGATGTATGGATACTTGGACAATGAGATGTCAGAAGATTGAATTTTAGCAGGATGAAGAAATCTCAGTGTACTATAAGGTCTTAAATTGACACTTTCAGATCACTGGCTCTGGTCTACAGGAAAATAAATCAACTTCAAGAGGCTAATCTGGTTTTGAGAAAAACATTTATGTTCGGCTACTCCATTCAGGACTCTAAGCGCACCACCTAAACTCGATTACTTGTGTGTTAATTCTACTAAGAGAAGATACAGCGAGAATCAATACCGAGAGATAACTACAGCCAATTGGGGCTTAGCTACAACCAACCAACCAACCTATCACTGCAGTAATAAAACACAAAATCGCTGCAGAAAATCATGAATTGGCCATTCAAGTATAAGACTGTTATGAATTTGATACAATTTGATAATGATTCAAGCTAAATTTGGACATTTTCACAGACTTCAGAAACGACCATCGGCAGACATATATAAATGTGTAACCTATATTCGGACAGTACCAGAATTCGTACATTTTATCAGTTTCTTTTTCTTCTTCCTTTTTTCCAGAAAAATACCCAACAAGACTTGGTCACCCTAATGAAAGCCCACAATGGAAGATTCTTGGGCAATTCTGTAACTGGTTCAAAAACAATATGTATCATCTCTGTAGACAATTGCTACTTAAAGAATACAAGCAAAGTGATGCTATATGTATGAAATACAAACATGACAAAAAGTCTTATTAACACTTTCCTTGCTAGAGGCAACTTTTGTTGTCTGTTGATAACCTTTACTGATAACAGCTTGAACCCAAATCAGTTTGAACCCAGATCAGGACTAACAGAATCTCCATCCAAACCATTTGACGCTCTAGCTGATAGTGATCCACAATGTTTGTTTTTTTAAAAAGTCAATTTCATTTTCCATATTTTTTACACACATACAATGTACATATACCTTTAAAGATCAGTTTTACAATACATACATATGAATTCAAAGATCAGTTTGAACCCCTGGGTTTGAACCCAGATCAGCTAGGACCTACAGAAAGTTGGTCCTGATTTGAATCCCTTGACTGTTTGATACTCGTTGTTCCAGAACTGGGCCAGAAGTATTTTTGAAAAAGTCAATTTCATTTTCTGTATTTTAACATACATTCATATAAATCCAAAGATCAGTTTTAACATACTTACAAATCAAAAGATCAGTAGCACCGACAGAACATCGGTCCTGATCTGGATCCAAACCGTTTGACATTCTGCCGAATTTCTGGTAGTGTTCCAGAAATAATTTTTGGAGAAAGGCAATTGATTTTCCTTATTTTTAACATACATAAATCCAATTTTTGAAATATTTTAACTTCATTTGTGTCATTGGGCTTTTAGCCATCCAAGATTGTTCATTCATGTGGAGTCGAGTTATTGCACATCTTATTCTGATCAGCACCAACAAGAGGTTCTCTTAAATTTATTCAAATTTATATGTAGTGAAATGGGACAGAGAGGAGTGAAAGACAAGACAAACACTGTATATAAATGTTTTAAAGTATTCATTTTTATATACTTTTATGTTTATTTACATGATCTGCATAAATTATAACACTTTGATACCATATACAGATGATTTTTAAAATCTGTCCTACATCAGTGTGAACGAAGAAAAAAATTACACACAAAAATGCTTCATATATTATTGAATAGCTTCTTTGTTTTAAGAGATACAACAAAAGCAACATAAAAAATGAACTGGGCAGGAAAAAATACATACATACTGAAAGTTTCATAAAGATATCTTGAAAAATAAAAAAGTTATAACAATTTCTTTAAAATTCTGCGACGCGTCGGGTCCGTCGCGGCACACTAAAATTCAGCATCCAGTATAGCAGAAAATTTCCAGAAAATGACTGATTTTCCGGGTATTAAAATTGTTGTAACTTTGGTTCTAGTAAAGGTATCTTCAAAATCTAAACTGTTTTGTGCAGCTATTGAATAAAAGCATTATTTTATACTTAAAAAAAACAGCTGGGGTTGCTATTCAAAGATATGCAGAGAAATATCGGAAATATGATTGTTTAATCTTCAACATACGTCAATTTTGAAAGCTCGGCCACCGTTGAGTTTAATCTTCAACATACGTCAATTTTGAAAGCTCGGCCACCGTTGAGCCACGACAACGTATTTCCAATATATACATTTACCTATATGTATAAGTGACCAGTCCGTGTTTATTGGGTCCGAGCATAAAGTAAAGCTAAAATGCGGAAAAAGCTGGATCTAGTTGCAATTTCATTCAAGAAATAATAAATTATGTCTAAAATTTCCAAAATAACTTATCCAAAAAAAGTTTGTAGCCCAACAAGAATAGGTATATTCATTTTGAAATCACCCTTTTTTGCTGACTAATTCTTAACTGATCATGGAGACACTTGTTAAACCTAATTACGTTTTTCTGAAAATTACAGTGCAGCTCACTTGATAAATTCTGGTACCTTTATCGATCTTTTGTCTCTACTTTTTGAAAGAAAAAAATCGATTTTGGACTTTTTTTTTCAAGCATATCCCAAGCGGTTAGACAGGAAATAGCGGGACTACAACCAAATAATTAAAACCACAGACATATCTTTGAAGTGATATACATTTTTGGTGTCTCCTGGCCCATTTAACTGATGGCGAGCTATTGCTATCATGGAATGTCCATCCTACAGTTGTAAGTTTGTCTCGTTATTTTTTTAGTGACCCTATCGTTTGTAGCCTTTTAAAAAAAATTAAAAAAGTGAAAATCTGCATTAGAGTTTCCGAATCATTCAGAAGAAACATATTATTTGAACTGGACTGTAGATTCATATATCACGCCTGACCTTGGTGGTTTTATCAACCAACCAATCGGAGCAATCGATTTAACAAAAAGCATTTAAGTGATCCCGAGCATTGACATCATGTTGATGAAAGACCGCTGTTTACAAATTTTGTGTCGCGGCTATGTTTAAGTTCGTTTTTTTCTTTGTTACAAATGTTAAGTTAATATTTTTTAATTAAATAAAAAAATATAGGGAGTAGCAATAAAGCGCATGCACAATAGTTGTGATAAGGTGGTCAAATACATGTAGCAAACCAGGCTATATTGACAATATATATACAAAAATGCCCCTAAAACTAAAAAAGCTGTTTCATTTTTTTTTTAGTTTTAGGGGCATTTTTGTATATAATTATATTGACAATATATATACAAAAATGCCCCTAAAACTAAAAAAACATGATACAGGTCCCTATAAATACAAAAATGCCCCTAAACCTAAAAAACACGTGATACAGGTCCCTGTGGGCAATCAGAAATTCTAGAACTTGAAATTTGTTTGATTTGTTTCATGAATCATGTCTTTCATAAAGTCTTGCATGTTTACTGCAAATTAATAGACCAGTCCAATGTTATTGTTTTCATCCGTGTGATAACAATTTTGACCACATGACTTTTTATTGTGGTTGGCAAAACCTTCCGCTCAATGCAATGGCCATTGAGCGTAATTAGCCAACATTTACGTGATAAAAAATCTTCAATGATATTTTAGCTCCAGGTTTTGGTTAGGATAGTTAGAATAATGATCAGACATTGATTTACAATAATTTTCTTGTGAAAAAATTAATTGTATTAGTTTTATTTGTTTTTGACGAGCCCCCGCTCCGGTGTTTTGGTCCGATATTGACCTTTTAAATCTCCGATATTTTTGTTAAATGACAATAAAATATGTGAAAAAACACATCATTTGATAGGTCAATGATCAAACTATGGAAACCAGTCGCTAAAATTATTTTTTTATGAAATGAATTTTGCTTTAAATTGCTATTTAAAAGATGTGCTATTTCCATACATCTGATATGGTAGTGGGTCAACTCGGCCTGAAGTTAAGTCGGCCCTGAGTCAACTCGTCCCTGGGTCAACCTGGCCTGAGTCAACTCGGCACGGTGTATTTTCAGAGCCTTTGGTTACATATTCATTGTATAACATCTAAAATGATCTTATACACTGTCACGCTGGTGTATGGAACAAAAAGCCTCTGAGACCCTCACATTCTGCTGTGGTTTGACAAGACGATGGATTCTGCCTCCTGGATCTCGACCAAGTTGTGTTTAATCTTGAAGAGCACGGTTAAACGTTGCATCTTCCCGCTGTCTTGAAGTGTTTCCCAGCCTAGTGAGTTAAACATTGCTGTGACACATCCTTGGGTCCGTTCCGTGAAGTTGTTGCAAGCCATAGCTCCAGATAAGGCTGCATATTTACGCAATTGGTGGACCTGAAAACGCAATTAAATTAATTTCTGTGCGTACAAAAACGCAATAAAAATCCTTGATACTCATTTCTGAACTTTTTCGTAGGGTATGACGCTATTTTATTCTGTTTGAGATTGTCGTTTTTAGCATCACAAGCTGTTGTTGGGTACAAATCTATACACGACGTCTCGCTGAATCTAGTTTATTAAATTGTAATCCAGTCCAGGAACATTCTTATCGCTGATTAGCCATGCCCAATATTTACACGATTACGACATTCGTCTTGCTTTACAATAACAATGGCGTAACATGGGCGAAAAAGCCCCAGGGCATATTGAATGATATCATATCGTAACTAACTCTAATACCGCGTTGGTGATTCGAGGAATCAAAGATGACTTGATAGATATGTTGGATTTTCGAAGTAAGTTGGATATACCGATCTCAGATATACAAATATTGCCAGTGTGCTTTCCGAAAGTGAAACCGAAAGTAAAAAGAAAATCAGGAGAAACAAGGTCCGGTTTCATTGGTTATTTTCTTTCAGATGGATACCCAATACAAAACCTTTAAATACCCAATTTAAAATTTGAAATACCCAATTAAGTCAAAAAGAGGTGGGTAAATACCCAATTGCCTCCAATCCTTATCTGGAGCTATGGCAAGCATAGCGTGCAGCGTGGCGCTGGACTTTGTCAAGGTAGTCGGCATCCTCTGTCTTGTATGGATCCCAGGATGAAGAAGCATACTCCATTGTTGGACAGACCATGGACTTGTATGTTGTTGACCTGACCTGTTTGCTGCAATCCTTGAGGTTACGCCTAAGGAATTCAAGGGTATGTGAGGCCTTGGCCGCTGTTGCTTGGGTGTGTTTCTCCCATTGAAGGTCGTCACTGGAGGTCACTCCAAGGTATTGGGCGCTGTCTGCGACTTGTAGGTGCTGACCGTAGAGAAAATACAGTAGTTGGTCTCCTTGTGGTATCGCTTGTTGGTTGTGATTCTCAGCACTGTACACTTCTCCGGGTGGAAACCCATCTGCCACTTGGATTCCCAGTAGATCTTCTTGTAATTTGGTAGAATCCCCATCATTCGCAATGTGCCTGTACAAGAGTGTGTCTTCGGGAAACAAGTTAGCCTTTGATGATTTGCAGACAGTGGGTAGGTCATTAATGTAAATAAGAAAAAGGAGGGGACCAACGACTGTTCCCTGTGGAACCCCTGATAGAACATCCAGCTTCTCTAATGTGCATCCCTCTACAAGGACCTGTTGTGTTCTTCCATGTAAGAATGATGAAATCCATTGAAGGGTGTTGTCACGTAAGCCGTAGAAGCTGGATTTAAGCAGAAGCCTTTGAAAAGGTACCTTATCAAAGGCTTTAGCAAAGTCTAAAAGAATAACGTCCACTTGATCCTTTCCTGTTTTCAGATATTTGGCTATTCCCTGTATTGTGACAATCAGCCTCGTCTCACAAGAACGTTTTGAGCGAAAACCTTGTTGACTTGGGGTGAGAATCTTGTGGGAGTTGAGATGTTTCATGGTGGAGCTGAATATAATATGTTCTAGCATTTTGCTTTCTACTGATGTAAGAGAGACTGGACGGTAGTTTGCAGGGATGTTACTAGGGCCTTTCTTGTAGAGTGGTGTTATCAGAGCCTCTCTCCAGTAGGAAGGAACTGTAGCTGTGTCCAGCGAGGTTTGGAATATAGTGGTTAGCATTGGGGCGATTTCCTCTGCTACCATGATCAGAAGTCTAGTTGGTATGTTTTCAGGTTCAGAAGCCTTGTGTGGTTTAAGGTGTTTAAGGAGTTTGATGACACCCGGGATAGAAATGATGATGGGTTTCATGGATGGAATTTTACTGTCCTATATCCGGAATGTTCGTGAGATCCTCCTTGGTATAAACAGACTGGAACTGGTGATTTAGGATCTAGGCCTTGCTGGTGCTGCGACTATGTAGGAAGCCATCTTGATTTAGAAGTGGTGAAATACCTGTGGTTTCTTGTTTCTTGCTTTTCACAAAGGAGTAAAAACGTTTCGAGTTAGAGGTAAGGTCCTGGTTGACTGTGTCTTGGATGTAAGCCTGATGTGCTCTTCGCATCTCCCTCTGTGTTTCAGCTTCCAAGGATTTATACTTGCACCAGTCTTTCATATTGTTTGTATTCTTTGCCTTGCGATATGCTCTGACTTTTCGACGACTTAGGTGACAAGTCTTTGTAGAAATCCACGGATGGGTGAAACGTGTTGAGCTGGTCTTAGATGGAATGTGAGAGTTGAGATTTCCAAGCAAGCCTTTGAAAGGAGACGTAAGCCTATGCAACAATGGTGAAAATAAGGCATGGTTTGGCAACTTTAAACTCCAATAACTCTGTTGTTTATGGTCAGAAACATAAAGTGTGGGTACTCTTTTTCTTAGTTAGAACGAGTGGAACATTTTGAGACCCAAAATTGAGCAGATTTGGTTAAATTTTCTGTTTTGCAACAAAACCGCATTGTCTACTGCAACTCCATGCAAGAAACACTGCTAAGTATTTCATCAAATGGGTTGGGTAATAAAACAGTTACTTCATGCCTGTTTGTAGTATAGTCAAACTTTTACCCCTCAATACCGTGGACGACCTGATGCACAATAGTGCATCAGGTCGTCCACAACACCTCGGGGTAATAGTTTTGACGTCCACAACACCTCTGGGTAATAGTTTTGACTATACTACAAACAGGCATGAAATAACTGTACACTATTTTATTAAATTATCGTGATAAAATCGTGGCTTGAATTGGGTTGGGTTATAATGTTGATAGATAGGACAGCCATTATTGATCGAGGTTAAGATCCTTGAATAGATGCTGCTGCTTTCTTTTTTGTAGAATATGTCAAGATACGGCTCCGACCTGGATTGTAAGATTTATGTTGGGGATCTTGCAAGAGATACAACAGAAAGAGATATTGAGCGGGCCTTCAGCTATTATGGCAGATTACGCAGCGTGTGGGTAGCAAGGAATCCTGCTGGCTTCGCCTTTGTTGAATATGAAGATCAAAGAGATGCAGACGATGCTGTGAGAGGACTAGACGGATCGTAAGTTACACAATCCCACACTCAGGGAGCGCAGTGGTTCAATGGTAGAGTGCTTGACTCGAGACCGAGCGGCCGCGGGTTCGAGCCTCACCGGCATCACTGCGTTGTAGCCTTTGAGCAAGACACATTTATCCTAGCTAAGTACTGGTTCAACCCAGGAAGACCCGTCCCTATATAACTGAAAGATTGTTGATGGGACGTAAAGAATCAAATCAAACAAACAAAAAACAAAAAATAAAACAATCCCACACTGTATTATGATGAATGTTTTGAAACTTCTCAGTCCTCTGAGTATGTAATCAACAGATTCAGTAAACCCTTGTCCTGCTGAACCCAGATTTATTCTTTTTTGAAAACACTGTAGATCCAGATCAGCTGGCTTCTGATGAAGCCATCTGATCAGGATCCACACTGTTTTCTACTACGATTGAAAATACATGCTTAGTTTTGCTTACACCTGGAGTGCTGCAGGTTAATAGGATCAAAGTTTGGGAGGAGTGTAGTATATTACAATAATGAGCATGACAGCAGGGCATTTCATCAACTATGTATACTTGTATACTATATAGCATACTAAATAAATCATTGGGTAAGAATATCGTATTGGAAATGTGGAAGGCCAAACATATCCACAAACATGCAGCTTCGTTAGATACCCAATATTCATTATCAACATTTTCTACCCCTGAATGTCTGATTCTAGATAATTTTGTCCCCTCTCTTCCCGCACTGCAGCTTCTTTGTTCATAGTACAGGGGGTGAAAGAAGCTAGGGGTAAGACAGCTGAGGGCCTGAGGCCGATGTGAATCCAGTTTTCCCCTTATTTTGGGAGCATTGCCCAATCCCTAGAATTGGGAATTTTTTGCATCGTTTTTTTTTACAAAATTGGGAAAAGTTACACTGTATAATATAATCAAATAAAACAAAAAAACCTAAATATTTGGTTCAATAATAAGCACATTTCAAAATTTGGAAAGCTAAGAAAAACCAATTTGCTGTGGCACAGTGCAATTAAGATGTTACAAAATAGTGATATGTTTTTGTTCCTTGAATTCAATTGGGATTTTCCCCTTAACATTGGGAAAAACATGCTTTTTTCTTTTGGGAACATGACACAATATCGGTAATCAGAATGAGCAAAATAAACCTGGAATTATCCTGACCATTATGATGCAGCCATTTAACTCTTTGCGTTCAGGGTAATTATTGTCTGCTAATTTTTTTCAAAATTAAGTTTTTCAAAACCTTCTTTGATCTATCAAATGGTTTTGCTCCTGAGAACTGACGTTCTGTCAGACCTGATCTGGGTCCAACTGTATGCAAAGGTTTAATATCAGCAGATGACAAAAGTTGCCTTTAGCAGGACTTGAGTTTAGAGTGCGTAACAATAAACTAACTTTCTTATTTCTCAACCAAAAAATATGTTGTGAGTACTCAAAAGAACCGTCTCAATGAGACGGTTCTTTTGAGCACCCAAAACATATGGTTAAACTGATGGGTAAGAAAATATTTACAATTTTATGCTGATAGTTTTTGTTTATCTAAACCTGTGTTTAGCAAGGAAAGGGTAAATGAAGAAAACAACAGTCAACTAGCATTAAGCCAGAGTGTAGAATGCCCAACTTTTCTGACTTGGTCCCATTTCATTCAGGACAAGTTAGAAATTTCTAATTACTTGGTCCTGGGACAAGTTAAAGAAAGTCAATAGAGTTACAGTTCTGTATTTCATATTTGGTAATTATTCTGGACTCACATGTGTAGAAAACAGTGTGGATCCTGATCAGCTGGCTTCAGAAGCAGCTGATCTGGATCTACACTGTTAATGTCTGGTTTCATACTGTTTTTAAAAGAGTTTTTCATGTATATTGTTTATTTCTTATTAAATAAGAACAATTTTGTTATTTTTTTGTTCTTTGGACAATTACCTTGTGGCATTTACTTGTACCTAGGAAAGTATGAAAATTTAGCCATTTCCACACCCTTGATTAAGCAAGTTAGTAATGCCATTTGACCCCTCTTATAGTACAATGAATTTTGTATAGACTTCTTATAACTCTAAACTTTATTTTAGCTCCATCTGTGGGTCTCGTGTGAGAGTTGAACATTCCTCAGGTAAAGTCCGTCCAAAACCATGGCTCAGAGGTGGAGGTGGTAGGGGAGGAGGACGTGGAGGTAGACCTTTTGATCCAAATGACAGATGCTACCAGTGTGGTGAACGTGGCCATTATGCCTATGACTGTACGAAATCTAGCAGTTCACGAGGTGGCAGTGGTCGTAGATCCTCCAGATATTCAAGGTAAAGAGAAGCTCCTAAGCTAAAGTAGAATTTTTGCTGCATTTCTTTTTACTCAAACTATCGCACTTATAATAGTCACCAGGACCAAAATGGCAAAGTGTTGTTGTCTAAAAAGTTGTTGTGGATACATTTTTAAAATTATTTTTCTTGCAAGTCATGACTACGGTAAATGTTTTAAAATTTAGAACACGAGTTCCCTGCCAAAAAGGTCTATACAAACAGGGCCGACCCAGATCAGACTGCTTCTGAAGAAGCAGTCTGATCAGGGTCTTCCCTGTTTGCTATACTGATAAGCATTTTGTGAATCCCAGCCCTGAAAACCAACATTTTATTTGAGACCAGAAAGAGATAAGTATTCAAAATTTTAGAACACTTACCGTATTTGTGTCTGCTCTCTCATCTGTACCATAAAAATTCTATCAGAGGCCCGGGTATTTAGAATCATAACCTTTCACAGAGATGGGGTTGGGCGTTTGTTAGAGTCTACAAAAGCGAGAAAAGTCATGAAATTATCCTGTATCTGCATCTCGGTAAGGGCTGCCATCTTGAAAAAGGTGCTAATTCTGTGGAAGATTATTGACATAGTAAATAGTTGTTGCGCTAGGTATCGATAAAACTTTAAATATGCACTTTCCAGTACAATAGGAACAGTTACTGCTTTACACATTACAAGTTGTGAACCTTAACCTGACCTGAGGAACTGAATATCTAACGTTGCCTAACATGACCTGACTCATTTTGATGTGTTCATAAGATTTAAAGTCTAGGTCCAGATATACAAAAATTTGAGCATAAAAGTATGAATATTTTCTTAATATTAATGATCAATATTTGTTTTGTGACAGTTCTTTTGAGTACCCACAACATATGTTTTGCTGAAGAAATGAGAAAACAATTTTAAATTATTTTCAACTATATTTCTTATCTGTAGACGCCTGCAAATGTATTAAGAGTACCATACTCTCTCATTATTAGGAACTTTGTAGCCTGTGTGCCTAACCTTACTAATCTCGTTGAAATGTTTATTCTTGATAATTAACCCTTACCCTATCAATGAGTTTTTGTCCTGAAAATAATGTCGGCTTATTACAGTAAAACCTGTCTTAAGTGGCCACTCAAAAAGAACACCAACATTGGTTTTCAATACCTATTATCGCTTAATACAGGTCAAAAGCATTGCAGAATGTTCCAAGGGGAGCATTCTGCAATACTTTCGACCTTCATTAAGCTACCATATTCAATTAAACCCTTTGTTTTGTCTGCTTATTACGTCTGCTTCATATATTATATTACACGCCAGAATACTTGTACCATAGAAGCAAACACTATGAGCCCTGATTAGACTGCTCCAAATTGAGCAGTCTGATCTGGGTTCATATTGTTTGCAATACAGGCTATCAAAGTTTACAATCAGATGAAAGAGCTGATTTTGTGAATGGCAGGAAAAGGGTTAATCACAGATTGTTTTTGTTATTTTCACCTCACTCCATGGCCTTAGATGAGCAAGGTTTCAAATAGTTATTATTCTCAAGGCTTTATCTGGTATACTTTTTCGGGAAATGTCTCTGTGACAAACTGGGATGAGGGGGGGGGGGGCTTTGTTGCATGCGAATAGCAAATGCCCAAACCAGCCTGGCTGTGCATCTACTTTTTGTAAAGTATTATAATTACACTTGTTCTACTTCTTATATTCTTTTTATTAAATTGTTTATAAATATATTTTACTTCATGTACTCTTGCACTAGGCTGAAGCCAGTGCTATCAGCGAGGATTGAAGATGATTTTGTATTACATTATATAAAGTAAAATGAAATTGGCACTGGAGAATGTTTATCAGTCTCCTACACTTTCTACAAGCACAATTTCAACATGCTAACTAGTCTCTGTAGCTGAGCAGGCTGGTTTGAGCATTACCTGGTCGCAAACCTCGAAGACAGGTTTTCTTGGATGAGGCTCATATATTAAATGACCCTAACAGTGCCAATAACAATTACAGGGTAGGAAATCCTGTCGTTTTTGTTATGATGCAATGTGCGGACATTTGTTTTCTTTCCATAATTGAAATTTTACATTCTCATTCATTTTAGGCAACCATATTCATGAAGTTATGTACCGCATGCTAGCTCCATTTAGTTCTAATCATTTGATACCATTTTGATCCAATAAAGGTTTCTACTTTGAACAAACACTCTGTCACAAAACTTCCAGGGAGACTGTCCGTACATTTGTAATTTCAAATTTTGTGAAAGAGTGGTTGCCCAAAATAGGATATTTTATGAAAAAAGCATGGCATCATTAGATCCGGGTGAATGTTGCGTAGCATGTGGGGTATGGATTAATGGATACACTTACCAGTACAAAGAGAAAAAAGCTTCTTACAAAAAAATAAGAGTCCTCCATTTTATTCTTCAGTGATTCAAAACAAAAACAATGTGATTTCCTACCCTGAACTACTGCAAATATTTTGCATTTATTATAGGCCCCCGCAAACTTTGTGGAAGGAATACTGTTTTCACATTGTGCGTCCGTCCGTGCGTCCATAACATTTTGTTTCCTTAATATCTTGAAGAGTCATTACTGGAATTTCACCAAAGCTTCCAAACATGTTCATATATACTTAAGGAATCTTCTAACGCATACAGTAAACAATTTACTACAAATAGGGCTGACTATCAATGCCAATTTTGACTATCACGATAGTATCACTATCACGGAAACCACTATCACGATACTATCACTATCGTGTCATACTATCATGATACTATCACGATACTATCAGGTTTTCTCAACAATGATCCTTAAACATGGCTAAGAGTAGAAAGAATGAGTTTTGAACAAAGCAGCTGGTAGTAGTTGTCTGTATAATGTGTTTGATTTAATCTATGTTTATTGGCTATTAAAATGGCTATACATTTTTTTATTATTAATCTTAAGCGGTACTATAATGCATGGTAAACCTATCAATATTTGCCTTCAAAGGGGGCATGGCAGAACTACCTGGGAATTAGACAATTTTGGAAATTGTCTGTCTTATTCCCTTGTGACTGACGAGGGGTTAAAATTGCTTACAGTTTTCTCACTTTTGAGCTAGTTTTTAGTCAGTCATCTCTAAATTTGATGCATTTATATGAAGCTTTTTTATTTATCAAGTAGGGGTTGAGCTGAATTTCTCCTGAGGAAACCACTATACCAGCTGCTAACAGAGAACTTTTTTTTATCTTCATGTAGAAGATGTTTGAACCTGTGATGACCATGATACAGACAAAGTGATTAGAAGACAGCTGTTTTAAGTTTTACCACATGTCTTCCCTATGTCTGAACATGAACCAACTGAAATACCATTACAAAGGTTATGTTATCTGCCTGGCTATCTAAACTATCAAAAATATCGATAGTTGGGTGCACTATCGGCGATAGTTATCGATAGTTGAAAACACTATCACGATAGCACTATCAGAGCAGTAACTATCACGATGCATCAAACTATCGATGTATCATTACACCCCTAACTACAAACGCATAATAATGTTAAAAGCATTCAATTTTCTGTTGTTAAGCAAAAATTCAATATTATTCACATCTTTTGTGAAAATTTCAAAGCAATACCTTGAGTATTATGCAAAATACAGCTTATTTAATCTGAAAGGGTCAAAATCAGAAGTCACAAAAATTGGAATATAGGCTCAGGTCTGCATTTCAGTGAGGCAATTTTAATTTCATTTGGCATGCTGAACAATGGAAAAGTCATTATGTAATATTAAGAAATGCATGAAATCCACGGTGGCACAATGACGACCTTGGCAGAAAATTTTCATTGGTGGGTCACTGCCTGGTGTTTGTCTTTCACGGAATGGACCAACTGTGGCTCAACTGGGGAGGGGTTATTTCAGCTCTGACTGTCTGTGAGTTCAGAGCCATTTTCTTTGATTCATCACAGTAATAATTTGATTGTTTCCCCGTGATGATACATTGGATAAGTAAGGAAGCCTCCACGCGAGCTTAACGTTTTTTTTTTGTTTTGACAACAGCATAATCTAGGGCGAAGATTTGGCCAGTAAAAATACTTTAAGCCCCCAGTAACTTCGACTGGGCGCTCTAAGGCGATTTGTATGTTGTTGTTGTTGTTTATTGTTGTTCCTATTGTTTTGTTTTATTTTTGTATTTGGTCCTTGTTTTGTTGCACAGTACTTAGTGTCATTTCTAGTTTTGCAATCATTTCGCTGGGGAAGAGAGAGATGGTTGCTTAAAAATTGCTTGTAATGTCATGGGACTGTTAGTGCTATGTGTCTCTTCCTCGCGGTGCAATGGGTTGGTCTGCAGTGTGTGATTGTGGTATTTCCTAACCATATTCTACCGACTTTTTTCATGCGATTTTGAACAGTTGAAATATTAAAAGTCCACACTGTAAGTATCACCAGCAGGACTCTGCTGCTAGCTAGCAGAATAAATAGTTAACCATGACTATCCTACTCCCCTGATCTAAAGTCAATCGAGCACATATGCGATGCGATTGTCAGGAATAATTTAATTACTTGTGTGTGCGCCTTTACGGTTCACTTTTAGAGATGTAGAAGATAGAGGTTGGATGGTTCTTTTTTCTTATTTCATGAATAATAGAATAGAGACTGATTTACCTTTGAAAATGATTCATGTCTCATTAATCCATGTTACTAAATGGAATACATTTGACAAATTGCTATTCTGTTTTCCGTATTGATTTGTTTGAAGAATAGTAAATTTGCGACTTTCGTTTTTTGAAGTTTTCAACTCAAACTTAAATATTTTAAATACTCTTAGTCCGTTTTCTCTGAAAATAGCCATGCATTACCGAAAAACATTGTTCTAATTTAAACCAAAATGTTTTTTAATTCGAAATTCTAGTTTTCAAGAAAATGCCAAAACAAAAGTGTATGCGTTAGAAGATTCCTTAGGTGTATAAAAGACAAATACTTTAAACAAAACAGTAAAAGCTAGGGGCCGATTCTATTAGAGTTATTACCCTTTGTGGTTCTAAATGGCTTTTTATATAGGGGTTTATGCTTATGCTATTATAGTCCATGCACGGGCCAATCAATTCCTACAACAGATTTTGATGGAACAATTGATACTTTGCCTATACAATGTAGACACATTGAACATATGCATGAAGGAGTTTGGTTCAGAAAAATAATTTTTGACAAAATGACAGCTGTGAGAACAATTTTTCCCTAATAAGGCTTTTGTATATGCATAGATACTAGATAGTGCTTTCATGGGCTGATCAACTTCTACCACAGCTTTTGATGGAACAATTTGATACTTTGCCTATACAATGTAGACACTTTGAACATATGCATGAAGGAGCTTGGTTCAGAAAAGAAAAATTTGACAAAATGACAGCTGTGAGAACTTAGACGACTTTTCGCTAATAAGGCTTTTGTATATGCATAGATGGTGCCTTCATGGGCCAATCAACTCCTACCACAGCTTTTGATGGAGCAATTTGATATGTTGCCTATACAATATAGACACATTGAACATATGCATGAAGAACTTTGGTTCAAAAAGTAATTTTTGATAAAATGTCATTTATGAGAACTTAGACTATTTTTTCAATATAAGCTTTGATATATAGAGCTTTCAGGTGTGAATAATTTTGTGTATTTGATCTTAACAAATGCTCCAGATTGCAAGCTTTAAGATCCTTTGCACAGATTCTACTGAAATCTTGTTTCCAAAACTAAGGTCTGCTGGTTTGAACTATCACTTGCCAAAACATAAGTTTTTCACTTTTCTTTACTGTGCGGGGGGTATCTAATAAGCATTGCTTATTGACCTTATTTTCATTTTATCTTCACTTTACTATAAAATGAGGTTTGACATTTTATGTGAATCATCTGCTAGCTAGCAGATGATTCACATAAAATGTCAAACCATATTTGGTTTCATAAAGAAGCAGCTATATTTAAAAATTGTTTTGCAGGCCCTTTAAGTGTTAATTGAGATTTTAAAGAAATTTGTAATTTGAATATTCTGGTCAGGAAAGAAAACTGGAGGCTGAGAGGTTATCAATTTAGAAGTTTAACTATTCTATGACGATTATAAATTGTGACTTTTTTTAAAAAAAAAAGGCTTTATTAGTTGAGAAAACCTGTGTGTTTTTGAATCAATACAGTGAACAAACTAAACACATAAGAGTGGAGTATATAGGGGGAAATATAAAGGTAATAAAAACTAATAATAGAAAGAGAAAAAAAAATATACATATATAAATAGCAAAGCAGAGCTGTCTTTAATGAACAGAACAGAACAGAACAGAATTTTATTAGAACTCCAATAGGCTATAAAGCCCGTGAGGATACAATATACATATAATACATGATGGCATATAAGGACAGTGTAATCTTTCGGAGAAGGTCTGCTCATTTTCTATCTTAACAGTCTATTATTTTTTCCGGTCTCTATACAAGTATATACAAATAGATAAACATAGTACAAGATTGAATGCGATTAAAGCAGGTTTTCATGTTGGAATCATAACCTAAACGACAATGCTACTTTCAAGTAATCTTGCCAGCCAGCAAGGTTACGTGTAATCAGCAATGCGGCTATGAAACTGGTATGATCAAGAAATCCCGCGCCCTGCCTTGTCGAAACGAAATCAAAACAGGAACCAGGATGTACCCCATATAGAGATGAGCCTGCCACATACTTATCTCCATGCACATACTCCTGAACAAAGCAAGGCAGTTGTCAGTTACTCAATACTGACAAAAGAATAAATACATTAAGTACTGGTAATCCACTTTGCAGATGCTTGTGCAGGAACAGTTTGATGGGATAATTGATCAGCTTATAAGACTGAAAGAATGTTGAAGTTTACTTTAAACCCCCAAAACAAACATAGAAAAGGAGTCACTTTTATATAAAATATGTATTTGTGTCAATAATTATATTTCAGAGCTTTGGCATAAGGTTTTAAACAAAATATGCATTAAACTTTTTGATGCACTGCTTCTCAAACCCCTCAGTTTTTAAATCTATTTATAGACACATGATTTGAAAGTGTTAAAAGATTTCTTTTCCATGTAACGTTTTGTAAAGTTTTCAATATTCTTGGCAAAATTAGGATAAAAGTAGAAAAAAACCTCCAATTATAATTAACTCCCTGATTTACGAGATACAGAAAGTTTAACTTCATTCTTAGAAAAATGTATTATGTAATATTAAATGTGTTGCTTTGTAGGTATGATGTTTGAGAGGCTTCTAAGCTTTTATGTTTTAAGAAGTATGCTTGATGCTTTTATAAATGTTAAATATTCTAGTGTATACATGTAAAACACTGTTCTGTTCTGTGATTTCTAAATTGTCAGAATTAACACAGATTTGTTCCCCATTTTGCAGATACTTGCGTCTATTGATACACATCTCGAGCATCACACGAGATTACATCACCGATCGCTGTATGATATTCATCCCATGATAAGGATTGTCAGATCAACCGACTTTGACAACCCTCCTTTCATCCCACTTCAAGACTCCACAAATGAGATCTCAGCCGTCCGAGATTTCATCACGTGACCGAGATAGAGAACCATCACATTTCCAAGATTCCTTGACAAGATCAACTTTCAACTGATCTCCTTTTGATAAGAGAATTTCTGGGTTCCTCAGGAAAGATCTAGAATCAGCATATTGCAGAGAAACTTCAAGAAATCAGTCAACATTACAAAGGGCTCGCGAAATCTGATTCAACTCTAGCACGATTTTCTGTTCTTGAGATATTCACATCTGACAGAGATCGTGAGAGATTTCAACAACTCATCCAGATAAGGCATCTTGAGATTCACTGCCATGCAACTGAGAGACTGAATGATTCCACTGAAAAGGTTTACAACAAATTTATATAATACCCATCCTGCTTATTTAATCAGATTGCAGAAAAAATAGCCAGTACAACAAAAGAAAGCATTTTATTCAGATGATTTTATAAGCCAAAATTATAACTTTTTTGTTTTCTCTGAGATTCCAACTGCTTTTAAAATTTATATTAGCTCTCTAAGTTAATCTCTTTCAGCAGAAATAAGGTTTATTTTTTCCCTTATATTGGATGCTTAGCCCTATGTGTCCTGCAGTAAGTCAGATTGATAAGGAGTGAGCCCTCAACCGAGCATGCAGTTTCAACTGCTCATAAAAACTAAACTGCTGAGAAATACCAACTTTTCTTGCTTTCAAATTCTGAGATGTTGCATTTGGCATGCTACTAAATGTTAAAATGCCAACAATTGTTGGCATTTAACATTTATGAGCATGGTAAATTTCGTGCTCAGTTGAGTTGAGCCTGAAAAAGTTTTATAACTTCGGGGCCTGGTTTAGCCACATGCGTTTACAGAAATTCTCTCCTCCCTTATTATAAGCTGATTCAAATTTTGCAGTAGTCAGTTTTAATAAAAGTTTGCAAACCCTAAGTGATGATTTACTGCTAGAGAGAGGTTTGCACAGGAGTTATGAAGTGGTATAAAACCTTCATTCCTATGCTGTGAAATTGCAATAAATGTGTATATATATAGAGCCGAACTTTAATGGCTCAAACACCTTTGAGGTCATGAATAGTTGTTTGAGATAGGTATAATTAGAACCACTGAGATTTAATTTTAGCTGTATATCTGGAGCCATATTGAAGAAAATATTGCGGTCTTCCATAGAAATAAAGGTATGATGTGTGAAATTATTAGAATCACTTCACTGAGACAATTCTAATGAGTACACACAACATACTTTTTGAAGACGAAGTAAGACAGACCTGTCTAAATTGTCCTAAATATATGGATATTCAGAGCAAAGAAAACAACTTTTGACCAAGAGGGGCTTCAAGTTAACTATTGGTAAACAAGCCATTGGTGTGTAAGCTATTAAAATTTCACTTGGAATTGATAAGATTTGTATACATTAAACAGCAAAATGATACTGTATCAATACGCAAGAGTCCTCAGATTTTCAAACACAATTTTATTTTATACACAAAGCATTTGGCATCTATATGCAGTTTCCAAGAATTTAAAAAAATATGGTACCAAAATTATACAAACTTGCTGAATGTCGACGTTTTTTTACGATCCCGTGTTAATTGTTGATTCAAGAGCTCAACTTTATTATGTTAAGGTGATCTTCATTTAGGACATTGATGTGACAGCAAACATACAGCCGCATGGGTAAAACATGTCTTCATCCCGTGATGAAATCAGTTATATTTTTGCCACCCTGGTAGAAGGTGTTTACTAAATATTCTCTTCATTCTAATAAATGCACTGACTGTATGCGTAACATGTCACACTTCTAAAAGGCCCTTATATATCCTCTTGTTATAGTGTTTCCCCCAGCCCACAAAAAGGGCATGGTAATGTTTCCAGGAAAAGGGCACTTTAAGCGCGCGACATCGGGCTAAGAGGGCACTTTTGAATGCGCGGCGACAGGCTAAGAGGGCACTATAATGTCCAAGTTCAAAATAGAATGTGGTATTGTCATATATAAATGTATGTCCCTTAGCATAATGCAGCTGTTATCTGTACTTTTTAAATGCAAAATATACTACTTATCCCTTAGCATAATGCAGCTGTTATCTGTTCTTCTTAAATGTAAAATATACTACTTATTTAATTTTTATTTAAGAATTTTCTAACCAGTTTTGGGACTCCTATTTGAGCACGCACACATTATGTTATTTTTTTAACCCTTAATTTTTAAAATTGATCACAATCACATTATTTTTCCATTGCCAAGACTGCCTTTCTTTCCAGTGCTTGTTTTGACAATCTTACTTGTACCTGGTTCAGATTCACACTTCACTTTAAATAATTGCTAATTGGGGTATTGTCATCAAAGGGATGTGTCAAAATTGCCTAAGGTAATTAATGACCATTGTATAAGGTAGGTGTCTTCCCTGCCACTTCAGGCTTCAAACTGAAATAACTGTAACTTCCTTAGTTTTTGTCAGATTTTCATAATTTTTTTACCAAAATGTAGGGCATTTTATGTAGTTTTAGAAAGGGGCATGGCGCTGGGAAAAAGGGCATGGCGCCAGAGAAAAAGGGCATGGCGCGACGCCATGCTAAAACTGGCTAGGGGAAACACTATGTTAACAATGTAGATCTAGATTGGCTGACTTCTGAAACCAGCTGGTCACACTTTTTCATCCGAATGATGAAACAATATCATATTAGTAATGAAACAGCTGGAAGTCAGTTCATATTTGTTGTAAACAGCCCTAAAAGAGCGCAATGTGGGTTTAAAAGAGCGTGTGTACTTATTTGGAAAAAAAACGGACATATTTTTATAGAAAAGAAAAGGACCTAGGACAGTTTCCTATTCAATCTGCCCAAATTTTGAGTGCCTATCCATTGGATAATATATAATTGACAACTGTATTTTTGTGCTTAAATCAATACCTTACATTTGGTGCACCTAGCAAAATAATAATATTTGGAAATTATTGCATATTAATGCCAGGACCTTAGAGTTTAGGGGGTATTTTTTATGACAAAATTTTATTTTGCAAAAAGCCAAAGTTTCATCAGGTAAACCTGTCCAATGAGAAAGCCCTGTTTGCGAATAATTCGAGGACTGAACTTCTATCTTTTCCATATAAAAATATCATTTTCTTTGAAACTTTTCTCTGGCTTTTTTTAATGGGCAATCCTTCATTAAGACTGTCCGAGTTCCTTTAATTATAAAGTATTATTCTGATTTTATAAATATGTACACACAAAATGCTATTGTGTTTAGAATTCAAAGTAATATCGCCACCTTATATTTAGTTGCATAAAAGCATATTTTGTATTATTATGCCTCACGTGAATTTCCCATACAAAACTGCCATAGACGTATGACTGATATTTTATAATATCACCCGCTGCTACAGCAACGGCGAATGCTGTCACGTGTTTGCCATAGCAGCGGGTGATATTATAAAATATCAGGGCGGTCACATGATGCGCAACGCCGATGCGCGTACGGTTCGTTCACGTCAGGAGACGTTCAACGGCAATGGCTGACATGACGCATGATTTGGCGACTTTAAACTCCAAATAAATTCGTTGTTTATTGTCAGAAACATAAAGTGTGAGTACTCGTTTTCTTAGTTAGGACGAGAGGAACACGTTGAGGCCAAATTTAAGCAGATTAGGCGAAATTTTCTATTTTGCATCAAAACAGCCTCATGTACAATATCTCCTTTAAATGACACTCCCTGGTATTCAGTTTGACGTCATTAGCTTTTATGACGTAACTTGTTAAATGGAACGTCAGTGATTAGGTTGAGTTTTCAGATTGTTAAAGAAGAACCATTTTTTTTGAAAGATTTAATTTCATTCAAGCATATAAATAAGAGGCTGTTCATTATTTTCCCTTTGGATCTCCCCTCACCATGATAGGTCTATTGAGTAAGAGAAGTAACTCTACTACAGAAAATAAGGAATATAATGTTTTGTTCGGTATAATAAAATAAATATTACATTTCCTGCTAGGGTGATCGTCGAAATTATCATCCCTCGAAATATGATTATCAACCTCGGCTGCGCCTCGGTTGATAATCACATTCCTCTGGATGATATTTTCGACTATCACTCGCGCAGGGAATGTAATATTTATGTAACATCCTCGGTAAGCCAGGCGTGAGCCATTCCATTGCTCTACATTTGTCCTGAATGAAGAGAAACTGAATGCATCACACCTGGGTTACGGAGGATATTAAAAAAATATGCTTTTATGCAACTAATTATGAGGTGGAAATATTAATTTAATAAATAATGTAAATTTTAAGGCAGTTAGCTTTTGATCTGCTGACTAAATTAAGATACCACAATCATGTCTGTTTTCAAGGAATACAATATCACAGATTAGATTAGTTTATTTCAATGGAATCACAAGCTTCATGGAAAACAGTGCATATCCTTATTTCACTGGAATCACAAGCTTCATGGAAAACAGTACATATCCTTATCAGCTAGCTTCTTAAGTAGCTAGCTGATCAGGGAAGAAGCCAGCTGATAAGGATCTACACGGGAGCTCAGTGGTAGAGTGCCAAAGGGCAGCGGGCTTGAGCCTCACCGGCATCACTGTGTTGTGTCCTTGAGCAAGACACATTAATCCTTGCTTAGTACTGGTTCAACCCAGGAAGACCCGTCTCGACATAACTTAAAGATTGTTGACTGGGACGTAAAGAATCTAACAAAAGGATCTACACTGTTTTCCAAAGTGGATATATCATGTTTCAGCAGCAGAACATAATGAGCAGTGACATGTGATTTCCAACAATGTGGCATTTTGACAAGTGTAGACTCAGACGAGCCTGTGCAGCCTTCTTTTAAGCTTAGGAACTCCTAATGATGTTCTGTCAGTAGGTTAACACTCATAGAATATTCAAGAGACTAGCAAAGACTCTGATCAGAATGCGGGTATGCACATGCTGATCTGAGGCATTGCTGGTCGCACATACCACATTGTTGGAAATCTCATGTTGCGGTTCACTAATGTTCTTTTAAAAGCAAGGAGACAAGAAAAATGACAGTGAATCAGATTTTTAAATTATAATGAAGTATAAGTGACATTTTCCTTTAAGATAAAATTTGGAGTCTTGAAATCTCAGCTGTATATCTTTATTTTAAAGGTCAAGGTCAAGAAGTAGGTCAAGGTCATACAGGAGAAGTTATTCAAGGAGTAGAAGTAGAAGCAGGAGGAGGTCGTAAGTATTAAGTTATACGTCTGTTTTAAGTCAAATGGGCAGCACTTTGGAGAACAAATTTAAACAAAATGAATCAAATTCAGAGGAAATCTGGATATGTTGACTTCAAATTTGGCAGACTGACCGAGAAGATATAAAAATTGCCTTTTTAGCTTAACCTGAGCCAAAGGCTCAAGGTGAGCTGTTGTGGTCGGTCTTCATTCATCTTCCATGAACTTTTTCTTCAAATGATATGTCCTCCTCAACTTCTGGTCGAAATTCAAACAATTTCACAGAAATGTTCTTCATAATTCCCTCTACCAAAATTACACCTGGTTATGCTCCGCTGAACAAAATGGTCACGGGAGATGAAAATAGAAATATCTTTAAACAACATCTGACACACTTACCCAAATTTAAAAAACCCCATAAACTTTCCCCATAATGCCCTCTTTCAAAATTGCAGAAGTGTTTCTCGCTAGAAATAGAATATGTTGTTAGAAAAAGGTTACCCTTTGGAAGTAAAGAATACACCAAAGAACTGAAAGTGTAGAGTTTGCAAGTTTTCTGAGCAAGACAAGCTAGTTTTGGTCAATCTGCGACCCTTTAATGGCTTTAAATTCCACAATGGAATCCATGATCCCAAAGGAAAAGAAAATATAATCTATACACATGTCCAGAACCACTGATCCAAATTAAAAATATTTCTCACAATATTTAATGTTCCCCATTATGCCATCTGCCACAATTGTACAAATGATTCCACTCTGCTGAACAAAAAGGTTGTCAGAGCTAAAAGTAGAAAAGTGTTAAAACTACATCTCCATCTGAACCACTGATCCAAACTCAAAATAACTACACACAAACATTTTCCGTAAATCCCACTACCAAAACTGCACAAACAGTTTCGATGAAAAGTTTTGCTGCTAGGGCTAAAGATAGATTTGTTTTTAAATGAATCTCCTCAAAATGCAGGACTCGGGAGAGTGATCCAGGACCTCATGGCACTCTTATTACAGTTAAACCTGTCTTAAGTGGCCACTCAAAAATAGACAAAAGATAAAACTTTTTTTATGCTCAGCTCAGCTGAGCACAAAAATTTATCCTGCTCATAAATGTTAAAATGCCAACAATTATTGGGATTTTAACATTTATTAGCATGATAAATACAACATCTGAGGGACTGAAAGCAAAAAGCTTCTTTATTTTTTGGTATTTTAATTTTTATGTGAAGTTGAAATTTAGTGCTCAGTTGAGTTGAGCATGAAAAAAGTTTTATAACCTCTGGGCCAGGTTTCAGAGCTTAAGTCTTCGGAATTCATTTGGTAGATGATGGCTAATTTATAGCTTTAATGAGTATGGTAGTACTAGTAGGTGTAGAATGTTAGAGCTTGATGTTTAATATCTTTTTTGCAGGAGAAGAAGTTACAGTAGAGACAGGCGGGAAAGGTAAGCCAAAATTTCATGAACATGATCTAGAAGCATTCAAGAAATCCTGAGGCCCAATTTTAGAAGCAAGCCTCAGGTGTATGTAAGGTGTAGTATTATGTATGATAAAGCTGCATTTTGTTATGCAGAACCAACATAAGGAAAATGAGTTCTGTAAGGCCAAAAAAAAAAAATAGGTGTGTTTACGGTTTGCCGACCGACCCTGTTTTATAGCTGCTGACCCTACCATTTTTTCTCCGAAAATAAAAAAAAACGAGACTGTTGTCCGACCCTGCTCGAGCAGTCCTGGATTTTAGTACTGGTATTCAAATTTTTCGCCGATTCTATTCTATTCATTATGTAGTCAAACCTTTTTACGGATACCTTCAGATTTCGTCAATCCAAGAGAACGTGGCTTTTCGTTTCAAAAAATGTGATCACCAAGATCAGAAAAGTATGTTTGAAGCAACAAGTCATCACCAGATGACTTGAGATATTTAATGACAACCATCCATGCGATGACGTCTTTCTTCTTTGGGTTT
Source organism: Loripinus fragilis (assembly GCA_964019695.1). Classification (NCBI taxonomy): domain Eukaryota; kingdom Metazoa; phylum Mollusca; class Bivalvia; order Lucinida; family Lucinidae; genus Loripinus; species Loripinus fragilis. The sequence continues at coordinate 19,397,328 of OZ026519.1, read as the reverse complement.
ATTTACCTCTTCTGTTGCGTGACGTTGTAAATAGAGGTTTAGAAGTATCGGAAGAAAGAAAGTTAAACGCATTTATCACTGACTTCATTGATAGCGCTTTATTATTTACAAGAGTGCCAGGTATGGTCCTTTTGTTCAGTGTCGAATGTAGGGAAAATCTGTGTTTTGCCTTTAGACTTTGTCATAAATGAACCAGCCAATCAGTTTGATTTTTAGTTTGAGAATGTTTTCTTGTTTAATAATTTCCAGTCTTTTCTTTGGTACAAGCTTGGATCATATAAAACAAAACAAACCAAGTAATTTGCAGTCTCTTTCTATTTTTTCTTTCCAAACCTTGGTACATAAATGGTAAAAAAAAAAATTTAGTGAAAAAAAAATCGAGTAAAAAAAAAAAATCGACCTGACCTACCTACCCTATTTCAAATTAAAAAAAAAAAGTAAAAAAAATCGACCTACCTACCCTGTTTCAAATTTCATCAAATAGTAAACACACATATTTTTTTTTGGCCTAGCATAAGGGCTCAGTCCTATTAAAATCCATTATTCTGATTACCTCAAAAGTTTTGTCTACAGAATAAATGAAGTTAAGATTTTTTCAATAAGATATCGCTATATCATCTTTTCTAAACTGGTCAAAATAAATTAAGCCCCACCTGAAATTTTCCCATAGACTTAATGATAATACATTCATGTTTAATTTATCATAACATTTTACTGAAAGAAGATTTTTCCGTAAAATTTTCAGCAAAGTAGCAACAATGTTTCCGCTCAACATAGGCTAGGTTTCAGATTTATTGATAAATTTTCCAGAGAGCTCCACACATTCCAGTAAATGGCCTGTTTCGTTCCCTATCATTCCTATTGTAAAATTGGCCAAAAATTGGATACTCTTGGAAAATTTAACACATACCCAAAGAAAAGCGGTATTTTCAATTCAAATTTTGTGTAATTACACCTAAGGCATCATTGTCTAACTTGAATGGAATTAAATTTTTCAACTACCATCGGTATTTTTGAAATAAACAACCAAACTTTGGGAATGTTACATTATGGCTATGGGAAAAAGTGACATGGGGCTTAACTTATTTTGACGAGTTTATGACCTTTATTGTGCACAGAATATGAGTCCACAGAAAGTCAGCCTCAAAATGCTGAATTCAGCAGATTATAGTAGATTCTCCAATCCACTTTCAGTATGTCTTAAGACAACTGACCATTTAACTTGAAATTGTTATCATTTTGTAGGGATACTGCTTGTTTTGAGTTTCAGGATTTAAGAAATTTTGAACTTTCACCCATGTACTCAATACAGGAGTCAGCTCGTGAGATTTTTTATCTTATGGCATCGGTTAAAAAGCCAAGGCTCAAATTAGTCCGTGCATCCGCTAAGACTAGCCAGAGCCCACTTTGCTAACATACATAAAGAATGGATGTTGAGGCCTAAAATAAAAAAAATTGTGTGTTTCAGGTTACCCGACCATGCCTAATTTTTTGCCCCCGACCCTAAAATTTTTAAGCATATTATGGGGATTTCCAAGGGGTTTCCCTGGTCGGCCATCTTGTTTCCCCAACTTCCCCATGTAAAAACTTTTTAAAAAATAAAAATATTTTCCTACCTACCGTCCTTATTTTAAAATTTCATGTAACCTGAAACTTACATATTTTTTTTTTTTGCCTGATGATGATTCAGACCAAAATTTAGACCTTGCAGCATGGACATTTAAAGGGGGCTTTTTCACATATGGGAAAAGTACACATTTATGAAGTCTAATATGCTGGCTCAAATGTCAAGCTCAATGAATATCTTTGCTGTATTTTTTTGTGTGTCTTTTTCAGTAGATCTTACTCAAGATCCCATTCCAGAAGTCCAATCAGGAACGGTGAGGATTAAAGACTGGCAACAAGGAGATGGAGAAATGCAGGGACGAAAATTTAAAGAACAAATTCATTGGTCAAAGTTTTCAGGATTATGCTGAAATTCATGATAGTATTTAAGGCTTATCCTTTAACTCTTGAATTATTATGTATTAGTTTCATTGTTCCATAATTTGATTTTCAAATGGCATTCAGATTCTTTATCTTAAAATAACATACCATATTCAACCATATTTATGTACTGTATGCATTAATTTTTCAAAATTCTAGACCTGTTATAGAAAACAGTGTAGATCCAGATCAGTTTCTGGTGAAGCCAGCTGATCATGATCCACACTGTTTTTATTCACACGATGAATCCAGATTGTTTATGCAATTCATTATTGCACCACCTGATAAACTGAAAACTAGAAGTTCATATACTATTCATACAAAAAGTGTCCAGTGTGCCTTTATAGGAGCATTTTATAAGGTTGAATAGGGTATAATATGGGCCTTGATGTGAGAAATAGAGAATACCAGGTGAGTGTCTTTTGATATCAAGTTTACCAGGCAAGGCTTTGAGAACGCATGTTGACATCGCGAGGCTTGCCGAGCGATTCAACATGCGTTCTCAAAGTCGAGCCTGGTAAACTTGATATCAATAGACGCGAACCTGGTATTCTATTTATCAGTTTACCCATTGTTGAACACTCTTCAAACTAGCGATTATGACGTAATTTTTAATTTTGAGTTGATTTAGCGTCATTAGCGACGTCATTCAAAAAGTGCAACGTCATCATGACCTGATAAAGGTAACATGCCGTGAGATAGGAAACGCTTATTAGGCTATGTTGAACCAATTCAGTCTATATTAGGGGTGACTGATAAAACCTGTCTTCAGTGTTTGGCCTTTGTTATTTGCATATTGGAAAGTACCATATCTCGACTTGCTATGAGCGAAATTTCAATTTCTAGCTACTCTCTGTAGCTGAGGAGACTGGTTTTAATCTCGCTTTGTTATAAACCCCAAAGACAGGTTCTGTCACATCGAGGCCCATACGGGTCAGCTAGTGAGATGTTGTTTCTTTTCGCACATGCCCAGTCATTCTTTAACTTGATTCTTGCTAGTGGCGACTTTTGGTTTTTTTTCCCAAAAAAATGGAATCCACTGGCCCAGATTCTTAAATATTTCACACACATGTACACCTTGATGAGGCCCTTCTCAATCGCCTTAGTCCTCGTCTGTTTATAAAAATATTTCCTGTACATGTTTACATCATTGAGACAATGTGGAGAACAAAGGTTTCAGACCAGGGGTGTGGAAATAGCAAAATTTTCTACTTGTCCAGGAACAAGTAATTGGCCATAATGTACTTGTCCAAAGAAAATTTTACTTGTTCGATTACAGATTAGCTTATGTGCTTGAACAGTTTACACTTTCGAAAACGGTATGAAACTATGCAGATATCAACTCTCTTGTAAACAGTGTAGATCCAGATCAGATGGCTTCTGAAAAAGCCAGCTGATCAGGATCCACACTGTTTTCATTGCAACATGTGAACTCATAATAATTAATCAAAATATGAAATACAAAATTGTAGTAACTTAATACAAATTTTGCCCTTGTCCAAGGACAAGTAAATTGAAATTTTCAACTTTTCCTGAATGAAATGGGACCAGGTCGGACAAGTGGGGCATGGTATTTCCACAGCCCTGTTTCAGACACATTGATTCAAGGTCTCAGCAAGTCCATGTTTATGTGTACATCATTTGTGTCCTCTTCATTCCCATGTCAAATCACTGGCCTGATTCTTGAAATAATTCATACACATGTCCATCTCAGCAAGATGTGCAAAATGAAGATTTCACTACCTGCTTCAAGGTCTTAGGGTTATATAGTTGGCGGTCAAAGGTCACATGTTCAGATTTTGTGTCTGCTCCTGTATCTCCTGACTATGAAAATATTTCACTTTTGTGTCCATTTCAATGAGACGATTACAGAGCAAGGTTTCAGTCACCCAGCTACATAGCCACACCAAAGCTCACACATACAGAATCAGGTATATGCTTAACCCTTTACTCCATAATAACATGTTCTCATGTGTTTGAAAATAGTTTGGAAAATGGAGCATTTGCTCCAAAAGAGCCCTTGGATAGTCTAGCCCTTGGATAGTTGTGGATGCACATTTAAGAAACGATTTTACTCGTGTGGGATGAGAACCATTTACTTATAAGTCCATTTGGTCTTTTGTGGTGTTGTTTTGTGTTAACTCTTTGAAGACTGGAAACACATAAACTGGAACTTTGACAGTGAAACCCAGAAGAAATGCCGCAGAATGCGGCATTTCATCAAGGTTTGCACTGTTTGCAAAGACAAAATTGATCTTTTAAGAAATAAAATAAATATTTTTGAAAATTATAACCTATGACCCCTCAATATATACAATGGACCATCCCCACTTGACTGTAACAGCATTATGGAAAATTCCATTGGTCTTCAAAGGGCTAAAAATTCTATTGGCTTTGTACTTCTGCTGTATTATAAAAGGTTTATTGCCTAAATCTCTAGTTAAAAATAAATTTTACAAATGTAAATAGTTAAATTTTCATTTCAATTATATTAATGTTTTATTGCAAGATTTGACACATTGCTGACTGGGTACCTTTGCAATCAGTGGCTACCCACAACATCAGGGTCTTCTACTAAGAATTAAAAGTAATAACCTGAGAGACTGAGACCCCTCAAAATATACAATGGACCACCCTGACTTAACTGTATTGTGTTTCTTAGCAGCAAGGATAGCTTGTCAGTGTGTCAAACCTAATGTGTATTATTTTTCCTTGGCATACTCTTCAAGTACCCATGGTGACCCACTGACCTAGATCTACATTTCAAGCTATGGTGACTTTGACAGCTGGCAGGTGTAATACCACCTTTTGTGGAATTCTTGTTTAAAAGATCAGGAAAGAGAAGGCCCAGAGTTTATGTTCAGCTCAAGGCATAACAGGATCTAGAACATTTATTCATTAAGTTTCAACTAGCTATTTACAATTTATGAACAGAGGTTCAAATCTCAGACCTGGTAAGAATGACAAATATAGCAGAAATAGTTCAGAAATAAATATGGTGGTACTAAGAGTAGCATCTAGTAAACATCTATAGGTTTGTCATCCAAAATAGGTTTTCCAACCATTCATGCTTAATGTTTATGTACCTTGATATCCTATGTTGCAAACAATATGGACATGGCAGCCTGATCAGGGATCATAGCCTTAGCTTCCATGATAAAAATATTCTTGAGTGAATCCAAACATATGCATCAGATAAGATACTGGAATTTTCAAGACAAAAAATGTTGGCAGGATAAGGGTCAAGTTGAAATAGGAAAGCATTTTTTTAAAACTGGATTTGTCTGTCCCAGAAGTTTAACTCCAGAATTGTCTGCCCTCAGCCTGAAGTGGACTATATATATCAGGAGGATGTAGTACATATTTTTTGGGCCTCCGACAAAGCGAGTTTCAAACCAGTCTCTTCAACTACAGAGACTAGCTAGAAAATTGAAATCTCACCTGTAGCAAGTTATCATATGCCTCTTTCCAAAAAGCGAACAACAAAGGCGCTGATCAGACTGCCCGGATGCGCAGGCTGGTCTGCGCCTGTGTTGTTCGCACCCCCCCCCCCCCCCCCCAAGACAGGTTTTCTCGCGTCAAGGCCCATTTTATAACTGAGCTACACATGGCGTAAACCTCATGTAGTATGTGAATGGCAACAGTGCCTATCATTCTATAGCCTTGTACATGCATACCAGCTTTTCCATTTTTCACAATTCTAGCTAGTGTCTTATTGAGCAGGTTGCCCATCATCTTATTTGGCTCAAGAAAGATGTACCTAGTTTTACTTTCATTTATATTTGTTGAAATGTATAAATTAGTTCTCAAGTTTTGTAAAATAAACACGAGTGACACTACATATACTCATTTTTTCACTACCAATTTTACAGATGATTTAAGGCAGAGGAGCCATTTACCTTTGTGCTTGGGAACTCATCCAGTTTGCTACAATTACCTATTTTCCAAACCAGTCCATCAAGAACAGTTTAATCTAGCTCTTTATAGCAAGCCTCGCTTTCTTCAAAGTGCGGCTATCCTGGATTTTTTTTGTTGCTTTTATGGGTTGTCCATCATAGTTTGTTTTCTGCTCAATATCTTGAGAACAAATTGATAGAGGTTGACCAAAGGAGATCTAGCGATAAGGCGTATATTTTCCCTAGTTGACATGATTACAAAACCTTAATTTTCAAATTGCCCTAATGTTTTTAAAATTGGTCTGCTCCGGTAGTAAAATCTACATGGAAAGCATAAAAATAGGTTTCAAAAGATTCATCATTTACAAAACCGTTAAAACTTGCGCCTTAAACTCCCACCCCTCATTTTACGTCTTTAGACAGGGTGCGGTTTAGACGAGAGTTTTAGTAAATCCTTTGCAGGTTTTCAAAAAGTAGAAGTGCTAAAATATTAAGGATATAAGTGCCCTTCCTTTTCGAAACTTTGCGGTATTCCTTCTGCGCATGCGTACGAAATATACTTAAAATTGTGACGTTTGCCATTGAAAAGATGAAACTGGCTTCTTTCAGTTTGTTTTTAGATGCTTTCCCCCCCTAGACCCAAGATGCCCTTTGGACAAATAAATGTCGCTATACAAAAATATAACATATGTAAAGGGCGTCTTGGGTCTAGGGGGGGAAAGGGGTTGTATATGCGAAAGAAGACATCAAATATCTGACAAAAAATAGACCACTTTGCAAGATGGTCGTTTTTATTGTACATCAACTGTATAAATAGTTTTACTGTACATAGCGTGATAGGACGATTGGTACCCTTGTTTAACGGTCTAGTTCCCATATATGTTACTGAATAACAAGTACAGTTGATGATCGATATAAATTCTCATTCAATAAGAAGTAGATTTATTACATGCATTAAGGAAATCCCGTTTTGAATATACAAATTCGGGGGCAATGGTGCATCGACGGCCCGTCTATATATATTTCTTGAATGTGCCTAGTTTCTCCAGTCGTTATTTCAACAAAATAAAACGAACGTCTCGTTTAGGGAGGTTGCTCGCCTTATCGCTAGAAATTCTTTTGTGGGTGCATTGATGTTGACAAGATCTAGGTTTGGATTGTTACCCGTCATGTTTCGCAAATTTGTGAGATTTATGGCCCTTGATTGATGTAAAATTTACGTTTACACTCAATACCTTGAGAACAAATGAACAGAATTTCATCATATTTTGTATATGCATTGATATTGACAAGATCTAGGTTGGGATTGTTACCTGTCATTTTTCGCAAATCGTAACATTTATGGCCCTTAATTGACGCCAGATTTTCATTTTTAAAAGAATGGACAGAATTTAACGAAATTCTGTATATGCATCGATTTGACAAGATCTAGGTTGGGATTGCTATCTGTAATTTTTCGCAAACTTGCAGCAGAGCTGTGGTCCTTGATTGAAGTTGATTGGGATTTTTATGCACACTTGGCCTTTTAAGAATAAGCAGAAAAAGTGCTGAGGCGGGGCTATAGTCAGATTCTCTGACAATTTTAGTTTTGTTTGATTAAGCCCCAGTCAAATTTTTCAGTCACGTCGGGGACTATTTTCCTGTCTTCCTGGATTGAACAAGTACTAAGCAGCAGATGAAGTGTCTTGCTGAGGGACACAGCACTCTGAACCCCAGTCTAATACTCTATTAACACTGTGCTTTGCTGATCTTCCTCTTAAATGTTTTCGGTCACTATATGGTCTATTTCAAGCTTACCTGAGTTGAGTATTTGGGATACCTTGATGTCCTGGCCCTGAGATTATAAAGTTTTTTTCATGCTCATCTCAAATCAGCAAGAAAGTTCAATTGTTCATAAAAACTAATTGTTGAAAAATAAACCAATTCTCTTGCTTTCAAACTCTCGGGTGTATTTTTCATGTTTATAAATGTAACAATGCCAACAATTATGAGCAGGATTAACTTCATGCTCAGTTGAGCAGGAAAAAAGTTTATTAGCTCGAGGCCAGCGGTCAGTCAACTTTTTCTTGTGAACAATCAAGAGGGCACAGTCTAGTTCCAATCTTCATGATACTTTTACAGAAAGTTTATCTAGGCAAAATCTAGGTCAGGTGGGGTCAAAAACAAGGTCACATCTTTGATTGAAAATTTTGTATATACCCTAAAGAGGGCAGATGAGCTAAAAAGGTCATTAGATTTGTATGGGAGAAATATTTTATGGAGGCTTCATTGATTTGATGGGCTGACTTGCAAGGTCAAGCTAACATAATTTGTCTGGACAAAATATATCCCCACAAATCCCAATAACCTATATATATTTGTTCAAATCAAGTTGAAAGAACTTGACGGGTTAGTATGTTTTGTCAAAATATTTAGGGTAAATATTGTATACATATGCCTAGAAGAATGGCAGGGTGAGCTCACCCTGTCATTAGAAGCCATTGGCTAAAAGTACACTCTTGGTGGTGCGAAAGTGTATTTTGATCAGCTTTTGGATAATCCAATATTGCTTTTATTATTCCTTCTCACTTTATTATTGTGCCATATTTATTAACTCTTGGAATGCTGGATTTTTTTCAATACCATCAGTGTCGAACACTTTGGATCCAGACCAGGACAGAGTTTTGTCGGGCCTTATCTGGGTCCAAACTGTTTGCAATGGTTATCGACAGATGACAAAAGTCACCGCTAGCAGGCAAGGATTAAATACAGAACAACTTTCTAGCTAAAACCTTGGCTAAAGTCCATTTCATTCGGCTCCAACTTTTTCCATTTGACTAAAGTGTTGGCTACAACAACTTCTGAGCCAGAGAAAGCCCTGGAGTGGTGATGAAGAAAAGGACAACATTTTAGGTTTAACTTTATTTTACAAAATGTCAAGTTTCTATGGAAGTGAACAAGTATATTGACAAGAGAACAATAATAAACAAAACATCGACAAGAAATTCAACCCTAGCTGTTGAAAAAAAAACTATAGTTCAGCTAGCACATTCATGTAGATAAGGAATTCTAAATCTTATTTAAGAACGGTCTTCAACTTTCACCGGTACACTGATATGAAGCTAAACAGGTCTATAGAAATAGCTATATTATCACTATTCATTCTTGTCATATAATTTTACACAGTATGGAGATTTGCACAAACTATATCTAGGATGAGACATGACAAGAAACGCTCCCTTACATGACATACAATAACTGACGAAATGTTTAAGTGTTTCAGCATTTCCTTGGTTATCGATGTACTTGTGTAGTAAGATGTCCGGTGCCATAAGGCAGTACCATAGGTCCAGATAAGAGAAGTTTGTGCACCTAATATTGCATTTATTTCCTTACCCATCAATTTAAACATGTGTATTGGGTGCTCAAAAGAACCGTTTCATTGAGACTGTTCTTTTGAGTACCCACAACATGTTTTGAATGAGAAATAAGAAAATTATTTGAGACTGTTCATTTGAGTACCCACAACATGTTTTGAATGAGAAATAAGAAAATTATTTTCTAGTACGCACTCTTATCTGGAGCCTGAGTATGACAAACAGGCCTGATGGTGAGCGTGCATAATCAAAGTTATTTTTTCTCATTTAACAACTAAACCATGAGCGAGACAACTCTTTTGAGCACCCAAACAAATGTTAAAATTTATTGACAAGAAAATATTCTCAATTTTACACTATCTGGACTTATGTATAAAATTATGGAGGTTGATATATAAACTTGCAATCGCTGAAAATGTAAACTTTGATCTGATTGATAGCAGCTAAATATTTAGTTCCAGATTTATTCTGACAGCAATAGAAAACTAAACCCAAAGCGGAGTTGTTACTTTTTGCATCATATGACATCACCGATCCTGATGACAACAGAAAAATCATGAAAAATTTCCCAGCATGCTGAATTAAACTTGCATGCCAAGCTATCTAGGGAACCAGCTTGTTTAGTTTTGGTCTGCTACTCAAAGTTTGATATTGTTATTTGTGGGTAGGGAAAATTGTCTTTGGAAATGAAATGCATGGACACAGAAATATACTAGATGAACAAGTAGATGGATGGACATATATACAACATGAAACTAGAATACTCTGCCAATATCTTGCAGAAGGGTATAATAATGATCACATGACCCTAAATATACGTAGGTATCTTCTTCAAACAGGATAAACCAGGATGAGACCTGATTTTCAATTAGTTACTACTTTTTACCATTCCCTTGCTAGCGATATCAGGGCTCATACAGGCAAGTTTGAGTAAAATTCAAGGACTTTTTCAATGACTTTCCTACTGTTTTCAAAGACCGAAAACTTACGAAAAATACTGATTTACACGTTAAAATTCTACTTCTGAAATGCTAGAGTCCATTACTAAAGATATTAGTTTTAGATAATTAGTATGAAATTGTGGTGCCTTTATTTGGTGCAGCATATGCTGCACCAAATAAAAGCATCACAATTTTATACTGATTTAGGTCTCCAAAACACTCGAATCCTCCTGTAAATTGTTAAATTCAAGGACTTTTCAAGGCAAATTTAATTTTAAAGGACTTTTCAAGACAGTCCTGTATATTCAAGTACTTTTCATGCCTGTTTGAACCCTGGATATCTGCTGATAATCTCTGCAAACAGTTTGGACCCAGATCAGGGCTGACAGAATGTCTGTCCTGACCTGGATTCAGAACGTTTGACACTGTGAGTGTTCCTGAATGATTTTTTTTTTTTGAAAAAGATAATTTTGAAAAAAGTCAGCAGATGACAACAAAAGCATGAAAAACTACCCAGCATGCAAAGAACCTGCCTAATCAGGCAGTCATGTTGACATGTTCAAAATTTAGCATCTGTTTACATGGTAAGGAGCGAAGATCTAGGAATATTTAGGGTACATTCCCAATACAGTGCAGTCTCTTTATAACACAGATTCGGTAAAATAACAATGTCATGTGGCTCTTAAATTTGTTTAGTATGGAATTTTACAAAAAAATATTGGAAAATGCAATTCTTTTGTAAAATTGTCCCTTTAGTTTACAACACAATTCACTTTTAACACAGTCCATTTCTATGGACCCAAACCTATTTTTAAAGGGACTGCACTCTTTTTAGGGTAAATAGTCTTGGTTGCCTATAATACACAAATTATGAGAATCTGTTAAGGAGCACATTTGGTGTACAATGAAATTTGCGTATAATTTCTCTCATAAAAGTATTATGCAGCCTATCGTTAGAAGAACTACGTGGAAAAAAAGACTCAAAACAATACCGATGTGAAATTCAGCAGATTGGAAAAAAAATTGAATCTGTCTAAAAGGAGCCTAACCTTCAAAGTAAGATAATTTTTGTAATTTTCTTGATCTTTTTTAGAGAACATGTGTTGTACTAGTTGAGAGGTCTAAATGAAACACTCATAAGTCATATATTCTTTGAAAAATAGAGAAAATAAGAGGAAGATTAATTATAACCCTTCATTGTACATTCAAGTATATTTTCGAATGATCATTTTCCCTGTTGCAGGTTACTGAAATTGTTATTCTAAAGGGTACTATTCATATTTATATAAGCCAGCACACGAGATTTTGGTGATTATTGTATAGATACAAGCCTAGACATAGATGAGCCTTACCTAGACAAATGTGAGCCGCGACATGAGATTTCCAACAATGTGGTATGTGCTACCAGCAAAGCCTAAGATCAGCCTGCGCATACGCGCAGTCTGATCAGAGCCTTTGCTAGTCGCTTGATATTCTATGAGTGTTAAGCTACCGACTGAACATCATTTCGAGATAATAAGCTTAAAAGGAGGCTGCACAAGCTCGTCTGAGCCTTCACAATTGTTGGAAATCACATGTCAAGGCTCATATGTGACCGCTAATAGTAGAGGACGATTTTGTTTGTGTTGATGCTTTACATCCCAGTCACTAATTTTTTAGTCATGTCAGGCTTCCTGGGTTGAACCAGTACTAAGTAGCTGATAAAGTGTTCTGCTCAAGGACACAATGCAGTGACTTCACTGGCGGTGAGTCTCAAACTAGCAACCCTACGATCCCCAGTCTAAAGCACTACTGAGCCAATGTACTCCGAAAGGCTACAAGCACCATTTGCTCACGGGCTGGCTTATATTATAATTGAATCATATCCCTTGATAGGAGGGGTTTCCAAATTCTAGCAAAATTAAGACAACACCACAATTACTCCTTAACAGATCAATTAAAAGCACTATATCGGCTAAAAATAAGCATTTTTGTCCAAAAAACAAATAGTCAAATAAACTGGGTAAAGCTAATATGATCATTAATTTGAACATTGATGGTAGCATGTAAATATTCCAATTAACGATTCATTCTGATGGACTTTCCCATGCATCTTGATAAGAATTAGTATGGAATTGCCCATTTCATATGTTAAGGGATCAGAGGTAGAAAATTCTAAAATATGATGTATTTCTGTGATGAAGATTTGTTTTTATCCTTGCAAACAGTGCAGACTCTGATCTGGGTCTTCAGTGTTTGCCAAAGTTCATGTTTGCAGGTATCGAAAATGAAAAGGTTTAATATGATCAAATTCATAATATAATGTAATTTTCATTTTTTTAAGTGCATGACATCTGTTCATTTTTAGCCTGTATATAGTGCCTTTTAAAGTTTACAAAAACAGTTCAATAAGTTTTGCTCTTTTCCTAAATGGATACATTTGTTCTTAACATTGAGATTATTTTGTTCCTCATCTAATCGCCGTTCTTAACTGGACTTCTTGAGCGAGACCTGGAATCTGAACGACTGAAAAAAAGAAAATAAGCAAGTTATTTTTTTGTGATCTGCTTCATGCAAAATAAAGGATTAATTAGCCATAAAAAGAAACAAGTTAAAAACATGTGGTCTCTAATTAGATATGACCCCTTTGAGGAATAATAGATCATTAACTGCATGATAATACAAATATAGCCAAACTTCAACAAGAAAACACCTTTGAAACCATTAAAATTAGTTCTAGATATGGGTAGTTTGAGCCATTGAGAGCTAGTCAAAATGAATAGTAACTATAACAGTTACTATCATACATAAGATAACTCTAACCATCATAACAGATTTTAAATCTTGTACATTACTTCCATGTATTACATATGTCCAAGCACATTCACCAAATGAACATAATAGTGGTGGACAGATTCTAAAGTCTAGCCAAATTCAGAAAGCGTATCTTACCTCGGACGCCTGTCTCTGCTGGAACTTCTTCTGCTGAAATAGATGTGTTTGCATTTAACCTAATAAGCACCATCCATAAGTTGCTAAATGTAATATAATATGGGCCTCGATGAGAGAAAACTGTCTATGGGATTTCTGACTATGTCATGGATGAAAGTTCAAAATTTCCAAAATCCTGAACTTCAGAATTCAAACTTTAAAACCTGCAAGATGCCTAAAAAATTTAAAACTATTTAAAGTAAGTATTTTTTTTTTTGAGGGTTGCAACATTTCAAGATTAAATGATTAATTGTGTTAAGATAATCTGATAACATATCAGAAGCTATTATCATCTGCCTAATTCAGGGCTATTCCAGAAAAAAATACCTAGGGGGGAAGAAGGCAAACAATATATTTTTCTATGGGTGGTTGGTGTGGACATTTTTCAAATTAAATGGGTCATTGGTGTTTGAAAAAAATCTCATTACATGGGTGATGGGGTTTTATCAGAAAATTGGTTACTGATGTTTGATAGATATATCAAATTGAATGTTCCTGTATCAAACAAAATATCAAATCCAAATCTGCCTGTTTTTCTGATGTGTAAAATCATCCAATCTACGCATAAACTAACTTATTTTGTGTGAAATAAAACAAAGCAAAGTTGTTTTCCATGTTTATAAAGCTGTTATTGCATGTCAAACGCGATTGCAGTATGCAATCGGTAAAACAACATGATAACCTACGAAAGTTTCCAAATGCAGCATCTATAACTTAGGGTGTAGGATTGGATAGAACATTGGCTGTTCCATTTTGTATCAATACACATATCTTATTTTATTCTATGGGTAGTTGGTATATGAACCTTTCTGAATACATGGGTGGTCTGTGTCTGTGGAAATTTAATTCCATGGGCGGTCGGGTCAAAATAAAAGTGCCTTCTTACCCCTCCAGGTATTTTTTTCTGGAATAGCCCTCAGCATTTTGAGGCTGACTCAAAATCCTGAATACAGGATTAATTCTGAAAAGCAATGCAAGGCTCAAACAACCCTTCTATGGTACAGAGGCTAGCTAGAATAATTAAAGTTTGCATACATGTGGCAACTACTTTCAGCGCCCTAGATAAGCTTTTGGGTCAATTGGGTATTTACGCAACCAGGTTATCCTCAATTGCGTACTTGCCAAAACAATAGCGTATTTTTATATTTTTTAGGCCACGTTTTTTTTCTGTGATTACACGTTTTCTTATTGAATGAAGCCATCGGGAATGTGCTTGCATATTTATTCACTCACATCGTCTGCTTTTCTAAAGTATCAAACTAGCGGATTTTATTGTACCTGAAGCAACTCTCATCCCCTTGTTGACATTCGAGCGTGCACACTTTGCAAAGTTTCACTTTCATCAGTATGGTTTCCGCAAAATACTGGACTGGGTCCCGATATTTTATTCATAAACTGTAGTTATATCACGCTAGTAAAAATAAAATCAATACCAGACTGGCATTTGTTTATTAGCCAAATGGAAACGAAATGGACCAAATGGTACGCAATGACATCGCATGTAATTGCATACCGATCCTTAGAATTGCTTTTCGGTACGCACACATTTCATTTTAATTGCTTTTTTGAGGATTTTAATTGCGCATTTACGCAAATACCCTGCTTATCTAGGGTGCTGTACTTTATAGAGTGAATAACGATGGTGCTGATCAGACTGCGAGGATGAGCAGGCTGGTCTGCACCTTTGTTGTTTGCATGCAAAACAGTCAGGTTTTCTCCCATGTTATATGCAATATAATATTAACATCAGGCCTCCAGATAATAGTGCGCATCAGAAAACTATTTTCTTCATTTCAAAAACAAATGTTGTGGGTACTCACAAGAACCATCTCAATGAGACGGTTCTTTTGAGCACCCAAAAACACATGTTTGAATTGATGGGTAAGAAAATATTTACAAGTTAACTTTAATCACAATTTCCTTATCTGGATCTATGTAGCATCCTCCTTTACACACACTGGGTCCTTTAAGGGTTGATTACACTATATGGGCCTCGACACAAGAAAACCTGTCTTTACTTCCGGATTTGTGAAAAACAAAGGCGCAGACCAGCCTGCACATTCTGATCAGCGCCTTTGCTTATCGCTTTTTGGAAAGTATCATATCTAAACTTGCAACAGGTGAAATTTCATTTTTCTCACCACTATTTGTTATGTTCATTTGGTGAATGTTCTTGGACATAAAATACATGGAAGTTTGTTTTTGTTTGTTTGGTGCTTTACGACGCATCAACCCTTGTGGGTCATTAGCGTCAGACGGTATTAACTAAACATGATGAGGATGGAAAAAGTTAAAAATTTATAAGATAAAATAAAAGATATGGTGATGATGAGTTTGTTTTATGATAATAAGTTGCAATACGATTGTTGACAGGAGAGACCACGTACAATATCTGACAGTTTCAAAGAGCTATTCAGATAACTGTACATGTTCTTTAACTGAACAGAGTACAACATAATATAATCTGTATTATGGTCTGATACAAATGTAAAACAAAGCATGATTTTAAAAAACGGCAATTAGATTTTGTTAAAAAGATTTATTTGTCTTAAAAATGTCATAATACTATCAATATGTATATCTTGAAATAATTCTTTCATGTTATTAACATGGAAGCAATTATTTCTTACTTGTGCAAAATCGCCACATTCCAAAAGGAAGTGACGTACAGTGAAAGGTGCGTCGCAACCAACACATTGAGGATGCTCTTCACCTTGTAGTAAGTATGAATGAGTGACTCTTGTATGACCTAAGCGGAGTCGAGCTAATACTACTTCTTCTCTTCTAATGTTTCGAACAACTGATTGATATTCACCAATAGTTGGTTTGATGTCAAGAAGTTTATTACCAATGCTGTTATTCCATGAAGTTTGCCATTCTTCCAAGATATATTTATTGATAGAGGGCTTAAAATTGGAAAATGGAATTTTAAAAGAAGTTGGTTCTAATGAAAGCGATGTTTTTGCTTGCTTATCTACCATCTCATTCCCTTGGATACCTATATGACTAGGAATCCAACAGAGAACAATTTCTTTATAAGTTAAAAGCTCATGACATTTTTCTAAAAGTTTCTGAATCTGTGGATTCTTTGAACTGGTATGGTTCATTGCTTTCAATACAGAGAGCGAGTCAGAAAATATAATAAATTTATTGTTTGCATCACAAGTGCTAATGAAATCTAAAGCTAGATCAACTGCTTTGGCTTCAGCAGTGAAAATTGATGAATCGTCAGGTATACGTTGCATATTACTATGGTTGTCTGATATAACAGCACAACCAACCTTTGAGTCTTCCTTTGACCCATCAGTATAAATTTGTTGGTAATTCTTATAACGACTTTGCATTTTTCTGAAATCATCTTTTAATATGTGTGGATTTGATTCAGATTTTTTCCCGGAATGTAAATCAAAAAGTATTTCAGGTGGTTTCATGCACCAAGCTGGAATATTTGGTGTAAAATGTTTTTCAATATTTTGTGGTTTGATATTGGCAGATTCTAAGAGTGGTGAAATTCTGATGCCAAATGATTTAATAGCTTTAGGTTTTTGTTCATACAAATTAACATAATTTGGTGGGAATGTAACTTCATGAGCAGGATTTGATGGGTTAGCAGCAAGTCTTAAAGCATATTGCAAAGAGAGTTTCTCTCTTCGTGAATATAGTGATGGTTCATCTGCTTCCACATAGAGACTAGCAACAGGAGAAGTTCTAAAAGCCCCTAAAGCTAATCTAAGTCCTTGGTTATGTATAGGATCAAGCATTTGAAGATATGATTTTCGTGCAGAGCCATATATGATACAGCCATAGTCTAATTTTGACCGGACTAGGGACCGATACAGCTTTAGAAGTGTAGTTCGGTCTGCACCCCAAGAAGTATGGGAAAGCACTTTTAAAAGATTCAATGCTTTTAAACATTTAGCTTTGAGATATTTAATATGGGGTATAAAACTGAGTTTTCTATCAAATAAAATGCCAAGGAATTTAGATTCCTCAACAACTGGAATAGGTGATCCATATAAATGTAAAACCGGATCATCATGTTGCTTGCGCAACTGACAGAAATGTACACACTGTGTTTTTGATTTGGAAAACTTAAAGCCATTGCTTGTTGCCCAATTTTCAATCTTATTCAAATTTTGTTGTAGTTGACGTTCATGGAAGTAATATACAAGATTTAACATCTATTATAATGGTTAGGGTTATGTACCTGAGGAGACTGGTTGGAGTCTCGCTTTGTCCGAAACCCTGAAGACCTGTTTTGTCACAACGAGGCCCATATAGATATGAACTTCTAATTTATAGTAATTCCGTGGTGTATACATAATGTTAATAATATCAATTATCGTGTGTGAAAAAGTGTGGATCCTGATCAGCTGCTTTCATTAGAAGTCTAACAGCTGAATGCTACAATGTCCCCTATGGCGAAACTGGCATTACTCGATTGAAGTCAAGCCTGACTGAAGGCCAGCCCTGTAATGGTTTTCAGAAAATATTTTTGACATATAATATGGAATTCTGGGAACAGTAACTGTTATTCAAAGCATTGCTAGCTTATTTAAATGGTCAATGCCTTGTTTTTTCAAATGGATATCAGTCTATATTATTAGATCTATACCCCGAGATGTTTTCCTGATTTATAAAAAAGAGATAGTAAGTAGTAATATAAAACTACATTTTTTTCAGAAAAAAAATAATGTATCAAAATATGTCATATTTAACCCTTTGTATACTGGAAACCCTTGCAAATAGTGAAGACCCAGATGAAATACAGCATAAAGCTGAATTTCATCAGGGTCTGCCCTGTTTGCTAAATAAAATCAAAACAATCCTCAGGGACAAAAATGCATCTTTTTATAGAAACAACCTGTGACCCCTTAAAATATAAAATGGACAATTCCATACATATTGTTATCAAAATATGTGGGATAATCCATCAGAATACAAAGGGTTAATGACTATAGATTATAATCTATGTTAGCCAACAAGTGGACTACGTCTGAACCAACAGACCCTGGTTGTTATCACTTACTACTTTTTCCTGCTTGGGCTCCTGCTTCTGCTCCTTGAATAACTCCTCTTGTATGACCTTGACCTGCTGCGCGACCTTGACCTTTAAAATATGGAAAAGATACTGAAATACTGAACAGAAAAAGACATTTCAAAAACAGGGTACTAGTCTGCTTTTAAATATTGGCTAACAAAAACACAAAAAAAAAATGAAAGACTTATTTGTGAATAAAAACTTGTCTGTTAAGTTTTATATGAATAGAAAAACAGGAATAAACGAACGTTCAATTCTCATTTATAAGCTGTGATTTATATTTTTGATAATTAAGAATTTGTTTAGACAAAACAGTATTAAGCTAAAACTTTAATAAAAGATATTCTTTTTAGTCTTGTAGATGACAGAGGTTTATTTACCTGTATAAAGCATGCCAAGGGCAAGTTGGTACAAGCATTTTTGTTTTTGTTTTCAAAAGTTTATAGATATCACTCAAAATTACCATACTCAACCTAAAACCAGCAAATCCTCTCAAAACTGCATCATAGTCTTTAGTAGTCTAAAAATCACAGCCAATTAATCATTCTTATGGTACACAGGTTTTTAGAGAGAATGATTCTGTTACCGATAGAAAGCTAAATATATAGTCAATATCCTCCATGTACATTCTAATTGTATTTCATTCAAGTGACAGTTTAAATGCAATTGTCAACCTTGTGTACTGAAACTCACAATGTCCACTGAGTCTTGCCAAAACCCAAAGACCATAGCTGTATGACCACTTTGTCAATTGTATGACACTGTGCAACATGAGCAATACACATTGCAAATTTGTTCTGGCATGTGCTTTTATATCTGTTAGCATTTACCACAGGTATTCACAGTTTTTGAAAATAAAATACCGGTAAAAGGTGGTATTAAATTGAATATGGTAGTTTCAGTGCAAATATTGCAAGTGTGATATAAGAAAATTATGTATATCCCTCTCTGAACACAGGCTTTCAAGCATTTTTGGCAAAAAATAAATAGGCAAATAGAGTTATTTTAGCAAAAATTTAGTACAAAGCTGGCACGCTAAATTCAAGAATTGGAGTTTTGTTTCAAGCAAAAGTCTACAATTTTATGCCCAGGTCACACATTCACTGATCACCTCGCCGGTTCTACTAAGGATTAAATCTCACAGATGACACCGGAAATGTCAATTTACGTAGTCCGACACGGATGCACTATATACGTATGATTATGTCCAACTACGTATGATTACGGATGCAATACGGAAAGCTACGGATTGCCACGAATGTACATCCGTGGCTAATCCGGCGTCCAGTCTGTGAATGTGTGACATGGGCATAACAGCATCAAGTATCTGCTTTTTATACACCTAAAAACTGGTCACATCGAAACCAGAAGATCAAGATAGTTTAGTGATGAAATGCCAAAAATGACAATCATGCACCAGGGGGATCTGTGGCCCAAAGAAGCCAAAACATTTTTTACCAGATTTAAACTTGAACTGAAGAACTTTTTTTTATATGGAAATAGGCACTTTTGTGTGAAAGTGGTGGTGTTGGGGTACTTGCAGAACCATGCTTGAAAGCCTGTATTTGAGATTCAATCTTGTTTGGTACAGTGCAATTGTTAAGACTGCCCAACAAGAGCTCACTAAAAGCAAACACAAGTAGTACAAGAAATGAAAAGTTATTCTGTAACACTTTCACAGGCAAAAGTCAGGTATCAACTTTTAAAAGTGAATCTATATTTCTATTGTCCCAAGAATTTTTTTTAAAGTACTTAAGCAATAAGGCTAAACATATCAAGACAATTAAGGACTTGAAAAATTACCTGTAGTAAAGTGAGTCTATTATATTAAGAGCTAAGCTGGAGACAGAGGTTGGCTTTCCAGAACTTTCACAGCATTTCCTTTCTTGAGTGATCACAGTAAAATGCAGAACTCTGACATTTTTCCTCTATGTGAAGATCTCAAGAATGTGGCGAACTTTCAAATGCTTTGTGAAGACTTTTGAAGAGCTATCAATTTAACCCTTACTATGCCTAACACAACATAAGAGGTTGACATACTCAGACATAGAAGTTCAAAAATTCAAACACATATTTCTTACTATTTTACAAAATATTTGTTAGGACTAGATTCTGGACAATAAATTACTCCTTAGCAGTTTAACATATTTGTAGGTCTGGACAGTTTCTGTGTGCCTTGGCCTGTCAGTCAGTATAGAACAGTAAACCTCACCAATTCCAAATGAATTTGGGAAACACTGGATTCAGAGACTAGGACCTATTCATGATCTAATTTTTGCTATTGTCTATGTTTTGGGTGCGTAAAGGAATTGTTAGAATGGGTGAGAATGTTTTAGAGAATGTTTATCAACGACAGAAATGATTGTTACATGTTGATAAATAGAATGGGACAATATATTTGCTCTTATTTTTGACTTATGAAAATCATCCTATGTTAAGATCTCCAGTGCAATACAGGGGCTACCAACTCAAAGCCATCTTATTTTGTTTGTTTGTTTTGTTGCTTTACGTCCCAAGTCAACAGCTATGGTCATAGCAGGACGGTCAGTTCACCTAACCACACTATTTCCTGGGCAAGCTTGAACAAGCAGTTAACCAGTACTTCGTGCACATACTTTCGCTTGTAACTGACAACAACCCTTCTTGAATGATTCAGCCGCTGGAGGAGAATGACCGTAGAAATTATTTCATGATAAATCTCCACGAAAGTATGGGACAGGGTCGAGATCGAACTGTTGACCCCTGGATCTGCAGTCAGACTCGCATCTGTTGCCAGGCACAGTACTGACTGCATTATACGCTGCCCGGTCAAAACCATCTTATCTTAAGGTTATTGTAAATGGTTTGGGTTTTGTAACTGGGAAACATCTCATTGATTTTTAATACATGATTTAGTTTGTGCACAATCACTTATCAGAGTACTAAACAAAGTTTCAACATAAAACTTTCATTTTATGCTATCTCAAAAAAAGACTTAATGTCACTTTAGGCTTAAAAGGTGGCTTCGAGTTAGTGGGCACTGAACGATAAAAATCAAAAGTTCCAATTTCTAAAATCAGACGAAAAGAGAGAATGTCAACCTCTTATATTGGACATTGGCAGCTTCAGGGATAGATCAGAAGTGCAGGTATTTCAAGCAGATCTCTTTCTCTCTCTCTCTCTATGCAGTGTGAAGAACTAATATCTGATCTTGAAGAAGAGATAATCTTTAACGAAAGACTCTTTTCTTTATCGACCATGTGACGAAATCTCTCATGCTGACATTTTGGGTGTCCGGATGTGAGACGGGAGTAAGAGAATTCAAGTCTGGCTGTCTGACAGTCAGTTTCATTGAAGGATTTCTAATGGTGGAGACTCAAGATATCTCATACACTGCTCAGTATGCATGTCAAAAGACGTAAAAATCTGAAAAAATGGTTAAACAGAAACTTGTTAATGCTGAGGACCTGACTTCGAATAATTTCTCAAATCTTTCCTTTGTGATTGAAAAACACTGAAAAAATTAATATGTAAAACCTCTAAAATACAAGTACACACAAGAGGGCCAAGTGGCCATGGATCGCTCATCTGAGTTTTGTTAAAACTAAAAAGCTGCTTTTATGCACATTGTAGGTATCTATTGGAAACTGGCCACACCCACAGAGACATACTTTTTGACAGATCAATTCTTTTAAGACCATATTGTTTCAAGTTTCTAATAAAAGTACATAATGGCCGTTAACACCCTGGAGTTCAAATTCTTTGACAATCCAATCCATTTTATTATATACTGAACGAAACTTCTAAACCGCCAGTTAACAAAGCACATTTTTCGATATAACTCATTTATTATTAAACTGTTTGAAATAATATTTGACACAGTATATTTAGGCACATGTATCCGTCGATTGAACATAACAAAGTTTGATTCAATAAGGATGTTCATTTATGCGTAACGATAGAGTACGTATGCCAGTTTTGAACGTGGCACACACATGCTAAATGTTTTTTGCCTTGTGTATACTCATATTTTCATCGACAACTATCCAACAACTTTATTTTATCACAAATATGCCAACGTTTGGGTTGTACGAGTATAAAGTAAAGGGGTCGGGCTGTGGGTTTAACCGAAAACGGGGCCTCGCTGAGACTGATTCATAACTTATCATAATGTTTGACATGTTTTGATAGAGCTGAAAGTTTACACCACTACCTGTCTGTCATTTTCATTTTTGCAGTCGTATGACGAAAAAAAATCGACAAAAACTGAGAATTACGTATGCCATAAAATGTCCTGTATAGTCCACCATACTTTGGTGCGGTGATGTACAAATGCTGCATCGGAACGTCGGAAGTGTGGAGATCGATGTGCAGTACACTGTTAATGGGTGACGGATGTTTCAATAATATTGGAGACAATACATAATCCATCACCATAAACACATTTCTGTGTTCTTTTAGGCCATATGGGCCTCCATAGAAGCACCGAAAGTCATGAAAATGGCTACTTTATTACAAAATAAACACCATAGTTTTCAATAGTGTCAATTTACATCATCAGAAAGCTTCAATAATATTGTGGACAAAAACATGCCATCTCCATAAAACATTCTTGTGTGGTTTTATGTCATATGGGCTTCCATATGAACATTGTGGATAACCTGAAAATTGCTACTAAATAAAAGCGAAACCCAAAAATGTTCAATAATGTCCATTAAAAACACCAAAAAGTTGGGCTTTTTCACTTTAAGAACCTGGAATACTCTGTTTTGAGCGATGAGTTCAAATTCTAGCGTATGTGTGAAAATGAAATGCGATGGTGCCTTTATACAGTTTGTCAACTGAACATGTTATTTTCAATTTATGAAAATGAAATTTTGACAGGTTCTGTTCAATAGATTTTTTCATATTGAGTGTAGATTTTAGCCATGCGTGTACCATATATAATAAGATATATGAGAAAATATCGAGTGGCGGTTTGGAAGTTTCGCTCAGTATAGCTATTTTTGTAGAATGCCAACCAGTGGCCCTTTCTACCAAATAATTCTGATTTGCAATTTTAGGGAAGATATTTTAACAGTTTCCTTAGTCATTATAAGCCACGCCCCCATGGCAGTCATGTTTTTTGAGAGATCAAGTTCATTTTAATTTTTTAGAGAGTCACCTAAGGAACATCCTTGCTAAATTGTTTTCATCTCTTGCCATTGGTTACAGATGAGGAGGTTTCCAGGCTGTTATGTTTTCTGACAGATCAAATTTAGCATTTAGTTACCATTTCTGGCAAACTGTTTTGAATTCTGATCAGCAATTTCTGATAAAACTTAAAGTTTTCTTAGCCTCAAATAAGCCCCACCCCCCTCCCTGTCAGCAATTGTTTTTGACAGATCAATTCATTTATGTATTTTGTAGAGAATCCCCAAAGAAACATTCCTATGAATTGTGGTTAAAATTGACCCAGTCATACAGGAGTTGTTTTTAAGCAAACTGTTGATGAAGCACTATGGATGATCGACGAAGCTGGACATTGACTGATCCCAAAAGCTCACTTTGTGCTAAGGTGAGCTAAAAAGAAAATAAACATATTCAAATTTATCAATGACTTCAGTTGAATCTCACTATCTGAATCATCATATCGTTACATAACCATTATTATACTAAACTTGTCCCTTGTCTAATAGGAAAAAACTACAACACAATTTTGTACAAGTTAATCGAAAGAAGAATATGGTATTTAATTTAATCCTTAACATGCTTAAAGCCATACCTAAACATTGTAGATTACATTTTCAAAGTTTGATTTTTTCTTAATGAAACAAATTAAGCTATCAAATACAGATTTTTAAAATTTTCATCAAATGGGAGCTTGTCAGTTTACAGGCCTCCAGATAAGGTTTTCTTTAGGAATTAACTGGTACTATGCTTGTTTGTGTTGATGCTTTACACCCCGGTCAACAATCTATCAGTCATGTCCAGCTTCCTGGGTTGAACCATTATTAAGCAAAGTAAGGGAGCAAAGATCAGGAATAGATACAATCAAGTACCACACCTGACCCAGGATACCAATGGGAAAGTGACAAACTCACATTTTTGTCTTTCACACATATGGATTGACTGAAATTTGGTGAACCAATATATGTCCCTTTACCAAGATCAAGTTTATCTTTTTTCAACTATTCTTTTGTTCTTTTGTTGTAGTTTTTTTTTTAATCTTATGAAACCTAAGCAAATGACATAAAGGAGCCATTTTGTAATCCGTGAAATAATGAGATTCAACTGTGTACAGCTGTAAAGAAGAGCAATTCAAACATTCATAAACTGTAATATGGGCCCCAATGCGAGAAACCCTGTCTTCGATGTTTGCAAACAACAAAGGTGCAGACCAGCCTGCATATCTGCACAGTCTGATCAGTGGCTTTGTTGTTCGCTTATTGATAAGTATCATATCCAAATTTGCTACAAGCAAATTTTCTTTTCTAGCTAGTCTCTGTAGCTGAGGAGACTTTGTTTGAGACTCGCTTTGTCAAAAACCCTGAAGACAGGTTTTGTTTGCGTCGAGGTCCATTTGGTATGAGTGATAATAAACTATTTTTAGTAAATAACTATCTGTTTGAGAAACATTGAGAAAAAGATTGTTTGAGATACAACTGTTTTGTTGCAATAGTTACTGTTAAACTGTAACAACAGCTGTTAGAATATGTCTTTTGCATGGACTGAGTAAAGTTGAACTTTAAGCCAGTCAGTCTTAGTTAGAGGCAATGAAGATCTAGAATATTGTATTTTGTGATTTATCTAAAAGTAATTTCTAGACATTATTACACCTGCATAGAACACACTTTGCTGACATGTAGGCTGATTTTGTAAATTAAATGTTCTTACACATATCTATGCATGAAAAAAATCTTGATGTTGTACAAATCATCCCTTAATTTCATATATGAGCGAATGGTTTATATCAAATTACTTGACTGTGATTTAAAATTGCATAAAAAGTGAATAAACAAGTCAGCAATAACTTCCAGTCCCGACAAATATTGCAGCAGAATACATTTACATTTTTTTTTACTAAGAGGATGAAACATTGTTTCCCGTGTATTAACGTTTGCCAAACCCGAGTGTGATAATGCCTTGCAGTGATGTGGTGCAGCCCGATGTTTAGGCTGCAACACAGGGGTTGCAACACTTCACACTCGTTTGCCAACATCAGGCTGCAACACATTATCTCACTCGGGCTTGGCAAACGTTAATACGGAAACATTATTATATCGTCATTGTTATATACCTTCCTTTCCTGCACACCTGGCTTAAATGGCAAGAAGCCCTCTGCTGCAATGTATTATTGGGTATGAACCCTGCTGCCAGTGATTGGTCAACGATCAGTGGCATTGCAACAAGCTTAATTTATATGAAATGTACAGTCAGCGATTGCAATACGTCAAGTTTCTAAGGTAAACACTTATTAGGTATATAACAATGCTTCATAAAACCAAATTAGGCTTGATATGTTCACTTGGCAGAGGAGTCACATAAAATATTAAAAGCAAACTTGTTGTATGCTGCAGCTAATGTCAGAATTGGAGCTTTTGTTGTGTTAAGTTAGTAACAAAGTGTTAAATCTAATGTTTGGATATATTTGTATAACTAAGTAGGACAATTCATAAGATGAAGTACTTATCACATGCCAGCAGCGAATGCTCAGACAAGCCTGTCCAAATGTGCAGTACTGCTAAAGCCTTCACTGCTCCCACACACAAAGTAGATATGTAGATGATTGTTTGTTGTTTGTTTGGTTGAGAATTTACATCCCAGTCAACAGCTATGGTCATGTCGAGACAATCAGTTCACCATAACACACTTTTTTCCTGGGCAAGCTTGACTAAGCGGTTAACCAGTACTTCATGCACATACTTTCCTTTGTAAGTTATGACTGATAACAACCCTTCTTGAATCAGCGGAAGGAGGAGAATGACTATAGAAATTATTTCATGATCAATCTCCACGAAAGTATGGGACCGAGCCGGGATCAAACTCACTATATCTGGATCTGCAGTCCAACTCTCTGCCGATTGCACTATGGGGCCTGGTTAAAGATATTGATTCATATATGTAGATGGATGTTCAGGCCAAGATGTATGCCTCTAGCCACAGTAGATACATGTGCAGCTGAGCATGAATGTATATAGAATGACTTAAAAACATACAATTGTATATGTGCAGGCCTTTAGATAAGAGTGCGTAATTAAAATTTTGTTTCATATTTCTTAACCAAAACATATGTCGTGGGTGCTCAAAACCATCTCATCACTTTTCAAGGAACATTCATTTTTCAAGGACTTTTAAAAAGAGCCCTCCATATCAAAGTCCTTTTCAAGCCTGTGTGAACTCCCGATTCCTATAGATTAAGATCTTGGGATATAATTACTGAGGGGACATCATATCAGTGTCTCGGTACTTTTGTGATTTACTAGTTTTGCAATCATCCCGCTTGGGAAGAGAGAGCTGGTTGAGCCTGGTTCCTTGACTTTTATTGCCTTCTGGATGGTCTTCTGCTTTTATTGTTCTTTGCCTCTTCCTCACGGTGTTGTGGGTTGGTCTTTGGTGTGTGATTGTGGCATTTCCTGTTCATACTCACTTGCTTTTTCCCAGTTAAATATCATTGGTTGCTAGGGCTGCCACATCTTAACATGTAAATGGTAATGTTTTGTGTTTTTGCAATAAACCTTTACAAAATTAGCCTACTGTTTAAACAACCTTTAGCATGTGACCAGCATCATGGTTTATTAAAAGCATTTCCTAATGAAAAAATATTGTTTGTTTGTTTTCCCAGATTCGGCCGTATTTGATAAAGTATCTGCTGAAATAAGAATTACGGCGGACATGCCGAAGTTCACAGATATGTCTCATTGTCATAAAAATTACCCAAATATTGTCTCACTCAGTCACTGCAAGGAGCATTTTGATCAGTTATGTAAAGGCATGTCTTAATATTTGGTGGAGATACATGACATGTGAAAGCTTAAAACTGTTTTTGTTTTTTATACTTTCCTCAGCGTTTGTATTGATGCGTATGTGATAATTGGCAGTTATGGCTTGTGCGTGTCAACTCATTAATTACAGACTTGCAACTAAATAAAATGCCGACAATGTAAGAGCAGGGATTTCTTTAAATTTTGGGGTAGCCGGCAGACATTGTCATGAACCTGGCCAAATTAACTGCTTTATAGTATAACCTATGGAACCAATTTATCAAAGTAGCTGGCACAGAAGGCAAAGTAGGTGGCTATTTTTGCCGGATGCCGCCTCTTAACGAAAACACTGAAGAGTCTGCACATTTTGCAATCGCTTTCCAATGACTTGAAAGAGTTCTATCACAACACCCAACCAATTTCCATTGTTCGCACAAGGTACATTTTTCAGTTTTTTGGGAAAAATATCAGCGATTTTACCGATCCAAATAATGAAAAAAATAAATCTGGAAGTTTCGTGTAAACAGAACCTTTTCAGTTTAATACTGGAATTCCTGTAACCGTTTACCAAATCCCATAACATTGCAGCCCTATTGGTTGCACTCATCAGGTTACATGTGACCTAAATAATCAATCGGCTAAAACACAGTAAATTAAGATGTACGGGAAATGTATAAAAAGAGCCAGTGCATGAGATTTCTAACAATGTGGTATGTGCGACCAGCAAAGCCTCAGATAAGCCTGCACATAGGCGCAGTCTGATCAGAGCCTTTGCTTGTCGCTTGAGTATTCTATGCTTGTTAAGCTACAGACTGAACACTATTTGGAGTTTCTAAGCTTAAATGGAGGCTGCAGTGGCTTGTCCGAGTCTAAACTGGTCAAAATGTCAAATTGTTTGAAATCTCATACAGCGGCTCAAATTATACAAGACTTCAACAAGCTCAAACAATACAGGGCACATCTTACAGGATTCTGAACACAAAGCAATGGTTATAAACTCTGAAAGTAATATATGATAAATAGAATGCAATGTGTATGTCTTTTGGTACCAAATTAACTCTTTGCCTGCTGATAAGTTTTGCAAATTAGTTTGGACCCAGATCAGCCGTACAAAAGTTGAGGCTGATCTAAATCCAAACTGTTGACACTCTGATGGTATTCCAGAAAGATGTTTTCGAAAAAGTTGATTTGAAAAAATTCAGCGGATGACAAAAATTCAACCCATCACAGGACTTTAGTTAAGAGTGTGTAACGAAAATTTAATTTTCTTATTTCTCAACCAAATCATATGTTGTGGGTTGTGGGTACTCAAAAGAACCGTCTCAATGAGACGGTTCTTTTGAGCACCCAAAACATATATGTAAAAATTGATGGGTAAGAAAATATTTACAAATTTACGCTGAAACTTTTTGTTGATCTAAACCTGTGCCATCATCCAAGAGTTAATCTGGTGAGAACAGAAAGAAGCAACAAGCCTCATCATTTATACAACATTTTTTTGTTCTTTTCCTCAGGATAAACTTGATAAATATTTTATAAAAGACATGAACAAAATACAGGGATTTTCCTACCTTCCTGAAGTTGGGGCCAGTGGCCTGTTGAATTTGGGAAAAAAAGCATTTGGACCATCAAAATTGGGAAAAATTGATGCAGTCTAAAAGAACTGGACTGCCATTTGAAATGGATTAAAAACCAAATAAGAAATTAGCAGTGTAAAGCTGTAACATGTTTGTTGCTTTAATTGCCCTTCATATGCACTCGTGAAAATTTGCATAAAAGTGTGAATGAAAACAGGTTTTCATTGATTCACATTTTTATGCAAATTTTCATGCATCTGTAACTTTGCTATTTTTTTTCAGATTTTCATGAAATTTTCACCAAAATATAGAACTAAACAATTGGGAATGATATACACCATTTTGGGAAGTCTTTGCTTATTTTTAAAAAATCCCTGCAATAACCCACAGTTTCATCTTAAGCAAGGATTTAGACGATAAATCATTTAGAAAGAAAGATGTCTTTGCATAATTTCAAACGTAAAAACTACAGCTAAAATACAATGAAAAAATCACATTATTAGCCCTTTACTATGATTACTTGTTACTGTAATACCAGTATTCAGCAAAACTCACTTGTTAGGGTAAATGTTCCAAATTTTGACCGCTTTTCTATTTTGTTCCCAAATGAAATGTTGGTTGTCAGGGCTGGATGTCACAAAATGCTTGTCTAAAAAGTGAATAGCAAACAGGGAAGACCCAGATCAGACTGATTCTTCAGAACAGGGGACAAAAATATTTAAATATTGCACTTGTCCTGCAGGATGAGTGACTTCCAACTTTCACTCGTCCTGCAAACGTATGTACATGTCCTTTAAAAGCGTATGCAATAAAGAACAAGTGAGTAATATGTAGTACAACTTCCTCAAGTAATTCCTCCTAAAGCATTCATACTGTACAGTACACTCGTCCTACAGGACGAGTGCTTTGGAAAGAATTGCTTGTCCTTTCTAGCCATCACTCTTAATTACGAGTGGACGAGTGGAATTTTTGTCCCCTGCAGAAGCAGTCTGATCTGGGTCTTCACTGTTTTGTCTTGTCCTGTTTGGTTTAACAACAACTGCTGTTCTAAATTCTAGAACACTTACTGTAATAGACAGTCTGACATATCAGTATCTCAAGAGCAATCATGGGTAATGATAACTGTTTTGGAATTAGGTCCAAAGATACATGTAGTTTTCCCATATTCAGGGGTCTATGTTGCCGAAAACAGAAAGAGATAGGAAAATCCCTGTTAGGCTAAAATGTGTATAGACTGAAGACACTATAAAACATCAATCAATAAACAGAACAAAACCTTGTAACACTTTGCAGGAGTTTAGTTAAGAGAGAGTATCAGAAAAATAATTTTCTTATTTCTCAACCAAAACATATGTTGTGGGTACTCGAAAGAACCATCTCCACTAGATGGTTCTTTTGAGCACCCAAAACATATGCTAAAAATTATGGGTAAGAAAATATTTAAAATTTTACGCTGAAAAATTTTGCTTATCTAAACCTATGCACTTTGTGAATACCTTGAATATCTTGAGGATTTGCGGTAGCCGCCCCCACCCCCTCGTGATCCAGATGATCTCGTGCAGTCGTAGGCATAATGTCCAGGCTCTCCACACTGGTAACATCTGTCATCAGGATTGAAGGGTCTACGTCCACGTCCTCCTCCCCTCCCACCTCCAAAGCTACCTCCACCACCACCACCTCGGTATCCTCCACCTCCCCCTCGTGATCTCGATCTGCTCTTGCCTGAGGAATGTTCAACTCTCACCCTCGCACCACACACTGACCTGTTGTACATAGACAGAGATAAGAAATATATCTAGGCAGGGATTCTTTTTGCAATTTTGGGAAGGGGCCCTAGCGCTTTTCAGAATGGAAAAATTTGCATAGTAAACCCGCAAATTGGGAAATTTTCTAAACAAACTATAAAATTGTTATCATATCGTAACATATTCATATACAAATATGTTGCAGTTATTACTGGATATGTAATTGATATTCACAATCATCATTTGTTAATAATGTAGCTTTTGAGTGTGATGACTGAATGAATTTTCTGTTTCCATATGAATATCGGTACCCGTATGTGCAGAAATGTCCTACCATATTCTAAATTTCCTCCTTCAAACAAGCATAAATCTTTCAGACAATAGTATCACATTAGTATTTCAATGGTAGTCCACAATAGTAATAGTATCGCAATGGCATTTCCTGCAATGTCAATACTATTGCAATAGTCCTTTTTGGCTGCAATAGTCACTGCTAAAAAATGATGATACTTTATTTTTGTTCCTTGAATTGGGAATTTTCTCATTGAAATTACAGGGATGAGAACAGTCAGACATTCTCAATCCAGAAAACCTGTCTGTTGGATCCTGAATTGAACCAAACAGATTTTTAGATCACTTATTAAAAGCTTAACATAATACCAATAGAAAGCACTCAGTTTATGCTTAATCTATGGTAAAATCAATTCAACAATGTTAAAACTAAATTTCAACCAAATTTACATTGACATTATACACATCATATGCCAGTGTTCAATCAGGAAATCCTGATCAATCCAGAACTTTCTCATCCCTGAAATTAGGAAAAAACATACTTTTTGGCATTGGCGACATGACACAATATTGGTCATCAAAATCACTTAATTGTTTGTGTTGTTTTCTTTTCAACTCCAATCAGCCAAATTGACATGTTTGGGAAGTGTGTTGTAAATAATTATTCGCTCAGATCTAAATTGAGTGGTTTATTGATGTGAATTTTGCATATTTAAACCAACATACCGCATTGTTCAATCAATGAACTGAACTAAAAGTTTATTGTGGCTCACCAAACCAGCAGTGAAAGCTAATTATTATCCTTTAAATAAATTCACATTTTTTTTCAAAACTATCGAGCATCTGCGAACTGCTTTTAGTGTGTCTAAAGCGCAATATCTCCCTTACTTTTGCTATATAAGCATTTTGTCCCTTACTATTGCAGCATTTAGCTCCCTTAGGTCAATAAAAAAAATAGTTGTGTTTCAGGTTCCTTGCCAGAAAAAAACAGGGTCGGTAGGTAGGCTTTACTTTTTTTTTACTTTTTTTTGGCTAACAGTACAAAACAATTCTTTTCTCTCTTCTCCTCCAAAAAAGTACAGACAATGTCATCAGGCTGTGGATCCTGGTGATATGTACTATGGCAGATCTTTTATAAACAGTGGGAAGAGCAGAGATCCCAGAACGCTACCTTGGGGCACCCCTTGACTGGACTGCATCGGATGCTGATAATAAGTAACCCCATCATAATTGGAGTTTATGCAGCAGGTGGTGGTGGGGAATTTGCCAAAGGCTTTCAGCTGTGTCTCAAAATACTGTCTCTTTTTGAAAGTATAAGTATGCTGTCAGCCTCTAGGTGTTTGTGTATGCTACATTACTGAATACAACATGCTCCCAAGCAGGGGTCCAGGGTCTTGCAGCCAATGGAGTAAAGAGACCCTGGTCTGCAAGTCTCTGGTGTGTTTCTGTTTCCATTCTTGAACTCTCCTTAGTGTATTAGAATCCTGTTGTTTAGTTATAATGTTGTTGTTCTAAATTTGTGCACCCTGGCATTACAAACATGGGACTGTCGTGTCCTGTCTGGTAACAACAATCACAATTAATTTATTTTGTTTCAAAGACAGAGGAGACCAGAATATATTAAGTATAAAGTGACTTTAGTGTATCTTGAAATAAAAGCCAGTTCTTGTTTTCATAATACATTTAAGTGTTTTTTTCTTCTTCTCAAAAGCCATTGCTTGTACAATTACTTTAATATTCAATATTTGACCACGGTTAAATTGTTGTTTTCTGCTTTAGTTTTTACTATTATTTCATATATAGATCTATATATCATCACTGATTAATTTGGCTGATGGAGGTGTGAGGTGTTCCTATTAAGGAGGGATTTATTACAACAATGACTAAAAATAACACCATTAGTCCATTACAGAGCGCACTGGAAAGGGGAAAATAAAAGAAGTTGAGACCAGAGCTTAATCATTTTTCTTCCCAAAATACGAACAAATATGGTTTTTAGGTTGCCTGATATACCTTTTTTCACATTGTTCATTTCAAAAGTACTAAAAAATGAAATGTCATGAGTTTTCGTGGGTATATTTTTCCGAAAATTTCGCAAATTAATCGGCAAATTTCACATAATAGCAATTTTCAGACTACAAATGCTTCTGAATTATTAATTTAGCTCGAAGGCACGTTAAGCATACAATATTTCTTCATATTTTACTGATTTATCCATTTTTTGTCAGTTTTCTAGCAAATTTGTGATACGAAAAATCGGTTTAGAGTCGGCCCCGAATTTTTAGGGTCTGCCGAGGAACCGGAAACACAGGTATCTTTTTTATTGGCCTTACTATAAACAAGTGAATATTTTTTAGAAAACTGTGTTTTAAAAGCGAGTTTAAAGATTTTAATGCTGTAAATCATCTGAGCTCTCATTAATGAGTCAATGTCAA
This sequence comes from Loripinus fragilis, assembly GCA_964019695.1. Classification (NCBI taxonomy): domain Eukaryota; kingdom Metazoa; phylum Mollusca; class Bivalvia; order Lucinida; family Lucinidae; genus Loripinus; species Loripinus fragilis. The sequence continues at coordinate 19,364,148 of OZ026519.1, read as the reverse complement.
AATTCGTCAAATTTTGAAAGAAGTAAAAGGAAAAATACCAATGAAATAAAATGATACTCTTTTTTCTTGAAAGTAACAAGTTGTTTCTGAAAATACTATGAAAAGCAAAAAGAAACCTTAACAGCCAATCAGATCCTTATAATTAAGTTTCAAAGATCACATGACCAGATAAAATGTCAATACCGTAACAAACTTTAATTCCTGATTTTTCTTCAAATCTCATCATGGATATTTATTTTGTTGCATTAAATAAGTTCAATAAATCATGTGTTTAGTTGTGTCAAAGGTAAAATTTGAACAAAATGATTATTTATGACAATAAGCAAACGTAAAATGCAATTTTTTTATCTTTTAAGTGATTTTGCATACTATTTTCTCAGTATTTTGTTTAAAAACCACATTTCTAGAAAATTACAATGCTTTGGTATGATTGTAATCAACTTAAGGAATTGATCAGGTACTTAAAATCTACATGTTGTCTCTGTCTGATATACTTTTTTCCTCAAAATATCACTGTTACGGTACTTGACAAAAATGTTACGGTATTGACCTTTAAAGAATATATGCTAGCGTAATTCTTCTGTTTAAGGTTTGGTGTAGATCACTGTTGACCAGATTGCAATGTTAATACTCTTGACTCATGTGCACAGAAAGAATTTTGGAATATATGGTAGATTGCATTTATTTCAAAATATTGTTACGGGTTTGACAAAACCGTTACGGTATTGACAAACCCTGTCTGAAAACAAAACAATATGTCAATACCGTAACAAACTGTTATACTCGAATTCATCATTCAAATTGTGTTTTATGCTTCTGTTTAAATTTGATAAAGCATTCTTATCATAAATGCACTTAATAAACTTGACTAAAACTAATATCCTTGCTTTCAAAACTGTACTTTTTTGACAGCATATGTCAAAACCGTAACAAGATGTGTCAATACCGCAACATTTTCATCGTTACGGTATTGACTGTTATGGTATTGATATATTCTACATATTTTTTTACCTAAAATAATGATTACTCCCTAAAACATCGCGACAAGAGTGATTTTTTGTTGAGAAATTTTATTTGGTCAAGATGTTAAAACGAGAAATTTTTTATCAAATTCCATTGTCCATTTTTGTGTTATGGTCATTTGACACAAAAAAAATATACTATAAAAATTTCACTCACCAAAACAGTATTTTCTTTTGCCAGTTCTGTAGATGCTTTACAAAACACATGTATTCTTAGTAAACAGAAAGTGTCAAATTAGTATGACAGAAAACCAGATTCAGCACCATTAGGGATCCCGTATTATTTTTGCAATTTATCAAGTGTTACGGTCTTGACATAAACGCTTGGGACAGAGGTTTTTTGGCAAAAAAATGCAAAAAATGTAATGAAAAATCACATATTGAAACCTCCTACATATACTTTGATAATGCTTTTATCAATACAGCCAGTTAAAATTCCTGAGAAAATAACAGTTTTTTTAATAATTCTTGTCGAAAGTTCAATTTTTTCCGTCGGACGGGCAAAAATGCCAAAAAATGGAGTTTTAATCCGATAAAAAATATATTTACACACCAATATTTTTCAGTTTTATCAGCTAGCCTTATTAAGTATGATCAGTAGTATTGTGTGAAGAAAAAAAATTCATGATCACATCAGTGGTTTTCATAATATATGAAACGGACAAGAATTTTGATGAATTTTGACAATGACTCTAAATATGGAAATAAAGGTAGTTTACATTGTAATTCATGATGCTACAGTTGATCAATATGTTTCAGCATCGTGGAAATGTTTCAGCATTGCCGAAAATACATTGATGTGCTGTGGGCAGGTGAGTAGGGTAAGGCATTGTAGTGGTCATGACCACTATTTACTCTGTGGGCAGACTGTGCCTCCCAGGGGGCATGTTATAACAACGCTCCAGTGTATTTCGATTAATCGTGCCAGCCCTATTCGTTACCCTCATCAAACAAAAGGAGTAAACATACACTAGATAAAGTTCTCAGACAAAATATTTATTGATTCTATTAATGATCTATGCTGTAAAGGAAATAATTCCCTGTTTCATACATTGTTTTTTAATGTGGAAAAATGCAAATTTGCTAGGAAAAAATGGTTCATACCATGCATGAAATCTTTGATGGTATTTTTCACCCTTAACCCTTAAAGCGCCAAGAAAAAAATGCATCTGAAAATGTCATCTGCTAAAGTCATCTGTTGCAAATAATTGCCTAACATTATTGACTAATTATATATAGAAGCAAACAGCGTGGACCCAGAACAGACTGCTCCTATAGGAGCAGTCTGATCTGGGTACACACTGTTTGCCATAGAGGCTTCTTAAACATTTCAGCAGACGAGAAAAGCAGACGACTTTTGTTGCGATTGGCGCATTAAGGGTTAACACATGTTTACTGAGACAGCAGCTTGCATCAAGCAATACTTATGTAACTTTTTGTATACTTACGAGCCATCCAGTCCCCTCACTGCATCATCAGCGTCTCTTGGATCTTCATATTCCACAAAGGCAAAACCTGCTGGATTTCTGGCTACCCAGACACTGCGTAATCTTCCATAGTAACTGAAGGCCCTCTCTATGTCTTTCTCAGTGGTATCCCTAGCAAGATCACCGATATACAGCTTACACTCATTATCTGAACCATAACGTGACATTTTGCTGCAAAAGAAAATGATTCTGTGAACATAGGTTTAGATAAACAAAATTTTTAAGCGTAAACTTGTAAATATTTTCTTACCCAGCAGTGTTATCATATGTTTTGGGTGCTCAAAAGAACCGTCTCATTGAGACGGTTCTTTTGAGTACCCACAACATATGTTTTGGATGAGAAATAAGAAAATTAATTTTTTGATACGCACTCTTATCTAAAGTCCTGTGTGAACAAGAAAATGAACTTGTATTGTTAGAAAACAGATTTTCCCAAAATATATATCTTGCACTGACACTCTATTTTTAATTGAACTTTGACCAATTTAGCTCCACTGTGACCTTGAAAATTTGGGCAATAGAAAATAAAATTGCTCATACAACATACTAGCAGTTACCTATTAGATTGTTCTTGCATATGTTAAACAGCAAACATTGTAAAACACGTGAAGTAGATCTAGTCCTTGAGCTTCAGGTTGCATTGTCATCTGAAAAAGGGTTTAGATGTTTTTCCCCCGAATGGAACAAGAATCCTAAACTGGTTGAATTAGAGTTTAAGAGCATTAAGGCTTAAATGAAATATATGTGTGGTTCCTGTTGCCTACCTACCCTAGTTTTTTTAACCCTACCCTAAACATTAAAAAGGTCTTTGGAGAAAAAAACCCCTAAAATGGGCACTTTTTCAGATTTTGTCACTATTTTCTTTGTTAAATGTTATAACAAAATTTAATAATTTCCCTACTTACCTACCCTAAATTTTGTTGGTATGCAACAGGAACCACACATATATTTCATTTAGGCCTAACTCAACGACTTTAAATCACCAATTTTCTAGTGGCTATTTGAAAAATGGGGATGTCTTTTTTAATTTTCAATTTGGTGGAATTCATAAAAATGTAGTAGTAGCTGTTTGGTCCCTGCCAGAGTACTCATCAGGTAAAATATTACATTACACTCAAATGTAGCATTTGATTTTGTTTGATTTTATTCTTTACGTCCACTCAACAATCTTTCAGTTATGCGGGACGGTTCTTCCTGGGTTGAACCAGTACTAAGCTAGGATAAATGTGTCTTGCTCAAGGACCACAACGCAGTGACGCCGGTGAGGCTCGAACCCGCGGCCCTTCGGTCTCGAGTCAAGCACTCTACCACTGAGCCACTGCGCTCCCTCAAATGTAGCATTTAATTAATGAAAACTGTTTGAGTTAAGTTAAATGATAGTTTTACCTAACTTCTTAGTGTTTAATAGCCTAACATTTGCAAAAAAAATAAACAAATAAAACATTGTCAGTTGGGAAACTTTCTGGAACTCAGTAAAACTTGCATGGGACTCAACTTTTGTTGATGCCCTGGGTCCCAGTAAAAGCCAAGCCTAAATCTAACACTGGATAGACACACCAGCAGCGCCACCAACATGCTTGACTATCTCAGTTGGGAGTCACACGAACTGCAGCTGATTGATCTTTACAAAATAGTGCATGGACTAATCTAGATATCCTACCCACAGACTACCTGATGCAGACTAGTTCTAGGACCAGAACAGCTCACAAGTACAAGTATCAGCAGTACTCTACACCGACAGATTAATTTAAGTACAGCTTCTTTCTGCAGACAATACCACTTTGGAACAGACTACCAGCATCTCCCTCCTTGGTATCCTTCAAGAGGGAGCTGTCTAACCTAACCTTCAAATGGGGATTCATCCCCCAGCCATGAATGTACACCAGATGAGGAGTGGTGAGCTGTGTCGTCGGGTCTTGCACCCAGGTACCCCCAGGGAAGGCGGATTGGTCTCACTCTGAATCCGGGTCATTTCGCCCCAGATCCAGTTCGCCCCCTAGACGTTTCGCCCCTAGACGTTTCGCCCCAGGTCGTTTCGCCCCTAGTCGATTCGCCCCAAGAAGAAAAATCAACCTATTTTGTCGAAATCTATGTGAATAGTTAGTGCAAAAATATTTGCAATGCTTTACGCCAGTAGTAATGTGGTTTAACGGTTAAAATCTTCAACACTTTTGGGTGGATAAAGATTATGTGCACGTTTTTTTCCGCATAAAGCTATGGTGCCAGTTCATGAGAATTTAATACTTATCGCATATATGCGATTATACCTTAAGTAATATCAATACTATTTAACAGTGTTCGCGTTTACGCGGAAATAATATCTAAATACGCAACGAAAATCATTGGAACGCAAAATAGACAAGTAGCCTGCGTACATAGGACGCAAGATCAAATGCAGTCGACTTTCAGCAAATTTAAGCCAGCTCAGTTGTAAAGACAGTTAAATCCCTTGAATATCGGCCTTTTGTAGTTTGAAAAGCTTCAAAATCACAAAGAGAGTGCTATAAATAGTATTCAATTGTGTGTTCCGAGGTCCATTGTTCATAGCATTAGTTGAAATCAGAACGAGGCTCAGCTATTAATAATGATTTACGGTTTTCCCAAAATCCATTTGCTGGGTAATAAATGGCGTTTGCCTCGAGGAATCACACTAGAAAGGTTTAAATAACTTTATACAGTTAAATCTGACACCAATACTATTACAATTTGATGTTTTGTCTGTTCAAAAATGCATTCACAGACAGGTTCAGCGATTTTCATCTACATCGTACGCTGATCTGTCATTTTTGGCAATTATCAAACAGTCAACACGCACATGTAAAATAATCTTGATCTAGACCGTCAAGTAAAGACTTTTTAAAAGCAAAGAAGTTTAATAATCAAAGACTCCATCAGTGCTAAGTCTGCTTCTTTCTTGCTTTTTTAAATCGTTAATCACTTAGTGTAAACTGAAAATGTTGAGTTAAAGTTAATTGATAGTTTTATCTAACATTTTTGTGTTAAATATTGCAAAAAATACCAGTTTAGAAACTAAACTTTCCGGGACTCAGTAAAAATTGCATGGGACTCAACTTTTGCTGATGCCCTGGGTCCCAGGGACGCAATAGAAATCAATCCTAAATCTAACACTGTGTTACCTCTCAAGTCAAAGATGTTTTCTGATATAACTAAAGCTAGGTCTAATTTTTGGCCATATTCTCCATCTTAATACATACGTTTTACAGGCCTTCAGATTTACGGTGCGCCCGCGCCATTGCCGCATGATTTCAAAATATGGCGCACCACTTTCCAAGGCTGAGGGTCCCGCAGGCGCGTCCATTTCAGCTGTGAAAAAATCTTACTTTCATAAAATATTCATCTCACGGCGTGAGCAAGTCTGAGAACTCCTCGAAACTGAAAGTTGGTTTCCAGTAATTAATCATCAACAGCGGTGTATTTATAGATTGGCTTTTGTTTCATTCGATTTTGCTCGGCTCTTATCGCTATGATAAAAACCGAAATATCCGAATGAAGTTGGAAAGTCCGTAGCAGCCAAGCATGTCGTCTTCTTCCAAATCCCACCCACCGTCGACGAAAAAAAAGGAAGATTGAAGATTTTTTTAGGAGATCCACGGGTAATCAACCAAAGTTTCATTCATCTGTTACAAGTTACTGCTGTTCTTGTTGTTTGAGATTTGATTTATTGACATTTTGCTCTGCAGAAATATCGGATAGAATAGAATAGAACAGAAATGAGAACTATCGGATAGAATAGAATAGAACGGAAAGAAGTGCACCCGACCCCCCCCCCCAAAAAAAAAAATGATTAAAAAAAAACAAGAGGCCTGCTTGCATTTCATTTCTGCATGTTTCTTAAAATTTGGAACCCTGCATTGATAACATGTTTAGCCAGTTTAGTTGTTTCCTCAAATTTGGGTCCTGATCTGAGGCCAAGCTGTCTGATACTTCTTTCTCAATTCTATAAAAGGAATATATCACTCTGTTTCAGGGGCCACAGGGACAACACATTCTGATTCAGTTACCCCAGAGAAAGACCCAACTTGCCCAACAAACACAGCAGACTGTGAGAGATCATTCAGTGTGCAAAATTATATTACATGTCAAAGAAGGGCAAGCATTTCTGCAATAACATGTGACCATTTGATGAGGGTATGCATCTGTGGGCCAAGTATGCAACAGATGAATTTTGAAAAAGCTGTGAACATTTGGAAAAAGAAAAAAAATAGGTTCCTCTTTGCAAAAAAGTAAACTATAAACATATATATGTATGTGTCAAGTATACTACCAAGGGTTCAATTGTGTTTAGTTTTATATGTTTGGGCCCATCATTTCAGAAAATGACCCCCCATTTTTTGCTCCATGGGTCACTTGGGCCCACCACTCTTGAAAAAAATCTGAAGCACTGGTTTTATGTGCGATCAACATGGACTCTGTAGATGAGTTTATGTTATTGTATCAAATGCTTTATAATTTATGTAGAGTTTCCTAGGGTTTTGAGGTCTGAAAATTATTAGTTCTCGTCATGTAGACCATTTTAACTATCGCACATGCCGTTTTAATATCGCACAATCCGTTTTCCACATTATAAAGATAATGCAAACATATTTGAAATTAATTACATTCATTTCATCTAACTAAAGCAATATCATAATTTGCAATTATGACAAATCATGCTGAAGACATTACATGGCAAAAGTGTTTCCATGTCTCTTTCCAATAGGTCAAACAGATAACGATAATTATACACGAATAATGACAAGATAACACTTTTCATCAATCAACTCTACACTAATTGCAAACAATCAAACAAACAAACAAACATCACAGACGACAATTAGGCCGTCTATCCCTTGACCTAAGTTGGTCATTGATTTCGACAAGACTGCAAAATTTTACCGGCAGGCCGATAGTGGTACGAGATTGGATGCTGGCTGAGTTAGCGCAATGCCCACCCACTTCCCAGTTAGCACGTAAAATAGTACTACTATCTGCCCGCCAGGGAAACTCCACTTGAATGGCGTTTCACCGGCGGGCCGATAGTCGCATGAGATCGGATGCTGGCTGGGTTCCTTATGTTTTCAGCCAATGCGTGGTATTATTATCCGTACCAAACACTTATTTAGATTATAACTTGATGAGCGGAAATTGCAGTCCGAACTGTTGATTTAACCAAAATTAGAACCCTAAAGAGAAATATCATGGGTAAGATTATTTACACAAAATGATGTCAATTTCAAATACAAATGTGTCTCCACGTTTTGCGCTTCAAGGTAGATTGCACAAACGGCCGCTACTGATCTGTAACGTTTGATCCCAAAATGCTTGGTAATGGAATCCAGGTCAAAGCCTTTGTTGATCAAGTATGATCAGATAAAAAAGTACATTCACCGACAAAGTCAAAGCACGTCACCGACATATCGAATTGATCAATCAAATTTTAATTGAATCTGATTGATTGGCGTATGTTTTCGACACCCTAGTTTTTTTTTGGTCAAGGCTGGTCCGAATCTCTCCTTATTGTAGCACTGAATTCAGGGCGATATGATGGATTTTTATTTTATGTTATCATATCTAGCCCTGATTTTTAAGCCGCTATCTTTTCCCTTACTGTTATAGTGGACGTAAACCAAGTTGAAAACATATTTCCAAACAGTGTCTTCCTCTAACGCTACTCATTTCTGTAAGTTTATAGGTTTATCTATATTTTGCAATTAAGTTTGCCGCTGATGCATACCTGATTTTAGTTCTAAAAAGATAAAATATTCTTATCCACACAGAATGTTTACACTATTTGTTTCCAAAACATGGCGTCATTTTTGTCTTCTGAGCTGAAGAGCATGCTTTTTTGTGGGGAACTAAAATCATGCACGAATTTGTTTTGGTAATTTATGTACCGACAGTGACCCGTTCACTCTCCGTTTTCTGAATAACATATGTTTTAACAACTTTAAATACCAAAATCAGACTTATATTTACATCTTTAATGTCTTTTAATATCTAAATACAACCGCATAGTGACAAAAATAAAATAGGGCAAAATACCTTTTACATGAAATTGCACACCGGGTCTGTTGAGATTAAAAGAATCCAATACCATCTCACCAAACATTTGTTACATGTAGATATGACCAATTACCTATCTAACTGGGGCCGCCTTTTACCAATTTGTTGACATCGAGAACTACCCAGTTGGATATGTACAAACTGTGTCCTAGGAGTTCTTAATGGCAATGGATGGGATCATTTTTGTGCATACAGGTCGATTTTTATGGTGACCTCTCTCACCATTTGTAGTAGGTTTTCTTTTAATATCTTGATGAATGTCAACGAATATAGGTCAATCTTCAACCTAGTATGCAAATTTTTCACCCTGGTTCTGTATTCCGCAGATGTCACTGGATAGAAAATTGACTATTTTCAGATAAGGAATTCCCCCACTTCCGCTAACAGGAAATACATAGGGAAAAAAAGCCAAATGATTTTGCATATTCAAACAATTACATCATTCTACAATTCTAATCTTAAACCATTGCGCACATGTTCAAAAAGAAGGCCAAAACACCCAATGTCTCTATATAAGATTCATGTGGCGCCTTAAAAACGATCGGTACCAACTGTGTGTATTGACTGATAGCCTATTTGAACATATGCGTGTGATAGTAAAGTTATTCAGCTTGCAGCAAGGTTAGCCATGATAAAAAAAATATTTTCCATCACTTATATCTTACTGATCATTGTGCAAAAGTAATTTGATTCTGATCTTTCCAATCCATCGCTTCTTGTCATAAACAAGCCGACCCCCTTTCGGTTCAGAGGTCAATGTACTCTTGCGCATTAGCTTGCTACTTTTGGCGGGAAACTTGTCAAGTGAGCACATGATCAGAATAACAATTGTCCACAATGTTGGAAAAGTCCATTTTCGGTCTGATTATGACATTTTGGGACATGACAAAGCTTCCTTTCCGAAAATTGTATTTATATGGATGGGGTATGTGATTGTTTATGATTTCTGTCAAGTAAGTATCTCATTTTCTTTGGCATTCTATATTTAATTGAAATCAAGCCATTCTTGGAAATCTACTTTCATTTTCTGAAATAGGTCATTTCTCGTGATAAATTAAATAGAAAATATGGGACGCTACAATGCAGAAACAAGACTGCTGCGAGCGTACCAACATTGAGTAAGTTAACAGAATCAATAACTTTAACAATTTCGGCTGATTTTCAAAATGCAAACACCAACTTGTTTCTTATAATGTCCAAAATCAACTGTTAATCTTATTCTAATAATGTACTGAGTTTTTGAAAAAGCGCAGACATCCCTTTCCTAATCATGGGGAGTATAACCAGTACTGGGTTTTATTATAATATTTCTCAACGTTTTTAGTAAGTTCATCTCATCAATTCAACATCCGAAATTTATAGCAAAAACATCATCACCCCTAGCTCGTGAAAAGCATGCAAAATGGCTGCGATGAGCCGAAAAACAACAACAAGAACATAATATTACAGATTGCATTGATCGTGTCACAAAAACGAAGCAAATGGTAACATTTTTATAACTTTGGTTGTGTATGTAAAACACATGAAGAAGTCTGAATGGTTGGATTGTCAAAGAAACGAGTTTTTCCCAAAACAAAAGGGGATTCCATCACTGGTCAAGATAGAGCACAAAAACACTGCGACTTTAGATTCAGCCATTTGAAAAAAAAATATCTAAAGTCGCAGTTCTGCAACTATCCTTATTGCAGATAGCAAAACTGCATGTGTTGATTTGGTCGTTTAAGCAGGCTATTCCGAACATCGACCCATACGAAGGGAATTAGGGAACTGGCCACAGCTGGCCTGAACCTCATCCGATCGCAAATACTATGTATGGCTTGTTAGGACCTAGAATTACTAACTCTGTGTCTATCATGCTCTACCCTGTCCCGTTTTTTGACGCAGGTACGAGTTGACTTGGGGTAGGTACGAGTTGACCAAAGGTCAGGTAAGAGTTGACCAAAAATGGGTATGAGTTGACTTAGGTACGAGTTGACTAGAAACCTACTGAAGCGTGTTCATCGTTAAAATTCAATTATTATCATATAATAATGCTTTAAATATCTTGATGAAGTGTATAACAGCTTAAAGGGATTACAAAAAGTGGGGCGAAATGACTAGGGTAAAAAAAGTGGGGCGAAACGACTAGGGCTTGGGGGCGAAACGACTAGGGTGTAGGGGTGAAACATCTAGGCATAAAATTTGGGGCGAAACGACCAGGGGCGAACTGGTCTTGGGGCGAAACGACTTGTTACCCTCACTTAGTTGCAGAACTGCGACTTTAGATTTTTTTTTCGATCTGGCTGAATCTAAAGTCGCAGTGTTTTTGTGCTCTATCTTGACCAGGTGATGGAAACCCCTTTTGTTTTGGGAAAAACTCCTTTCTTTGACAATCCAACCATTCAGACTTCTTCATGTGTTTTACATACACAACCAAAGTTATAAAAATATTACCATTGACTTCGTTTTTGTGACACGATCAATGCAATCTGTAATATTATGTTCTTGTTGTTGTTTTTCGGCTCATCGCAGCCATTTTGCATGCTTTTCACGAGCTAGGGGTGATGACGTTTTTGCGATAAATTTCGGATGTTAAATTGATGAGACGAACTTATTAAAACGTTGAGAATATATTATAATAAAACCCGGTACTGGTTATACTCCCCATGACTAGGTAAGGGATGTCAGCGCTTTTTCAAAAACTCAGTACATTATAAGAATAACATTAACAGTGGATTTAGGACAATATAAGAAACAAGTAGGTGTTTGAATTTTGAAAATCAGCGCAAAATTGTTAAAGTTATCGATTCTGTTAACTTACTCAATGTTGATACGCTCGCAGCAGTCTCGTTTCTGTATTATTGTGCATTGTAGCGCCCCCTATTTTCTATTAATTTATAACGAGTAATGACCTATTTCAGAAAATGAAAGTCGATTTCCAAGAATGGTTTGATTTCAATTTAATATAGCATGCCAAAGAAATGAGATACTTACTTTACAGAAATCCTTAACAATCACATACCCCACCCATATTACACTATATAAATCCAATTTTCGGAAAGGAAGCTTTGTCATGTCCCAAAATGTCATAATCAGACCGAAAATGGACTTTTCCAACATGGCGGACAATTGTTATTCTGATCATGTGCTCACGTGACAAGTTTCCCGCCAAAAGTAGCAAGCTAACGCAAGAGTACATTGACCTCTGAACCGAGAGGGGGTCAGCTTGTTTACGACAAGAAGCGATGGATTGGAAAGATCAGAATCAAATTACTTTTGAACAGTGATCAGTAAGATATTATGAAGGAAAATATTTTTTATATCATGGCTAACCTTGCTGCAAGCTGAATAGCTTTACTATCACACGCTTATGTTCAATTAGGCTATCAGTCAATACACACAATTGGTGTCCATCGTTTTTAAGGCGCCACGTGAATCTTATATAGAGACATTGGGTGTTTTGACTTTCTTTTTGAACATGTGCGCAATGGTTTAAGATTAAAATTGTAGAATTGTGTCATTATTTGAATATGCAAAATCATTTGGCATTTTTTTCTATGTATTTCCTGTTAGTGGAAGTGGGGTAATTCCTTATCTGAAAATAGTCAATTTTCTATCCAGAGACATCCATCGGAATACAGAACCAGGGTGAAAAATTTGCATACTAGGTTGAAGATTGACCTTTATTCGTTGACATTCATCAGATATTAAAAGAAAACCTATTACAAATGGTGAGAGAGGTCACCATAAAAATCAACCTGTAAGCACAAAAAAGGATCCCATCCATTGCCATTAAGAACTCGGACACAGTTTGTACATATCCAACTGGGTAGTTCTCGATGTCAACAAATTGGTAAAAGGCGGCCCCAGTTAGATTGGTAATTGGTCATCTTTTTTGCAAATATCTATATGTAACAAATGTATGGTGAGATGGTATTGGATTATTTTAATCTCAACAGACCAGGTATGATCAATTTTGGCCAACTATGATAATAAGGAAGGTAAAAGAAAACATTATATAAGTCTGATTTTGGTATTTAATGTTGTTAAAACATCTGTGTATTCAGAAAACGGAAAGTGAACGGGTCATTGTCGGAACATAAAATACCAAAACAAATTCGTGCGTGACTTTAGTTTCCCACAGAAAAAGCATGCTCTTCAGCTCAGAAGACAAAAATGACGCCATGTTTTGAAAACAAATAGTGTAAACATTCTGTGTGTACAGGAGTATTTTATCTTTTTAGAACTAATCAGGTATGCATCAGCGGCAAACCAAATAGCAACATATAGATAAACCTATAAACATACAAAATGGAGTAGTGTTAGAGGAAGACACGGTTTGGAAATGTGTTTTCAACTTGGTTTACGTCCACGCTAACAGTAAGGGAAAAGATAGAGGCTTAAAAAATCAGGGCTATATGATAACATAAAATAAAAATCCATCATATCGCCCTGAATTCAGTGCTAACCCTCACTCTGATGCAACTTTTTCTATACTTTTCTTTTACTAGTGCCTTCTTACGCCTCTTAAGTCTTAACTAATGCTTCTGTCTTTATTATTATTTTTCTTTTTTAAATTTCTCTCTTGCGCACCACTGAAGACATGTAAAGTGTAACGATGTAGATGTTGGGACAAGAGGCCGAGTTGACTCGGGGACGACCATGTCACTTAGGCCGCACGAATTTGGCTCAAATCGGGCCAGTCGAAGACTGCTCACTGTAAATATTTACGCAAAATAAAGGATTAAATATCAAAGAAACATATGTCATAAATGTTAACACTACTTTATAAGCAAATAGCAAATAGTTTCACTGACAAAATAAAATCTTTTGTGACTCGATCTTCTCCGAGCACGCTCCAAAATCGATGTAATGGTTAACTAGTCTACACGAAACATTCTTTGGGAATAATAATTAATTTTATTATTATTATTATTATTATTATTATTATTATTATTATTAATGGCATCACCATCATCGTCATCATCATTATCATACAAGACAGAAGATTTATTTTACGTCGAATACATGGTCATGCCAGACGTAATTCAAATGCGTTAAACCATCTACTTATATTAGTAAGAGTTACTGCCCCTGTTTATTATTTAGCATTGTTTTCAATGGGAAAACTGCAGTAAAGCCAGTAAAAGTTCAATAACTTAAAAGACTTATTAGCTAAATTGGATGAAAGCTGTTATGAACCATTACTATGTCAACTGTAGGTCAAAGGCCGTTTATGCCACATTTGTTTATTTATTCAAACATGAGTTATTGCCCCTTAATGCTAATATTTACATAGAAAATGGGTTGAAAATCAAATTTTCTCATATGACTTGATTAATAGGGGTCAGATTCTAGTAAAAGCATATACAAGATATTTTGTTTTGATAGATCTCTACATATGTTAACTTAAATAATATAAAATGTTGCATAAAACATGAGTTACTGCCCTTGATTTTGCGTTTTTAATTGAAAAATCATTAAAATAGATCAAAATAGGCCCTAAGAATGCGTCAATGACCCCAAAATATTGGACAAATATTGAATAGCCCTACTTTTAACTACATCGCTTTAGCGAAAGCAGGTCTTGTAGTGGGTCCACTCCGTTCATCCGTCTGTCTATCCGTATGTCCGTCTGTCCGTCCACCCGTCCATCCACAACACTTAAGGGGTACCAAGTTTTTGTAATCTGTAACTCCAAAAGTTTTCATTCCTTTTCATTCAAACTTTGCCCAATGATTGTTCACATATTGAAGATGTGTACATCCTATTTTGTGCACGTTTCATTTTTTTTCATTTTTGAGGGGTGTTGAATAACCGATATGAATGCTGCTTTTCAATGTATGATATAAACTTAAAACTCAATAATGAATAGCCTAAAAACAGTCAAAATTTTACTTTCTCCTCTTCGGTTACATTCTGCTTCTTCCATACAGATTCCCCAGTCCACTAATAGATATAATTCTATGTTACCATCTGTTTACGTTTCACCTCTGAAACTTCATTTGGCCACTAAAATTAATTTACATGGTGTTTCTGACTCTGCCCTTTTCTCCTCTTAAAGGTCTTGTGAACCTTCAAAAACACTTTTTTTAAAACTCCTATTGATTGAAAAGCCAGTAATGGGAGAAACAGAATGCCGAAAGCCCCATCAAAAAAATTCAAAATAGTTACCAAGTTATGAAGGTTTCAAAATTTAATTAGATGAAAATATGCGAGAGGCTCATATGACGTCATTTGAGCTTTTTGAAATATTAAATTTAATATATTTCATTTATTTTAACATTATTTAATATCTTATTTGCTGTAAATGATTCAATATGAAAAAATACAACATTTGCATATAAAAGCTTACTTGTGCTGTTTTTAATTGCTTAGAAATCGCACTACATAAAATACACGGGTGGTAAACCTAGGAACTACCACGAATTTGTGTTAACGTAATGTTGTTCCCAAGCTACATCCGGGACACGTCGTGGTAGTGTCCAGGCCGAAAATTGGATAAAGAAAGGTTGGTGTCACTTTCTTTTTTGTTTTATTTAACAACTAAGAACGAACAATGGTGAAATCCGACAATGTGGTTCCGTGTAAATATGTCTCATCGTCCCCTCTAGCACAAAATTTTGTTTGAAAAGTTATTTTCTTTCTTTAGATTCGTGTTTCACCACTGAGCATCGAACCAACTTTCCCCAAAGTTCGAAGGATTTTAGCCCATATCTGTCAAATTAAATGGAATTTGGTATCATTTGACGATGGAAATGATAAAAAGACCCTGAATAAACATTTCTACACAGAAAAAAATCTGAACATTTACTCGTAACCGAATTCATGCCCCGTTCGTCCTGTGTGGTAGTTTCCAGCTCATCGTGGTAGTTAAAATGCTATCGTGGTAGTTTCCAAGACTTTGTAGGAATTAAGTAGTAGTTCACATCAGCAGATGTACACTATTCAGGGGCTACTTCATTTTTATAAAGACAGGGTGTGCGGACCGAACCCTGAATACCACTCTTATTCATACGAAGACCTTTTCAAACAACCTTTTTGTCAGATAACAATTGTCGACTGCCTGAATTTTAATTTTAGTGGGCTATTGAAATGATGAGAAGAATGAAAAGAAGGGATATTCACATATTTTGTTTTTGAATAAACATGCTTTTTAATTATCAAATAACATGCCCGTTCATCGTCGCACTCACATGTATATAAAAAGTGTCCCAACCCGTGGATATTTCCCTTTTTCTGAAGCGCAAGTACTAGCGATACTTTGGGCCAGTAGTCTTAGCCTGCCATTTTATCTTAAAGTTGACTGAACATGGAACAACGTAGCGAGTGACGCACTTTATATATATATATATTTTTTGTCTGTTGCTTGGTCCACCACGGCTCAACTGATGACCTTCATTTGCTTTAGATTTCCAAAGGTGTTGTTTGGCAGTCCAGGGCATGATCTCCACCTGTCAAGCATCACATTGAATCTCTTGAGTCCTCAGCTTATCTTCTTCATGGTGTTGAAATGTGATTTATTTGTTTACCATGGTAATTAATTTACGAGTTCAAGGGTTATCATGCGAAACAACAACCACTATAATGTTTTGTAGCACTTCAGAAACGTATCCTGCAAAGTCTTGGAAACTACCACGATAGCATTTTAACTACCACGATGAGCTGGAAACTACCACACAGGACGAATGGGGCATGAATCGTTTACAAGTAAATGTTAAGATTTTTTTTCTGTGTAAGAATGTTTATTCAGGGTCTTTTAATTATGTCCACCTTCAAATGATATCAAATTCCATTTAATTTGACAGATATGGGCTAAAATATTTCGAACTTTGGGAAAATTTGGTCCGATGCTCAGTGGGGAAACACGAATCTAAAGAAAGAAAATAATTTTTCAAACAAAATTTTGGGCTAGAGGGGACGCGGAGACATATTTACACGGAACCACATTGTCGGATTTCACCATTGTTCGTTCTTAGTTGTAAAATAAATCAAAAATGAAGGTGACACCAACCTTTCTTTATCCAATTTTCGGTCTGGAATCTACCACGACGTGTCCCGGATGTGGCTTGGGAACAAAATTATGTTAACACAATTTCGTGGTAGTTCCTAGGTTTACCACCCGTGAAATATGACATTTTGAAAAAATCCTCTTGAAACAATAATGTGGGCGTGGCTTATATGCTAATTTGCATAATTTTAAAACTTGCATAACTTTTGACTCGGTTGGAATTTTATGATGGGGTTTTCAGCATTTTGGTTTTCTCAGCACTGTCATTTATATCACGAGGAGTTTCAAAAATATTTTTGAAGATTCACAAGACCTTTAAGTCACCTGTACTTAGGAACTCTAGGAGTAAGTATAGAAGAAGTATAGTGTATCCCTCTATTTCTAAGTGCAATGCCAAGAGGTGTAGCTGTTGCAAACATTTATGTTGTAAATCGACTATTAAATCTAACGTTAATGGTAGACAATTTTCTGTAATTACTAATTCTGATCCTGATTAAAAATCAACTGATGTTATTTATGTTTTATCTTGAGAAGAGAAAGATTGTGGCATGCAATATGTTGGCCAAACTTGTAGATTTCTAAAAACTAGATTTTCGAAGCACTATCGTCGAACAAAAAAGCCTCGCAAAATTGATAATTTTCTTTATAGGCATTTCAAACAAACTAATCACTCTACTAGCAGTATTTCTATTCAGCCTGTCGAAAAGATTACATATTGTGATAATTCCACTTAAAGATATAAAAATATTCTTAGGCATGAATTAGAATTAAAGTGGATAAAATTATTACAAACACCACATCCACTTGGTTTTATTGATAATATTTACCATGAGGGTAACATTTCTAGATTACCTGATTTTTATGGGTTTTTTTCTCTTTTAGATATACGTAAACGCAATAACCGATCTCATGGTAAACGCAAAAATGGAAATTCAAAACGCAAAAATAAACATGTTTTAACTCTTTCAGAATTAAAATTGTCTTAAAACATTCTGGCCGACATATGGCCCTTTCACGTTTAGCAACTCTTTCTATATCTTCACTTCGTAATTTGGATATTGAGGCTAATAAATTCTATGAAAGAGCTCATAAACTTTATAATGCAGCAATTCTTACCCGGTGTTACACTCAACATGCTCTTCGGCCATTCATAGACTCCGAACTTAATCATATTTACCAAAATTCAATTTGTCAACAAGGGGATTGAATTCATTAACTTACCCACTATATTTAAGGATAAATCTGTTATCTCTTCTATTCCTACTTATTTTGAAAACAAGGACTCCCCTATCATTTGTTATAAGTATAATAAACCTATCCATAGTACTGTTTTTAACTTTAACAAATTAGTAACAGAACTTGATATCGAAAATTCTATTCCTGACTCTTGAGATTGTAAAGACTCTAAGTATTGCTATCAACCCGTTGGCCATATAGTCACAGGGGATTTAAAAATCATAACTGATTCAAGAATTCGTTCTACTATATGTAAGGGACCTAAATATAGGTTCCCTGTGCCAATAGACTTCAAATCATGTCGTGAGGAAATTGCAGGTGCCTTACAAGAGTTTTGTAATCGCTGGTGTAAACGAGAGCATGTTGAGTCTAATGCCTTCAAAAGTTGGAAACTAAATATTTTTAAAATTATTGATGGTAGAATTTTATTTTATTACAACAATTTAGATCTTCTACCACCTAAACCTAAATTCACTTTTAGACACTTGAAGAAAGGGATACAGGAATTCCATAGGAGTTTTTTTTGCCCCCGCAGATAAGGCTGCTAACAATGTTGTGGTCGTTTGAAAAAGATACTATATTAACACCCTAAAGCACGAACTTAGCACTGCAAAAACATATGAGCATAACAGGCTTGATGAGACGTCCATGGTTGATAGGCATCAATGCCATATGGCAGCTAAGTTTGTTCATAAACGGCCCTATAAATCGCGTTTTGTTGCTAATTCTAGTGCATGTACAACTACTGAGTTGTCTATTCTTTTGACTTCTTGCCACACTGCGATTAAAAACCACGTCATTAAATATTGCACAACTGTTTATGAAAGAAATGGTAAAAATTTATTTTGGTCTATTAAAAATTCAGGTGAAATTATTAATAAGTTGAAGTCTAGAGGTTTTCTAGCACCTGGTCTGTCTACATATGATTTCTCTACTCTCTATACTACATTGCCTCATAATCTAATCAAAGAAAAACTAACATAATTAATTAAACAAACATTTAACAGAGAGGGCATACTTTATTTGGCTTGTAATGATAAAAATGCCTTTTTTACTTCTGAACAACCTAAAAGATATAAATTGTGGTCATGTCAGAAAATGTGTGATGCGCTCCATTATCTTTTGAACAATATATTTATAAGATTTGGCTTGAAATTATATCGACAAATTGTAGGTATTCCAATGGGTACTAATTGTGCTCCTCTTGTTGCAGATTTGTTTTTGTCTTGTTATGAGAGAGACTTTATGTTGTCTCCGTCTGACAATAAGCAAACTGATATATTTGAAGCTTTTAACTTAACCTCCAGATATTTAGATGACTTACTTAATATTAATAATCCTTATTTTGAACAAATGGTAGGTCAGATATATCCCACTGAACTGCAGTTAAATAAGGCGAATTCTTCAGATACTGAAGCTCCGTTTTTGGACTTGAACTTGTCAATAACAAATGGCATAGTTTCTTCTAAAATTTATGATAAACGGGATGATTTTAATTTTGAAATAGTAAATTTCCCCTTTCTTGATGGAGAGGTTCCTCGCTCTCCTTCCTATGATGTATATATTTCTCAACTTATTCGTTTTGCTAGAGTGTGTTCTAATGTTGATGACTTCAACAACAGAAACTTATTTTTAACTGCTAAGCTATTAAAACAAGGTTATAGATATCATAAAATTCGAAAAACATTTTCTAAATTCTACCACAGACACTCAGAGTTAATTGTTAAATACAACATTGGGATAAACGCTTCTGCAACAAGGCATATCAGAACCTATATTTTATGGTGATTTAGTTTATAAATTCAAACGAATTGTTAGAAAACCTAATTTTAGTGATCAATTCAAAAATATGTAAGGGTTGGATATAACTTGGATATCATGCGACATTCTGCATGCCAATCACGGTTTATAGCTATGGTTTCCTCTTTAATTGCATGACGGTGGGTCAGGCCTCAGACTCTATGAGTACCCTGACGTAAAGCTTTAATCGGTGGGTTGGTGCCTGATGCTTATCTGTAGCTGGACCCACCGTGGCTCAACTTGAGGTTTTCTTCAGCTCTGACTATCTGTGAGTCATGAGCCCTTTTCTTTGTTTCATCATGGTGTGTTAATTTGATTAGAGTGTTTCTCCATGATGATAGATTGCATTAGTTAGATGGCCTCCATGCGAGCTGAACATTTCTTGTACTTCAACAACAGCAGAATCTAGGGCGAAGATTTGGTACCAGTAAAATGCATTTAAGCCCCCCGGTGGCTTAGGCTGCTGTCCGTTCTTAGGCGGTGGTTCTGTTGTTGTTGAATTTTTGTTTATTGTTACTCATATTGTGGGAATCTGTAATTGTTCTATGTTTTGTTGTACGTTACTTTATGTCCATTGTAGTATAGCAATCATTTTGATGGGTAAGAGAGAGCTGGTTGCTTTGCTTAATTTGTCCTGGTGTCTCATGATGGTTGAGCGGCTCTTCCTTGCGGTGCCACGGGGTTGTCTGCCATTTGTGATTGTGGTATTTCCTGATCATACTCAATTACTATTTTAGACATTTTTCACCCGAAATACTCAGGGGGTGCCGAGTTTGTGTAATCTGTAACTCCAACAGTATTCATTCCTTTATTGACATACTTTACATAATGATTGTTCACACATTGAGGATGTGCACCTCCCATTTTGTGCACGTTTCATTTTTTTCTAATTTTTGACGGGTGTTGAACTAAGACATTTTTTCCCATCAGAAATGCTTAGGGGGTGCCTTGTTTGTATAATCTGAAACTCCAACAGTATTCATTCCTTTATATTCAAACTTTGCATAAGATTGTTCACACATTGAAGATGTTCACCTTAAATTTTGAGCACATTTCATTTTTTTCACTTTTTTGATGGGTGTTGAACTTAAACATTTTTTCCATCCGTAATGCTTAGGGGGTGCCTAGTTTGTGTAATCTGTAACTCCAACAGTATTCATTACTTTATATTCAAACTTTGCATAAGGATTGTTCACACATTGAAGATGTGTACCTCCCATTTTGTGCACATTCAATAAATAGTTTTTCATTTTTGACGTGTGTTGAACATAGACATGTTTTCCTACCGAGATGCTTAGGGGATGCCTAGTTTGTGTAATCTGTAACTCCAACAGTATTTATTCTTTTACATTCAAACTTTGCATAATGATTGTTCACACATTGAAGATGTGCACCTCCTATTTTATGCACATTTCATGGATATTTTTTCATTTTTGGGGGGTCTTGAACTTAGACTGTCTTACGTTAGAAATGCTTAGATGGTTTCTGGTTTGTGTTATCTGTAACACCAAGAGTTTTCATTCCTTAATATTCAAACTGTGCATAATGGTTGTTCATACATTGAACATGTGCCTCCCGTATTTGTGCAAATTTGATAAACATTTTCTTATTTTTAGGGCTGTTGAACTTAGATATTTTTTCCATCCGAAATGCTTAAGGGGTGTCTTGTTTGTGTAATCTGTAACTCAAGCAGTTTTCATTCTTTTTGTTCAAACTTAGTATTATGATTGTTCACTTATTGAAATGTAAGTACACCCTATATCTATGCACATTTGATTATATATTTTGAGTGTTTAACTTAGAGTTGTTAGTTCACTTATTGTAGATAACATTGTGTAATTTGGATGTAATCTGATTTCATTCCTGTATATTTGAACTTTGCAAATCGACTGTTCACACACAAATGTGCACCCTCGGGGGGGGGGGGGGGGGGGGGGGGGGGGGGGGGGGGGGGGGGTAACTTGAGGGTGATTTTGGTACGGGTGTGCGGCCAAGTTTTTTTAAACCTACCCCAATCATATACCTGGTCTTTGAAAAAAATGACATTTTCATATACTTGATTGAACAAAATGTTAACATATTCATATACTAGAGGACTTTGAAAACGCATCACCATATGTTTGCACTTTTCTTGCAAACCGTATATGCGATTGTAAAGTTAATCGCAGGTTTTAATGTGCAACCCATAATTGGTATGAATCAGTCATTAATTTGACTGCACTATCCCGCGACGCTGTTGATGACATCACACGGGTACATACAGCATCCAGCACCTTTCTGCACAAATAAATGAAGCTTTTTGATTATTTTTATGTTTAAACTGTGGTGTATATGATGCCATGTTACCAAAAGAGTTTAAAGACTTTTTCTAATTAAAAGTAATTGATAACTTCAAAAATTCGAAAATAAACGTCAAAATTTGAACATCAATTTATAGCTCCTTTTTAGAAACATCTAAAAATATTTTACTGACCGTTCCAATGTGGTACTTCTTTTGTGGATCTTTTATGTTTTTGTTCTGTCTTGTGTTTGCTATGTCTTTATGCGCGTCTGTTTATATGTGCTTTGTGGTCACCTGCTGGGAAAGGGCTGACCTCTTGGCTCTCGTTTGTGGTGTCTGCTGTGAGTTTGTCACTTTCCCATTGGTATCCTGGGTCAGATGTGGTACTTGATTGTATCGATTCCTGATCTTTGCACCCTTACATACTTCCATTAGTTACCTTTATGCACGCTTTCATTACTGATATTGACAAGCATTAGCTTTTCAAAAAAGCTGGCGGTCGTTTAGCCCTATCACTGTATGTATTATTGCACAATGCCAGTGCCGGACTGGAGGGGAGGCTGGGGGCACGTGCCCCCACCCCCCACAAAGAGGCCGCGGTGAGTGTCCTAAAAAATTATTGCGCATTTATATGAACGGTAATTGTTTGGTGGTGTTTGGGGTGGTTTGGGGTATTTCGAGGCCAAAGGTTTCAAAAAAAGAAATTTAGCACATTATATGTACGGTGATGGTTTGGTGGTGTTTGGGGTGTTTTGGGGTGGTTTGGGGTGTTTTGGGTAGGTTTGGGGTATTTCGAGGCCGTAGGTTTCCAAAAAAGAAATTTAGCGCATTATATGTACGGTGATGCTTTGTTGGGGTTTGGGATGGTTTTGGGTGGTTATGGGTGTTTCAATGAACCGCACGACGGCTATGCTAACAGATCAAATTCGAAAACGAGTTTTGCCTCGCGCTATAGGTTGTTCTACAGATTCACGGACAGTTCTGCCTCGCGCTCTAGGTTAACCCACGATATTTGGTACCCCGCTCGTTGTTCGGCAGCGCATAAAAACTAGCCTGAGGACGGCATAAAGGTTCGGTCAAAACCTGAATTTGATGTATTTTTAGCACAAAGTTTATATATACGGCCGGCAACGGCCGACCGTGATAACATACACTAACAAGTATTAGCTTTTCAAAAAAGCTGGCGGTCGTTTAGCCCTATCATTCACAGGAACTAGTCACAAACTTTTATAAAAAAATAAATGAAGACATGTATCTCTAAAAATAGACAAGGACTGTAACGCTTGTCTTGGTTTATCTTGTTTCACTCGTCAAAATAGCCCGAAAACTCTACTTATAATAGTGAAACTGTAGTGTCCGAGTATCAAGAGAAGCTAATCTATCTAACGATACCAACCTTTTGTTCCTATGTTGGATAAATCTCAAGAAATAATCAACACTACAGAACACACTGCAGACCAGCCACGGCACCGTGAGGAAGATATACACAACGCTTCCCAGCAAGATGATTGCAAAACTATGAGAGACAATAAATACTGCACAAAAAAAAAATAAACACGCCCACACCAACAAAGGACAACAATGAATCAAACCACCGACTTAAAAAGAAGAGCAGCCAGAGCCAGTATATATAGGCCTATTTTTTAATTCTAAGGGTTTGTGACTAGTTCATGTGCTAATAATTGTATGTATTTTTGCCCACTGCATGCTTCCTTTTTGAACTTCTAGAGCTTGTACATGTAGATTCATTCTCAGCTGTTTTCTTTGTCGCAGAGTTTCATACAATTGGTAGCAGGGGTGGGGACAAGCTGTCTGGGGCAGTTGAACATGCTCCCACCCACATGGGTAACAAAAGCTAAAATATATTGCTCATATTGCTCATACCACTTATTCCAAACTATTTGAACGTGATGACATATCATATATAATCATAATTCAAGTCGATTTACGCAGTTTTCTTTGTCACACAGTTTCTTACTGAATGTAAAGATCTACAAACTAGAGGTCCACGAGCTTTTTATAGTTTTTTAACCAGAAAATCTTGGGAGAGATAGCAAGAGAAGACTTCTTTTAGTGAACAACTTTAACTATGTCTACCAGACGGTGCTCGAGGAAGTGGAAGAATTTCCAATCAACCCGGGGCGGTTCCCTTTACTCCATTGTCGCAGACAGGAAGCACTCTAGCACGTACTAACCTGTCGCCTTTCTCTCGGTGCACACTGGGATTGAACCGCCATTTTTATTGACATATTTTATGAGATCAATGCTTGCATGATTCAGGGCTTTTCATCCAGAAAATAGTGACTAATAGAGAAATGGTAAACTTTCAAAATTTGACTTTTTTGCGATTTTAACAGCAAATTCTGTCATTATATGGGCGCCAGAATTGAACGGGACTAGCGTGATATCGCTAGCTACCAATAAGGCATGAGAACGCAATTATTTCTACTATATAATTGAATAATTCCTTAAAATACCTACATTTTAACATGACGAACCTGGCTTTCTGCTATAGCTTGTCCCCAGTTCTGCATGGCCTGGCAACTACTCAAATGAGTGTTTAGATAGGAGGAGTTTGGCTCGTTTGTTTACAATTGGAATGTAAACAAACACTCTTTGACTCCGCAGCTCTCTAGGGCCATTTAGGCAATATTTTACCCAGGGTGTGCAGAGGCCTCAATCTATCCAGAATGAACAGCTACAGGGACAGAAGCAACATTTTTTTTGGAAGCTTAATCATTGGTCAGCCCAGACAAGCCCCAAAACAAGGATGCTCACATCAACTGGCAGATTTACAGTCCATTGAAAAGCGAACTATCTTGTGTGGAATTATATCCATTTCTATTCAACCAATCAAGGGGAATAATTGTAGTCTGATTCCTAATTCAAAGCGCGAAATGCGAGAGATCTAGATGAGGTGTCGTCAAGTCTCGCGAGAATGGTTTTAATCTGAACAGACAGAACAGAAATCAAGTGTGCTTGATCATCTGTGCTGGCGTACTCCGGCTACTCCATCTTCCGAAGTGGTGTAGACAGAACAGTCACGTGACATGTTCTAAAACAAGATGGTGGAGCACTGCCTACAAAGTACTGATATATTTTTCTATCTTTCTCGATAGGTTCTGATAATTATTCATATTGAAAAAATATGGTCATTAGTAAAAGGGATTGATAGCACATGTATTTTGTCATTTTTGAAAATCACATCTGAAAATCAAGTCTTACCTAGACCAATAAGAATGGCGGCGAAAAGGTATTTATCTCACGGGGGGGGGGGGGGGGGGGGGCTTAAATGCAATTTAATGGTACCAAATCTTCGCCCTAGTATCTGCTGTTGTTGATATACAAGAAATATATAACTCGCATGGAAGCCTTCTAACTTTTGCAATTCATCATCATGGAGAAACACTCTAATCAAATTAACACGCTATGATAAAACAAAGAAAAGGGCTCAAGACTCACAGATAGTCAGAGCTAAAGAAAATCTCAACTTGAGCCACGGTGGGTCCAGCTACAGATAAGCATCAGGCACCAACCCACCGATTAAAGCTTTATGTAAGAGCCCCCATTGAGTCTGAGGCCTGACCCACCGTTGTGCAATTAAAGAGGAAACCATAGCTATAAACCGTTATTGGGTTTAAAACCAGGCATGCAGACTGTCGCATAACATCCAAGTTATATCCAACCTTTATAAAACGTTTGATAATCTTATTGAATTGATCACTAAAATTAGGTTTTCCAACAATTCATTTGAATTTATAAACTAAATCACCATAAATATAGGTTCTGATATGCCTTGTTGCAGAAGAGTTTTTAAATATCATCGGCTCATGTAATATCAAATAGACATTACAAAAGGGGTCAATCAAGGGAATGTTTAAGCACCCTTCAATTTTAACATTTCATAAATGATTAAGGAAAATTGAATCTTAGACATCGAGGCACCTATGCTATTTGCCTCTTAAATAAGTCATATGTAATATGCTGATAATTTACTGCTGTTATCATCATCTGCAACAAAAGCACAGCACAATGCTAGAAAAAGTGCAATGACAAGCACGTACCGCCCTGGCTGTGATCCCTAGCCCCACCCTTATGCATAGAACATTAAGGTACGAAGTCACAGAGCGAATGCCAACCATAAATAGCACCTGTTTTTTAAAGGGGACGGCAAGCCTGGTGATTACTATGTTTTATATGAAAGATGTTAATAAACCATGAATTCTGATACCAGTTTCATCTAAATCGGTTGAAAAACGTAGAAGTTGTGGGCGTTTGAAAATTTGGAAATGGACTGTAATGGCAGCGGCCATATTGTAGGCCTAGTGATGTCACACAGCCTAATTAAATATGCGTAATCAAAATAAAAGATAAACCAATGGATTACTTACTATTATCTTTAATAAAACATTTTCCTTACGTATAAAGCTGCATTTCTGCTGATACACAGATGCTGTGATAGTATTGATAACTAAAAATTAAGCAGTTGAACAGATTCTGAAAACTAATTAAATATTCAAAATGGCGGTCAAAAGTTGGCCATATTGAATTCTTTAAATGCACATAACTTCCCCATTTTTCAACTGATTTTGATGATACTTATATCAAAATTCATTGTTCATAGAGCTCTTTCTTATAAAACCTTATAAAACTTATCATAAGGGTTGTTGTCCCCTTTAAATACAAATGATCCTATAGAAAAAGTCACCAAAACAATCTGAAGATACCCTAGATTTTGTTCCCCCAGCCCACCCTGGGGCATTGGCATAAGCATCTGAAGTTGTCGAGTTGAAGCCAGGCATGCATAGTACCATGTATGGTACCAATTGTCTAAATATAAATTAAAGCTTTCTGATAAATGGTTGGTAAGAAATCTG
Organism: Loripinus fragilis; assembly: GCA_964019695.1. Classification (NCBI taxonomy): domain Eukaryota; kingdom Metazoa; phylum Mollusca; class Bivalvia; order Lucinida; family Lucinidae; genus Loripinus; species Loripinus fragilis. The sequence goes on along the minus strand of OZ026519.1, from coordinate 19,337,392 downwards.
TATAAGTAAGAAAAATAAAATTACACTTGTGAAATTTGTCTTAGACCTCTAGCCCCACCCTGGGTTATGAACCCGAGTATCAGAAGTAACAGAGAGAAAGTTAGCTTAAAATAGTACATGTTGTTCCAACACAGATAATTATTTAAAAAAAAAGTATATCATCAAAGTCGACCTCCCCACCCTTGGGCATGTACCCAGGTGTCTGAAGCTCTCAAGTTGAATACAGCCATTAATGGTACCAATTGTCCAATTATAAATGCTTTCTAATAAATGGTTGGCAATGAATCTGCACTAGTCAGAAAAATAGAATAAAACTATAAGGGTGTACACATGTCCTTGCTTTCTATTAGATGGTTGGTTAGACATCTGCATAACATATTGTCCAAATATCAATGCTTTATACTAAATGGTCGGTTAGATATCTGCATTAAGTCGAAAAAAGCAGAATAGCACTTTTTAAAGGGTTCCTTAGATTTTGACATCCAGTCCCACCCAGGGGTAGGGACTGTGGAGTTTGGAATTAAGATGGGAATACCAACCTTCCAGTGTAACTATGGTTCAAATATGAATGCTTTCTGACAATTGGTTACTGAGATATACTCCACAGGAGAACTTTAATCAAAACTTTGCCATACTTTTTAAAGGTGTCCTAGAATTTGACCTCGAGCGTCGACCAGGAGCAATTATTGATCTGACAACAATATATAGAAGTATTTTGACCCAAATATATGTATTTCTGGTATCATTTACAATTTTTCAATTTGACATTGAAAAGTTCATAAGCAAAAATTGTAAATACATATTTTTCTACCAGAAATCTGTACATTTGGGCGAAAATACTTCTCTATATTGTAGTCGGATAATTGTAGTTCATGTTCATGCAGGTGTTTTTTCTAAAGTTCACCCAGCGTGTCACAATATTGCAAAGGGTATCAAACCAGGAAGTAACCCTAAAAAGACTAATAACCATGCTGTCGATTGCTCAAAAGCTGTATGTTGGGGCGTAAAGGGATCTATGTGAGATGTATGTATAACTGTTGTGTTAAAAAATAATTTATGCCATATTGGAGTTGTTCCCTGAAATTTTACTAAAACTGTGGAACTAGTCTGGCCCATAAAGCTTGTACACTCCACACTTTCAGTTCCTCGGTGTATTCTTTGCTTCCAAAGGATAACCTTTTTAAGAACATATTTGCGATAAAAGCAATAAAACAATTAAAGTAAAGCAACCAGTTCTTTCTTCTTCAGCGTGATGTTTGCCAAGCTAGAAGGATGGGGGACACAATTACAAAGCCAGACTCTACACAGAACTCCTAGACGGGCATGCAGATTGCACTAAAGTCTCGGGTCTATGTGAATATATATTTCCTAATGTTGAACAAGGTTTTAAGTAATGTTAAGTGATATTTCAATAGTATCGTCTTTATGATGTCTTATAACTTGCATATTCTTTGCAAAACAGAATGGACCGAATACGCTGTCCAAAATAGTAAGTGAGTATGATCAGGAAATACCACAATCACAAACCGCAGACAACCCCGTGGCACCGTGAGGAAGAGCCGCTGAACCATCACGAGACACCAGGAAGACAAATTAAGCAAAGGAACCAGCTCTCTCTACCCCATCAAGATGATTGCAATACTAGAATGGACATAAAGTAACGTACGACAAAACATAGAACAATTACAGACTCCCACAATGGGAGTAACAATAAACAAAAAGTCAACAACAACAGAACCACCGCCTTAGAACGGACAGCAGCCTAAGCCACCGGGGGGCTTGAATGCATTTTACTGGTACCAAATCTTCGCCCTAGATTCTGCCGTTGTTGAAGTACAAGACTGGCTCTTAAGAACAGCATTCTGGTACGCATTTGCTATAAAAGAAGCCCTGCATGTTCCCTTTTACGATGTCGTGTATCTATTTTTATATATTGATACAAATATGTTAGCATGAACCTCTCTTGCACATCCGTCACTGACAGCGAAGTGTTGCTCTACTTCCTGCGAAGATGAGAGTGAATCGGTTTTCGATGAAAAAAATAGCATGGCTTTTTCTGCGATTGTGAGGATCTTAAGTGGATTAATTGATGGAAAGAACACGTTTAGACAATACGCACAAAGACGCTGCATTGAGACACGATAATCTCTAAGGATAAATTGATAAATTGATTACATCACGGAGAACATTGGAGCTGCACTTCGAGAAAATTTGAGCCGCGACATATGATTTCAAACAATGTGGCATTTTGACGAGTGTAGACTCAGACGAGCCTGTGCAGCCTCCTTTTAAGCTTAGAAACACCAAATAATGTTCAGTCAGTAGCTGAACAGTCATGGAGCGTCTAGCAAATGCTCTGATCAGACTGCGCGTATGCTGGTCGCACATACCATATTGTTGGAAAACCCTATTCGCCACAAATGTTTATGCCATGGCCATCCCGGCACATTCGCACAGCGTTGACCGGGCTTTAGTGTCGTTCATCAATATTACCTATTTTAAGCACCCGTTATAAGAATAAAACGATTAGGTCAGTAGAAAATTAATAATTTTTGCATTGCTTGCATAAATGTATTATGTCAAGGCCCTTACGTTGTATCGGTCCCTTAGGGTTCACAAATATACCAAGAATTGTAAGCACAGACTGAAACACAATCAACGGTCATTAACGTCAATGAGGCGGTTTGCAAAGTCAAGAGTGTCCTATAGATTGTTATTGTATGAATATGTTTTGCATGTCAACTTGAATCAGAAAAATTAAATATGTTTAAATCAAGAGTATCCTAATAGCGAGAGGTCAAGGGTAATTTGTACATATTTCGTGCCCCTCTATATTTCATACGGGTTTCTTCCGCAAGGCAGTAGAAGTGTGTATGTATATACATATACCCTGTGATAAATACTACAGTCAAAGATTACAGACCAACCCATACCATATGCAGCGGAAGAAATTTTAGAATACCGACAAAAAAAGACGTACGCATGCAAGATTACAGCCAGCGAACTCTTTCCCAGAGAGATAATTTCTATACAAGAAAGGACAAAGAGAACTAAATCACGAAACAAGAAACAATCATAGAGTCCCCGTACACAATTTGTTATAACAAACAATGAAATAACGACAACATAATCACAGCCTCAGAACTCTCAAAAGTTGCAGTCACTGCGGGCTTCAATACATTATACTGGCCAAACCCTGACATTGTTTAGCATACCAGTACGAATAATAAATAAGTTCAACCGGTATAATAAGAAAATCTTGCAGAGACACATTGCAATTCTGCAAATAATTTGATTCATAGGTACATGTTTAAAGGTAGAAGAGCCAGTCACTTTTAATGATTGGGGGAAATTAGCAAATTGTAAGCTGTGAGAGATATGCTGAGTGGTATATCCTGGCTCAACTATACTAAATAAATAACAACACTGAGTCAGAAATAAAGTTCCAATTTTCTTCCTTAAAGACATATGCGGCTATTTCCAATGCGCACCTTTCCCGCGTCTGCAAACGGGGAAAGTTGTCTGGGTTCTGTCTTTCGACCCTTAACGGATTCGGATCAACACAGCTTCCGATATTCTTATGTCATATCGGTGTTCCGACATTTTCTTCACAAAATAACTAATTAAAGTGTGTTCGAAATATCTATTGATGTCTTTTCAGAACTGATCGTCTCAGCACTAAAGACAGATAAATGTAGCTCAGTCGAAATCAAACGACGTACACAATAACCCTGGTTACGAATACGATAGTGGCCGAGTCTATACTATTTGTATGGTTATTTCGAGCGGCGCACGACCTGACCTCGTGGCCTAGTGAATAGCGTGTCTGGCTACAAAGCCAGAGGACCAGGATCGATTCCCGGATGCGCACATATTTTCAGTGTTTTCTCTTTCTTTTTTAACATTTTAATGCTAAATTACTTCATATACTAGTAAAATGGCACCATCAAAAGACCGAAATTGTCATCCCCGAACTTTTTATATTGAATTACGCATGAAACCTATGGGGGTGGGGTTAAATTTGGCCCTCTAGAAAGAGAATTAGTTCGGTGACCCCAGATTTTTATTCTTTTTTCTGAAAGGTATTATGATAGTCCATGAATTAAAAATAAATTTTCAAGATTTTCAATAACAGATTTTTTAATACATGATTTATTCTAAAAAAAATTCCATTTTTTGACGAATTGCCAAAATATATCATGCAGTATCTTGTCACAGCATGGAATAACAAGTAAACATGCACAATTTCTTAAAAGTTTGAGGTCATAGGCAGTAATTTAAGTTAAAAGAAAGAAGCTGGCTGAAGATTACAACCGTTTTAGCTCGATAATTAGGACAAGTGTTATTATTTTATATTTCTAGAAAATTGGTCAAATGCTGTAAACTTCAATATGAGATTCTGAAAAAATTAGCACGGTGACATATCCTTTTTATTTCATAAATGGATAGCCCATGCATAAAACAAACTGTATGCAAAGTATTGAAAATATTTCAATATGGGAAGTATTTAGTAGCATATGTCCTTAATTTGCGTTTCCAAACTTAATACTCAAATTTATTTCACATGTTCTAATAATCTTCAATTACTGGTAACTCCAAATATAACATATATTAAGTTCTTCTAACTATTATATAATTCAAAATGAATGTTTAAACTATATAGATATGCTGAAACATTTCAGTGTAAATATCAGAATCCTAAATAATGTATCTCTAACTTTAGAATTGGTAAATTACCAAAACAGAATAAATCTCATAAAGTTTCTACTGTATTAATTGTTTACCGCTGAGTTAGTAGGGTAGGTCCAAACTGTATTGCGTCTTATCTTTTCGATTGATTAATTCCAAACTCCCTCACGTATTGACCGTTTAATTGGTATTTCCTAACTGATTCATCATGAATCAAAATTACTCGAATTCTAAAAAGAACCCAGACACGCCCATAGCATTAGCCTTGGCAGAGACATAAAGCAATCATAGAACACTTAGATTAATAACTGAGCAAGCAAATCTCTTTGACGGACAATAGCACCGCCACCAAACGGACGCGGTTGGCAAATGTTGTGATCTTAACCCCCGTGAGCATGTTTGCACCACTGACTCATGTGTGGACATAGCGATTCGTCAAATGTAAGACGCTAAAATATGATAAGCGCGGCTTATCACGCTGTGCTTACTTTAAATTGTTGCTGTATCTTTCATCGCCGAATTTTCCTTCCAGTTTTGCTGTTTTTGTTTTTGACGTAAATCAATTAAGAGTTGAATTTGTGGATCATTATGCAATTACACAAACGGACTACGAAAAAAAATCATTGCATAATAATTAGTAAAGACAGCGCACTTTTTTGGCAAAACAATTATAATGTATATTTTTACACAATATTTTCAGATTTGAAATACATTGTTTTTTTCCTTGCAAAACCATGAAGACGGATTCCAAGATTACTTGGTTGGGGTATAGCTAAACAGCGAAGGCGCACGCTCTAGTAGGAATTGGACATCTTGGCCAAAACAAACTCGACAGTGCTGACCACTGACCAGGCTACTAAAAAGTCAGCTTTTGCAACAGAAACGTTTCTATATGACGGAAACTTTTCACGGTATGCTCAAATGTAATTTCCTGTACATTGTCATGGTAAATTGCATATTTCTTTCCTATGAATACATATTTTCGCGTTAGGACTACTATTTTAGCAATCTAATCATACCACTCAAGAGCAGTAAAAATGAATTAGAACCAGTCTATAAACCGCGCAAATGTCTACTTAAAGTTTTCTGGTTTCTGGCCTACTTTCGATTTGAGGTACAAAACATGTAAAATCGGAAACCAATCATCCTAGGAACTGAAAGAAAGTTGATATCTATCCATGTTTACAAGTTGATTTCACGATTTCTGTTTCGTTTTACGAGTATTCATCATAGTAGAAACTTTAGTGTTTTGTAAGGTAAATATAGATCACGCACCGTTGAAAGAGTAAGTGAACCAAATGTAGACTTAAAATTTAACACAGTGACTTCTTCAAAGTTTCTATCTGATATCAAGGAAAACGGTTACACAACTGGACAAACTTAGAAAATTATAGCAAATGAGCAAACAAAAAATGGTTTATGTACATAAAAGTTTTGCAACGGCTCCTTGTCCAGGATTGTCTGCATCTGTTTTAAAACGAGCTGCAAACATGATTACTTGAATAATCATTGGTTCTGTATTACAATTTTGCTATTAAAATCGATGCTGGGCTTAGGTTTTAAATATATACTTAAGGAATAAAGAAACGCAACAGACAAAAATATAATTTTTACCTGTTTAAATGACGGTTTGGTGAAATCTCTTTTGAAAATTTCTCATTGAGTATTTATAGCGTGTTATGAAATACCAAAACGTCATTTTAACGCTACATTTTACGCTACAAGATGAAAACATATAAAAACGTAAAACGTGACGTTAACGTCAGAATAAAGATCAAGAAACCCCGTCTTTTCCATGTTTGGTTATTTGACGTCGACTTGACAATGTGCAAACTTAACAAACGTCCAATCATATTCCAAATGCAGTCAAATATTGCGTCAAAACACGCTACTTGAATGGCAAGATACACAATGGTAGTGAATAAACGATAAACGTCACTTAGAGCCGTCGGGTTTGGGTCGCTGGTGAATATACGGGATAAGATAAACTTAGAGGCATCAGAACATGCTTTCTTGGGATAAAACTGACTTCTCAGATACCGCAGAAATACGCTGGTTAGGTGTTTATATTGACGTTAGCCAAACAAAACACGGCATAATGCAAAAGAAAACATCTGATTACATGCTTAGAGTGGTCACCAAACTTGTTATTTATAACCTAAACTTTGTCACTGGACAATTTTATCATTAGAAAAACACACAAACATCATGGAAACCATTAAAACGTAGGATGTCGAATTTTGACGTCAGAATTGAGTTTTTGTGACGTCTGAAGAATTCAAGTCATAATTTTTGAACAAAACGTCCTTGTAATGAATAAATCTCAAGCAGAAACTAAGGTTTATGCGTTTTACGCAGTATTCAGAGTTGACGTTAATGACGTTAAGCCGTTTCAGAATCCTACAGAAACGTCTCCACTTGATCATTTCCTTGATCCGCAATCTATGCCAAGACTTTTTAAAACAATAAACAGATGGTTGATTCAAACTTTGTTTTATTGACACTGTTTCAGCAGTTAACTACGGGGGTCAGGCTCGTTACGTGCATATCAAAATGATTACGTAATCGATAATTACGTTGAACCTGCTGTAATTTGACGGACACATACTGCTTCTATGGATAAGTATCATTTGCACTAAAAACTTGCATCATATTGTTTGTTTACAGTGACTCGAAGTGTTTGTTGCGTTTCTTTATTCCTTAAGTATACTTAGGCTTAACAGCGGGGCTTTAACCAATTTATCCTTGCCAGTAGAATTATTGCCATTATGACCTCTTTTGAGATTGGTATCAAAAATCCCTCTCAAATGACAAACCAAATACAAGAATTGCCCATATCTTTTTACAGCAATTCAAATACAGTTTCACAAGATTTTCCCATATATATCTATAAACGGCTCCATACAACACTACTTCTGTTGACAGAGATAACAATGTTCAAGCCTGTGGTGTTTAAGATGCTTAAAAACCATTACACAGGGAAAAAAGCGATTCCTTGCACAATTCCCGATTCATAAAATAATCAAGTTTTTAGCACCAGGTGTCATTTTGCAACTCGAATTCATCCATTTGCTGCAAAATGATTTCTATATACATTATTTACATTTTTTACAACAACGTCTGGTCAAGACAGAATTACCCAAAGACTCAAGTAAACAGAAATATTTTATGCTGAGTATTGTTTAGTTCAAAAAGTGACCATAAGACTGATAGACTGTCACTTATTTTATGTTTGAATTAAATTTGCTCACAAAATATAAACTTGGACCACATGTCAGCTGAGCATCTACAAAACTGTTGGTTCTAATGTGTCATTTTTTCATACCTCTTCTGTTGCCTTTTAAACCATATGGGCGACATCACACAGGTATTTTGGTATCATTTTGCATGTATCTGCTGGTTCCCATCTTGTAAATAATCAATTTTTGAAAATACAGGTAAACAGAACCCCTTTCAAATATGGATTTTCAAAAATCAATAATTGAAGAGGATTCTACTTACAAGGTTTTCAAAAATTGACAATGTTTATGCTGACAACAGACCGATAATGCGACAATGGTGAAAATAATTGCTGAAACGGTTACCTGAAACAGTGAAAGAAAAAAAGGTTAAATTTGGTATATACAATGCAAGTAGAGGTGTTTTTCTTTTCATCATTTTTGCTACATCTTGCACCTACCTTAATTGATGTCAACACCTGCGAGAAGCGTAGGTTCAACTCAGTAATGAAGGAGACATATTCTGGTCTAAAATGCAAATAAATTAAAATCTTCCAATTTTGAACTAAATATGTCCTGTTCAAACTATCGTTTCCAAATTCAGCATCTGCTTAAACGGCAATTAACTTGATAAACTGCATAATTGTATGACACATGAAAATAAAAAGTTGTTTTCTTTATTGATTTAGAAAAATAAATAAATGAAATAAATAAATATTTTCATTAATTATTTATTATCCAAAGTACCAAATAATCCCACCATAATACATGAACTGTCGTATACTAATTAACAATTCTACAGTAGTTACTATCAGCCATGGTTGGTGTGCACAGACTGGGGTAGTTGATTATCATGTTTTATTTAACACTAATGACAGGTAGATCTATTTCCATGCATATCTTATAGGTACTGGAACCACATCTACGGCGACCAGGATATGTTTCAACCCTTCTTGTTCGCTGGTGCTTACTCTGGGTAATTCGTTCTTAGATTCTGTTTCCTGTGTTTTTTTTCTGTTTTTTTTTTGTCCATCGTTAAATATTTTTATACTGTTATATTGGTTTGGTAAATTAAAACCAGAAGGCATTGACAAATAAAGCAAAACATCCCATACAAGAATGACGTATAATTTGAAAACAGATGGGAAAGCAGATGCTTTGATCACCCTGTGTTTATTTACCCGTAGTTACATCATACAAATAGTGTATTATTAAAACTCTCCACGTGCATATCTTCACTAGAGACGTGAGTGGCAGCTATCTAACTTCAATAAAGCGTGGATGACGTAACAGACATTGAAAACGCATGTATATTAACTTTTTAGACCAGGGGCCAATTTCATCAACGTGTTTACGACGTATTTTTGTCTTTAAACATCGTACGAAGTTCGTACGTTAAAAATCGAGTTTCGTCAAATTATTAAACTTTGCGAACTTCTTACTTTTTGTCGTATATTTAAGACAAATATGTTGGTGTCGCAGCTGACCCATTTGTATTAAATATTACTAACTTTCTACTTAGCTACCAAGGCTGCTGCATTTCACACGATTCTATAGGCTGGAGAGCCAAAAATCGACAAAGGTTATAAATACTTTGAAAGAACTACAATCAAGACCACCCTTTACATACCATATGGTTTACTAAAATGAGAAAAAAAACCCAAATTTTCTTGGTGCTTATGAGTAATTTATTTGTCCATGTAACCTCTCCCACCCCTTCCCCTACTACGCTGTATACTGTCACCAAGAGATTCGCCTATGGCCACCATGTCAGTAGCTGAATTTATGCATAACCATCACGACTAAGGGAAATGATTCTGTAGTAAAACCTACAGGATATTTTTTGCACTTTTTCACATGTCGCCATTGCTTAACCATACGTTCAACATTCGATAACGTTTCAAAACGTATGTCTTTGTATGAGTATGTATATGTTGTAGCTGTTCACAAGAGCTTTCAGTAGAACTTTACATTCTCCATGAAGGGACATACATCCAGGTTAGCACAATCTCAGTTCTGACCGTATTACAAGTTGCATTCTAGATTTTTTTTACATTTTCGAAAATTTCGACTTGTTATCTCAAGCACCTAGGGTGTGATGTTTAACTCATTTAAGCCTTGCCTCCATTTTGTGGGACGTTGGCAAACAGTGCAGACCCAGATCAGACGCCACATAACCACGGTTTTGTCGGATCAGGTTATGAGCTCGTCCAAAAGATTAAAATGGGAAACTCCATTCGACATGTATGGGTTAACATAAAGTGTGAAAACGAATAATTTTCGGGACGCAGTTTCATGAAACCTTACATGTACCATTTTTGTTATGAATACAATGTGATCTATCTCTTTTATGCTCATATGATAATAACATTTCCCTCTTAAGCATTACAGCAATCAATCATCGGGGTGTGAAGAAAGCCGAGACAACCGCCCATAATGCTCACGACTCAGGACCAAATTTCGAGAGCATACGAAATTTGTCGGTAGTATTGGACTGGTTCTTGATGCTATCATTAATTCTGTGAATTGTATATGCTAGATGGATGTTGAGGATATCAGATTTTATGAAATAATAATGAATTTGAATTATTATTTTCATCCAGACATGATAGAAAAAAAAAACCTTCAGTTTCTCATTCCTTTCAGTATATTTTGTGGTTTTAGGCAATCATACTGATTTGTGCCTTACTTGGACATGGTTTCTTATGATTTCGGGAAATCCGTCATCTAAGTGTCAAAGAGTTTGGCTCCAGATCAGACCGACGTTTGACACAAGTATATGCACCGAGTTAAAGGTATTGATTTCTTAATGGGGTATGCTGTCGTCTGCTCTTCTTCTCATGTGCGGGTCCAGGAATTTTTGTCCGGAAAACTTCAAGTTTGCAAGGTTTTTGGAGGGGGATCCATTATTTTTCAGGTGGTCCCCTTGCTAATTTCTATGGAAACCTATATAACATGAATGTGGTTTTCAAGGGGATGAAGGTCCGGACCTCCTGCCTTCATTCGGATTCACATACCTACGTATTTTTCACTCTTTGTTAAATATTATAAAGTCCTCACGTGACTAATCACATGATATTTGGAAACTAGAGTTAGGCAAAGTTAAGAATACGACGTTTTCAGTGAAAAGCAATTCCTTGTTCTTACGAACAATTTAAGATGTTTTGATAAAACTGACGTACGCACTTCTCAGAAAACAACGTACGCACAATTTAAGATATGTCGTACGAGCTTTATTGGTGAAATTGGCCCCAGAATTGTATAACTTGGAACGTATTGAGGGGTGAAACTGGACCCGACGGTCAAAATATATTTGGTCATACAGATGTGTTGATAAATAATAGCATTTTTGTGAACGCCAATACTTGTACGATTTAAGACAATAAATAAAGATAACTCTTTACTTTTATAAAAACACCCGGTTATCTTTTAACATGGGTCCGATATCACCTTAATACACAATAACCATTCTACTGAAGGAGACCAATGCCTTGGTTCAAACATTCCTTTCTGGTACCGGATACTAATTAGCATACATTGAACATGGGTCGTGAATATTACTGTCAGTGGGCATTAGCTTAGAATGAAGCCTTTAACCCGTCATGTGCAAATGCAGTAACACCTGTTTAAAACGGCCACTCTCAAAAAGACCAAACATTGATTTTCAAGACCAATTATCGCTTAATGCAGGTCAAAAGTATTGCAGAAATTTTCGACCTTCATTAAGCTAGCATTTGTCATTACGAACTTTGTTTTGTCTATTTTGATTGGCCGTTCAGACAGGTTTTACTATACACGATGTTGTTTTCTATAAATGTTACAACGACAGTCTTTTCATGTTGAGGCAGACCCAGGCCATAAGATAAGAATGTGTCTTCAAACGTTTAATTTTCTCATTTCTCAACCAACACATATGTTGTACGTACTCAAAAGAACCATCTTAATGAGAGGGCTCTTTTGAGCACCCAAAACAATTTTTTCAACTGATGGCAAAGAACATAATTACAATTTTATCCTCAACAAGGGCCCACTTTGTTCATACCATAGTAACTATAGCTTGATTCGAACATCGGTGGTCGCTACTATAGTGACGTCATGAACCTACTAGAGATCAACGGTGGGTTGAAGCACCGTTACTCTAGTAGATAGTCTGGTTCCCTGCTCGAGACCTTTCTAGCAAGATGGTTTACAGATCTGTCAGTAGCCTCAAATTGATATTTTTACAAAACAAATCATTGCTTTGCTCTATTTACGGTCCCAATTATTCGTAATTGTTAATTAGAGCAGGCTGTGCAGTATATGCACACCCTTTTCGTCAACGAGGAAAAATTGAAAGGGGGCATAGAGGGCTATTTACTTTATTTACTTGCGAAGCAACTAAAGTTTCAACTGTAGCCCTTCGGGTGTAAAAGATCGCACGCATCTATTACGCAAGAACTTTGGTAGGGACTATATTGTTGATTAGAAGTGGGCCATAGTCGTGAGTCAATATAACATAAATATTTGCATATGCATGTTTCCATGACATTACAATTATTTGATTTTCTTACTGAATTTTGCCATTTAAGTCGCGTCATGAGAAACTCTAACAACAACATCAAACATAAGCCAACGCATCAGCACATTCTGCTCAGTACCATTATTTTTCTTCTATATAGTATAACTGTTATACTCGAAGCATCAAACTTTGCGATATTCTTACTAGCCTCTATATCTGAGCAAACTGGTCTTAGGTTTACCAGAGATACAGGTCTTTACGACGGCCTTACTTAAAATTCAATTGAGCTTTCGAAAATAAATGTGTGCCTTACGTGTTTTCAAATTATTTATAATAGCGAACGAGACAGTTTCGAAGACAAGCCCAGTGACAGAGCTTTCCAAAGGCTTCTTAACTATATAGCAACTACGAGTAATGCAAATTAGAATAATACTTCGTGTCTGGAAAAATAAATGCAAGTGTGCATCCAGCTTTACATCTGGCCCGCCGCGAGAAAACCGGTCTACAGGGCAGGATACTAGGTAAAGACAGGGAAAAATTCAATGTTCGCAATTCTTGGGACGTGGTTAATGCATTTATGCAAAAAATGCAAAAAGAGAGCTTTTACGAATAGCGTAGACACTGATGAGACGCCACAGAACGTGGCGTCTCATGAGGGTCGGCGCTATTTGACATGTAAAGCACATTCTTGGTAACGGTGGCCAAATTAAATCTTATATCAATCAGGACCTCTTTCACTTCGTTAATGGGTGCTTAAAGAGAGGTCAGATCATGTCATCATAACCCCTACAAAAATAGATACATTAGAATTGCTCAACTTTCAGAACTGTGATAGAATAATCCCATATTTTCTGTTCAAACGTGCACGCAAATTTAATGCGCTTTGCGTATATGGTAGCTACGCACATGAAAGCCCAAACAAATCTGATCAGATACAGAGACTATAATTCGTTTCATGTTTCAAGTTAAGATTTGCTGGGAGAGAATAATAAAGGCGCTGACATATATACGAGCTTGCAACAGAATGATGTTTTCTCTCGACGTGGCCATTTGTAAAAGACCATCCTTATTAAACTAAGGACAGAGTGTTTTTGTATCCCACATTAACAGATTCTGTACAAAAGCATCTCCTTTAAACAGGATAAATCAAAACTAACTTTAACTCTTTCCCTGCAAGTGGCGACTTTTGTTTTCAACCCCAGGCGAGTTTTGCCCAGATCAAGCTCGTCATATTATCGCGCCTGATCTGGGTTGGAACTGTTTGCCACTCAGTTTGGAAAAAAAACACCAACAGACTACCAAAAATAAAAATTATCCAGCATGTATGTTTTAAGATAGACTGTACGCATTTGCGATACATGTAAGTATCATTACCCCATGGTCAGGCTAAATTATGTACAGACACATTGAGATGTATTAAATAGTACCTAGTTAAAAATAACGCTATCCATCCCGTTATTCATTCGCTATTAATAGGAACAGGGTCAGTATAAATATAGGCTGCTACATGTAAAAAACAAAAAAAAAAACTGGTCAGATCTCCCGACAATCATTTTTAGTACAGGTATACATGTATAAGAGAAGCTGGGCACGCTTCTTGGCGACAATTCCAATTCGTTAAAGCTATCTTTGAAGAATGTCACAGAGTTACCATTTCTGTTACATTATTTTGAATTCTGATCAGCGGTTTGGGGGAGAAGATTCTTTAAATTTCCTTAGCAGCAATGAGCCACAACACATTATGGAAAATGCCTACAAACCAACCCACGGCTTTTCGGGAAAGAGACGAAAGACAGACAGCCACACGACAGAAAGAATATAGATAAAGCAACCAGCCGCGAGCTTAACTGATCACCTATAAATATAGCCAATGGTTTAATTCAGTGATTTGTTGGTTGATAAATTACTGCACGGACTGGGCACGGACCGGCGAGACGTCATTCGGTCGCCAGTTTGATTTTCATGAAATAAATTGTCATATATCACATAAGCCTTGACAATAGACGGCGTAACGTTGTTTTTTTTACAAATGGTCGTTCAAAACGTACGTAAAAATACGCGTTTCAGTCCAAACAAAAGTTATGGGAAATTCTAACACTCTGTTTAAGATGACGATATCGTTATAGACAGAAGTATTCGATCATACTTTTAATCTTTTGTGTGTTAGAATCGAAATAAATTCGCCCTGATAGTGATTTGGTGCATAATATATATCGCTGTCAGTCAATGGCGGATAAATCACTCGTGTTTCGCGCTCGTGATTTATCACTCTAACGACTGACCTTCAGCCAGTGATATATTAAGCAACAAATCACTGCGAGCGCGAATCTATTTCTTAAGTAAGATACTTAATCTACATAACCAAGCACGGACCAAACAATTTTGCAAGTTTTTTTTTATTTGATGATAGTGCTCCAAAAATCTAGATTTTAGAAATCTACAAGTTTGGCAAACATATTGCATGCGACAATCCTTCTCTACTCAAGATAACACATAAATAACATCAGTTGATCCTCAATCAAGATCAGAATTAGTAATTACAGAAATGATCGGATATTTTCAAAATGCAGATACGGCTGCTAACAATGTTGTGGTCGTTTGAAAAAGGTACTATATTAACACCCTAAAACAAGAACTTAGCACTGCAAGAACATATGAGCATAACATACTTGATGAGACATCTATCGTTGATAGGCATCGGTGCCATATTGCAGCTAAATTTGGGGTGTTTGTTGATGAGGACCATAGCAAGCTTCCAACGATAAACTGGTTACCTAAACTTCATTAACGGCCCTATAAGTCGCGTTTTATTTTGGTCTATTAAAATTCAGGTGAAATTCTTCATAAATTGAAGTCTAGAGTTTTTCAAGCATCTAGCATCTAGTTTGTCTACATAGGATTTCTATACTCTCTATACCACATAGCCTCATAATCTTATCAAAGAAAAACTAACAGAATTAATTTAACAAACCTTTAAGAGAGAGGGCTCATTTTATTTGGCTTATAATGATAAAATGCCTTTTTTACTTCTGAACAACCTAAACGATATAACTTGTGGTCATGTCAGAAAATGTGTGATGCTCTCCATTCTATGGCAAAATTCTTGTAAGGCGCCTGCAATTGCCTCCCGACAAGATTTTAAGTCTATTGGCAAAGGAAACCTATATTTAGGTCCCTTACATATAATATATCGAATACTTGAATCAGTTATGATTTGTAAATCCCCTGTGACTTTATGACCAGCTGGTTGATAGCAATACTTGGAGTCATTACAATCTCAAGAGTCAGGAATAGAATTTTCAATATCAAGCTCTGTTGGTAAAAACAATACTACGCATAGGGTTATTGTTCTTATAACAAATGATAAGGGTTCCTTATTTTCAAAATAAGTAGGAATAGAAGAGATAACAGATTTATCTTGAAATATACTGGATAAGTTAATGAATTCAATCCCGTCGTTGACAAATTGGATTTTGATAAAATGTCTAATATGATTAATTTTGAAGTCTATATATGGCCGAAAAGTATGTTGAGTGTAACACCGGGTAAGAAGTGCTGCATCATAAAGTCAATGGGCTCTATCATAGAATTTATAAGCCTCAATATCCAAAATACGAAGTGAAGAGATAGAAAGAATAACTAAACATGAAAGAGCCATATGCCGGCCTTAATGTTTTTAAGATGATACTTAAATCTGAAACAGTTTAAACATGTTCATTTTTGTGTTTTAAATTTCCATTTTTGCGTATTATTTATAACGTTTACCATGAAATCGCGTATTGCGTTTACTGATATCTAATAGAGAAAAAAAACCCCATAAAATCAGGTAATCTAGAAATGTTACCTTCATGGTAAATATTATCATTAAAACCGAGTGGATGTGGTGTTTTTTTATAATTTTTATCCCCTTTAATTCTAATTCATGCCTAAGAATATTTCAGTATCTTTTAGAGGAATTATCATCATAAGAAGTCTCTTCAACAGGCTGAATAGAAATACTGCTAGTAGAGAGATTAGTTTTTTTGAAATGCCTATAAAGAGAATTATCAATTTTGCAAGGTTTTTTTTATTTGATGATAGTCCTCCAAAAATCTAGATTTTAGAAATCTACATATTGCATGCGAAATCCTTCTCTACTCAAGATAACACATAAATAACATCAGTTGATCTTCAATCAAGATCAGAATTAGTAATTACAGAAAATTGTCTATCATTAACGTTAGATTTAATAATTGATTTACAACATAAATGCTTGCAAGATCTTCACCTCTCGGCATTGTATTTAAATTGAGGGATACACTACATTTCTTCTATACTTACTTCTAGAGTTCGTTCCTAAGTACAGGTGACTTAAGAGGAGAAAGACGAATTTTAAGTGGTTTCGAAAAAGGGCAGAGTCAGAAACTCCATATAAATGAATTTAGCGGCCGAATGAAGTTTCAGAGGTGAAACATAAACAGATAGTAACATGGAATTATATCTATTGGTCGACTGCGGAATCAGTATAAAAAGCAAAATGTAAATCGTTTTAAGATAAAAAAAATTATTTGCCAATACAAAGCTCTTAAAGGATTTATGTAACGTTAATGAGTGACTGGAAATCCACCTCGAAACAGCCATACCCTCAAAGCACTGACTTAGCAAGCAGGTCGTGCTGATAAGAGACCTCACAATTCAGGCAAGAGCAGTCTCAGCGATTTGATTTCATGTTTGCTCAAAGTTCATCTGTAAACCAATATGCCCTATAAATATGGCGAAATTACAATAAGATCTGGATTTACTAGACCTTCGAAAAATTTGTTAAGCAATGCCAGCTATAAGCAAAATATGATAAGATCTGTTGCTTGAAATATTTACCGGCCCATACTGTCGTAACAATGACTGTACTTTAAGTAAAAATCATTTTGTGGTAGTGGTTTATCGGTTTTGATGCATGGTCCAGACGCGACGTCATATTATAAATCATGTTTTACTATACTAGGTTTTATTTCGTAAAGTCTGGAACCAGCTTAAAGTAGTGTATGCAGATCACGACTGCCCATTTATCAAACATGACTTGTAGCTTACAAAATCATTTTTAAACGATGATAGAGTGACGTAGGTTTTAATGAAATTCCTTGCTCTGGTTTATAGAACACTTTTAGAAGCTGCTCAAATAATGTTCAAGTAGGTTATCCTAGACATTTACTGAAACGTGCTAATGGTGACAATGCTATATTGATCCAGCACTGGAAGAGGCAGAACACTTTTGTTTTGTTTACAATCATTCTTGTCATGCACGGATCCAGAAAGCGTTGTCAGTCCAACTCTGATGACATTTCTTTTTGGTGTATTATTTATAACGTTTTTTATGAGGGGAGATAGGATCTCAATACCAAAAATAGAGGGCCATTTGGGCATTTCGCTGGCGGGCCGATGATGGCCCACAATTGAATGCTGGCTTGGTTGGTAGCTTTGCGATTTTCCAGGGGATCCGGACCAGTATTACTAAGAAACCCTATATTTTTGTGATTTTTCCAGACCCCCTGCCCCCCCCTTCTGGATACGCGCATGCTTGTAGGCATAGTTGGTCATAATTAACCTGGCCTGAGATTATAAAACTCATACTCAACTCAACTAGGCATGACAATTTTTCTGCTCATAAACGGTAATATGCTAACTATTGTTGGCATTCTAATAAGTTAGTAAAGCAGTATTAATACATCTAAATCTAAAGGCATCACAATGTTATATGCAGGAACAATTTGATATTTTTTAATATTTTACTTTCTATGAGCAGTTGAAATTCCATGCTCAGCTGAGTTGAGCATGAAAACGTATGATATCCTTTGCGCCTGTTTGTCATAGTTCATCTTCAAATAAGTTCCAATTTGAAGTATATAAATATGGTATTGTCATTGGAGAATGGATATAGTCCATACATTGATGAGTGGACTTAGTCGTCATGTGACCAGTAACACGTCCGAATGTACTGATTCAACTGCTACCCGAGAGGAAAAATTATTCTTATATATACTGCTCAAAATATGTTAAGGGTCAAGGACATTATCTTACATGATTCATTGATTGAAGACATTTATATCCTATTTTTTTTACTTTATACAGTACATGTATACGTGTAAATGAAGTGTTTTTACTTGAAATTGATTTACACAATCCTAAACCATACATAGTATAAATGGCATACAGGATAATTCTTGCACATCGGATTAAGACATCTGAGAAATTTATACTGGGATAGAAAATCTTTTCTTCTACCTTTGCCAATGTAAGAAATTTCAATCTTACATAACCACGTGACTGCTTTCTTACATGGGCAGAGTAAAATATTCATTTTTTTTTTCGAAAAAAGGGTATTCAAAATACCAATATAATGCGCTGGTACCAATCAAGGTTATGCGCCACTTACTGACGTCATATAAAGTTAATGACGTCACAAAAAGTGCACCACCTGGCGATATTGGTAATGTGACGCTAATGGCACAGGGAGCCTAGCAGATTTTTATTTTGCATTTTGCAACTTAACTAGTGCTCCAACGTGTTTCCCAGGCATTAACAAGGTGCAAACTATGTTAACACCCAATGTCATGCCCCATGAAAACCCTCGTGGACTAGTAAATAACGTTTACCCAAAGAGTAAAAAGTTCGCGTTTTGTACGTTTTACGTTTCAACAAAAAACCCTCGAAACTTGGAGAAAACAATCCACCATGAGCCTGTCCATGTAGGATAGAGAAATCTCATCCTCGGGGTCAGAATTTTAACAAGGGACCCAGCCTGGCTCGTCCCTGGTTAAAATTCCAACCACTCAGGTGAGATATCTCTATCCTACATGGACACTCATGGTGGATTGTTATGATCTTACCCAAGTTATCTTACCCAGGCTGTCGCGCGAGAGCTACGCACATTTGTTGTATCTGGACTTCACGAACATGGTCGTGAAGTGACGTAATTGTTATGTTAAAGTGATGTCATCACGTGAAAATGCACTTAGCGTATTCAGGGACTTCTGGAAGATTATTTTAAAATAGTCAGGAAAAATCAGAAAAGTTAACAAGTACAGGCATTTTGTGAAGAAAAGGGGTTGATAACTTGATGAGGGGTAATTAGGTATGCTGAAACCAAAATCCAATGTTGGCAAGCTGTGAAATGACGTCTTAATGTCCATTTTGCATATTTTCAAAATGGCCGCCAAAATCATGAAATTTGACATATTACTGAAATATTTTATTTTTTGACAATGTTTTTTTATCCAAAATCTTTAGGATTATGTCAAAAGATGGTTTTTCCCTTAGAGTACATGGTTTTGGCGACAATTTACCTAATTATCACAGGCTATCACCATTTTCAAAAATGTCCGTTTTGTCTATAAAATTATATACATGTATAAACTTGCCTTATTCAGTATCCTGCTATTTAAAATTTTATTCATGGTACGATTTTGGATTGTTTACCAGCTTTTCAAGAATAAATGAGAAAGAAACGTTGACAATCAACAAGTTTGTTTTGTTTTAAGACAAATATGTCATAATGTCAAAGCCCAAATATATGGTACATTTTGTATCTATCAAGAATAATGTTCAGCATTGCACATTCCCTAGTACCAAAGAGTCTAATTAGACCAACCTTGTACTACCAGGAAAACGTCTAATGTGTGTAAAACTGTTTTGTGAGACTACCTCAATGGGAAAAATATTGCCCCAAAGAATAAACCCATTTGAGCTATGTGAAATTTCATGGTTTCTATGGCAACACATAATGCGTTTCTAAAGAATGGGGATGTCCCGACAAAAGTACGCATATCTCAGTAGCAACTCATCCTAAACTATTTAACTTGGTACCAACTAAATGTTAAGACAAGGACGACTTTCATCCGATGTTCAGATATGCAACTTATCAAATTTGCATATTCATGAATACTAATGAAAACATTAGAAATAAAGGAAACTCGTAAACAATTAAGGATGTGTACATGCAAATTTATCTAATATATAGCATGTTTACTTAATAGATCAATATGCAAATTTTCTAAAAATTGTGTCATGAATACTAATTAAAATATTAGAAATGAGAAAAAAATAGAGAACAATTAATAGAATGTACATACACAATTACTCATATCTCAGCAACTATTTATCTTCGAATTCATACTCACTTCTAAACTTGTTCCCAAATTAAAGTCTAGGAAAAGTTTTATTATAGTGTTGTTTGATACACAAACTATTTAATTTGTTTATCTAATCAGTAATTTTTGAAGATAAAACGTTATTAAGTCGTTTAAATTTTCTTAAGTTTTCTATTGTTTTCATCAATATTCATGAATATGTTTGTTTAATGATTTGAATATCTGACCATTGGAATAAAATACCATGCTTCAGCCTTAATTTGATACTAAGATTAATTGTCTAGAACAATTTAAATATGAGATAGGAGTAATTTTAGAAGTAGACCCCCACTAATCTTCTACCTTTTTTTTCCTCTCATGTCTATTTTTTACATTAATATTCATAAACTTAAAAATTTGTTAATTTCACATAATAGCACTTGAGTAAAGTGTCTTAGCTTTAGGTCAGTACCAAGTGTGGAAGTCTAGGAATATTAGCAGCTATGAAATGAGTCGGACTTCAGACTCTATGATGGTTCCGACTTAAAGACTTATCTATTGATGAGATGGTAGGGGCCTGATGATTTGGCTGTTTGTTGGGCCCACCAGCTTTTACCTGTTGGATTTCTTTTGCTCCTGTATTCAGTTTTATTTACTGTTGAGTCCTTATCTTTGCTTTATCTCCTTGTTAAATCTTGATTTATATGTTTTAGGAGATGATACATCGATAAGTTAGGGGTCTTTCATGTAAACCAAATATCTATGTGTCTTGATCCACATCTGAATTAAGGGTGGTGAGGTTGGCGCCGTTAAACCGGTTTAAGCCCTCCAGTAAAATATTTTACTGACGGTTCCAAGGCGGAACTTCTTTTGTGGATCTTTTATGTTTTTGTTCTGTCTTGTGTTTGCTATGTCTTTATGCGCGTCTGTTTATATGTGGTTTGTGGTCACCTGCTGGGAAAGAACTGACCTCTTGGCTCTCGTTTGTGGTGTCTAACTGTGAGTTTGTCACTTTTCCATTGGTATCCTGGGTCAGGTGTGGTACTTGATTGTATCGATTCCTGATCTTTGCACCCTTACTTACTTTGTAGGTACACCCCTTTAATTTATAACAATATTTCTCTCATTTCTAACATTTAAAATAATTTTCAAGAATATAATCATAACATGATTTGCATATCTATCATGGCGTACAATTTGCTATGTCTTAGCATTTATTTGGAACCAAGTTCGTTAGTATAAGACAATTAGCAGATGAGATATAGGTAATTTTGTTGATATATCCATTTTAATTTTTCTGCAATTTTTCTTTCTTTTTTAATGTTTTCATTAATATTCGCAATTTGTCAATTAGATTTGTGTATCAGACTATTGTGTTAAAGTATTATGACTCAATTTTCAATTGGTATCAACTTTGGAAGTCCGGAATAGTTAGCAGCTGATATAAGGTTTATTTGTACGTACACCCCTTTAATTCTCTACCAGTCTTCTCTTATTTCTAATGTTTTCATATATATTCATGAACATGCAAATTAGATAATTTATATATCATACTATTGGGTTAAAGTGTCTGTCTAATATTTTATTTGGTAAAAATTTGGTAGTCTAGCGTAGTTAGCAGCTGACAATTAGGCAATGTTGTACGAACCCCCCCCCCTTATTTGTTTTACCAGTTTTCTCTTATTTCTCATGTTTTCATAAATATTCGTGAATATTTGAATTAGATCATTTGCAAATCTTACCATTTGGTAAAATTACTTTGTCTAGGCTTTGATTTTTTACCCAGTTTGACAGTATACCATACCTAGCAACTGACATATGAATAATGTCTATAGGTACACCCCCTTATTTTCCTACGAATTTTCTTTTATTTCTATTCTTACATTGATCTCATGAAAATGCAAAATGAAAATTTGTATATCAGCACATTGAATAAAAGAACTTTGTCTATGCTTTAATTTGGTACAGAGTTCAGTAGTATAGGATGACTTGCTGCTTAGATGCGACCATTATGTAGTTACAACCTCTTTTTAGAATCATGTTATGGATTTTCACATTATGGGGCGGGGTTAATTGTTCTAGGCAAGCCTCCCTGGGCCAGTTTTTCTTTGATATTTAGCCAGTAACTGAAACATTGCTTTTCTTGAATTAGAGGATGAGGGGAAAAGTCAACGAAAGAATGTGTGGCACGCAAGTGTCGATCTCGGGTCTGCTTGCAAACGAAAGGGACATGCTTCTGACTCAGCTATGTACACTTCCCGATGGGTTGCTATGGACATCATGTAGTTTTATGTAATCCAAACATATTTATTTTCGGTGACAATATCTTTTTGGCATTTAGTGGTCCCATTGAACAATTTCGCATTCA
The DNA here is from genome assembly GCA_964019695.1 of Loripinus fragilis. Classification (NCBI taxonomy): domain Eukaryota; kingdom Metazoa; phylum Mollusca; class Bivalvia; order Lucinida; family Lucinidae; genus Loripinus; species Loripinus fragilis. The sequence goes on along the minus strand of OZ026519.1, from coordinate 19,314,517 downwards.
TGAGTAATTGCCTTTGGGTGCAAGGTAAGTCTAATACCCCCTCCCGAGGTGTGTGTGTGTGTGGGGGGGGGAATAGCTATTCCATGATTTAACCTCAATTTTTAGTTTCATTAATATTCATGAGTATGAAAATGGGATAATTGTACGTATGACTATTGTCAAATTGTATCACTGACGATATAATAACATGCGACAATGACAGTTTGGGGCAGAATTCAGTTTTATATTTGCTTTTTTATAATTTTCCTTTATTTTCTGAAATTTAGTCAATATTGATGTATATGCAAACTAGATAATTAACCTGCATATCTCACCATCCCATCGGATGAAAGTACTATATCTAAGCTTTAATTTGCTAACAAGTTTAAAAGTTTAAGGTGAGTTGTTGATGAGTACAAGTCATTTTGTAGGTACAGGCATTGCATTAACCCCCACCCCTAGCTGAAAATTGCAGAATTTGTTCAAATTGCCATATTAGCTGCATACAATTGTGATATCATTTAAACTTCTCATTTTAATGAAACCATTTCTGACACATTTGGGCGAGATAATATGCACGCACTAACATGAAAAACCTTAAAGAGACTAGGTCTGTAACTATGAACATTTTTCGAAAAATTTTCTTTTCTTTTTAAATCATTTATAAAAATAGAATTCAGTTATGTTTTCACAATTAATATGTTCAGTTCAGCTAAAAATGCACGGAAAAGTAAATTATCTGATAAAAACAGGTGTTTCTCTCTTGTTTGTAATTGTTTACGTCCCTCCAATAATTCTAGACAGTTGATTTTTAATATAAATGCTGTTGTTTTGATGGTGATAATTTGTTAAGATTTATGAAAATGGTAAAATGTTTACCTGAATTTTAGTATTTTTACTGTATTCTTGAAAAATAGAAACATTATTTCTAAAATTAGAAGATCAAAAGTTACAGACTATGCAGCTTCAACTAAGTCGGAAGCAAGATTAATTGCTCAAGTGGTTCCCCCTGATTACCTCTCTTGATCACATTTTTCATTCTAATTGCATAAATTTATGTCAGTGAAATCCCCAATCATGAGAAGATGTTTTTGGATTGATTTGTACCAGTTTGTCGTCCTAACACGTTACTTTACAGCTTTTTATTTATCTTTCTTCAATTTGGCGGCCATCTTTGAGATACACAAATTAGCTACTGAAGATACCACTTTTCAGCTTGCCAAAATTGGTTTTCGGACCAGTAGGTATCTCAAAACCTTTTCTTCACAAAATGCCTGTACCTGTAAATAAGCGTACTTTTCTGATTTTTCCAGACTAAAATAAAAAAAAAAACAGTGGTGAGCAATAAAAAAAAATCATTATTCGCACGAGGGTAGGATAGAAAAATCTGTCCCTCGGGATCACCGTTTGTGTTCACCCGGCAAGCCTCGTGATGCCAATCAGTGAACCTCGGGACAGATTTTTCTATCCCACCCTCACACTCATGATAGATTCTTAATATGAAATAGATGCGACCTAACTGCAACCAACTAATGGTTAATTTCATTTGGCCTTTAATGATTTGTGTAAGTGTAGGACAAAATCCCCCTGGACACCCCTGCTCATTTTTTGCATAGGGGGACATAATCCTGGGACCCCCATGGTTTTGTAAGATGGACATTAATCCCCCTGATGGTTTTGCAAGATGTCACTGACATGTGTGTGACTATGGTTTTTAGAAAGTGTTACGACATAAGGCCGGTAAGGAAGGAAGAGGGGAAATCTTATTGGAAAATTCCTTTATGCGATGACGATGCTACCAGGGAAAAATGATGCACACAACTAGCAAAAACTTTTCAGTACTTTATGTACTAAGAAAACATCAACAACACATTAATATACAATGACACCACCTACGCTATTATTTCTGGCTAATTGACCATCCTATACTAGGGCAAGTTGCCACTCCAAGATCATTTCAATTAGAATCAATCTTGGAGTGTCCTGCTCTAGATGTACGTCAACTAGTCAGAAATAAAAGACGTAAAGAATATGATTAACATATAGCTTAAGTTTTCATAGGAAAAAAATTGGGCCCTTTAATATTTCAGTTCTCGTATTGATGAGAAATCTCGAGATTATACGCATCCCGCGAACACTATAACTGTTGATATTTCACGCGTCTCGCGAACACTATGTCTTCTTAGCCGCACGTTGTCTACTTCAGACCATCGGCGCTGAGGTGATCGAACCTGTACTTTGGTCGTCACTGGTTTCGCATAGTATTTCTTGGGCGTAATACTGATCGTCATTCTAGACGTCAGGATTAGTATAAGTGGTTCTTCCTGATCGTATCCCCACGTTGGGATGTCAGATTCACTTATAACAATTCAAGCCAGTTGGCTCCCAACTCGGGCTATTCTACGTGGTTGGATGTAACGATTGGGCCTGATCCACGCTGGTAGTGGCCTGAGGGGGACAGCTAATAAGTGCCCTCAGGTAATAATCATTCGGCTCACCAACATTCAGCCTCCAACGTAGGAGGGGACACAAGAGACGATTCTGCAAAAAAATCTATATTTAGAATCTCAGAATCACTCTGTTGCGTCAATAATGGAGTTGTTCGTTTGAAGTTTACAAAAATAGAAATAATTTCAGTGGTCTTACTCTTTTAAATTACAGCCTAACCCTATAAGCGTGCAATTAGCCCTCACCCGTGGGTGTATGGCTAACGGCTCCCATGCGGTTAGGATGGATCGGCTCTTCTAAATATCCAAACTCAAAATTATATAATAGAGAAGTATTTTTAGTGACTGGCCTATGTCAGCGCTAAACAATACCTCTTATGCCAAACGAACAAACCCATACATAACAAAATTTCCAATACACTGTCGTAACGTCACCCTGGTTGAGACGCTATCGCAGCCAAAACACCAAGATCCCGTGGCCCCTTTTTCCCTTCAAGGTCACGTTATCTAGATAGTTTCGAGGTTTACAAATACTGATACCAATTCTCTTAAAATTCCAGGAAAAGGTTGAACAGTGTGGTGCCGACGTAACGTTTGGACGTTTACATCTGACATCACCCTGCCCACCTGCTAATTTCGTACATGTTTAACGTATCAGTTGTAAACAACTAATTATGACCTCTCGGTAAACATATTTACATCAATATTGAGAGATTACATTCTACTGTTTTATGTGTATAAAACCGTACAATATTTTTTTACATTTATTTTGGTGTAACAAATATCTTTACATTTACTTTGGTGTAACAAATATTTTTTACATTTACTTTGGTGTAACATTACACCTACCTAATCTCTAAACATACATGTCAGCTATCACCTTATTTATGTAAGTGTGTTGTAGTGTATGCACCTAACCCTTATTCTTATATGCATCAGATATAACTCGAGGTGACACATACAGGTCGCTACAGAAAGTCGACTATCACTGGCAGTTAAATCGTCTTTCCAACAACGCCATATAAAATCACAACAATTTAAAATCTAGCTGCTAAAATTGTTTTTCACCTATCGGTCCCTGGTAAATCTTTCAGCATACCATTATAGTTTTATGTGCAGGCCCGACATGGCCTGTGACTACTTTTGTCCGAAATAACCCGACAAGTCCATCCGGACAGCTTTTACTATAGCCGCAAGAATGGTCCCAGTAGATTTTTAGGCATTACGCATGTGCGTAGCTTCATACGCAAGTGCGCAACAATCGCTATTTTCACCAAAAAAACGGGACGTTATTGATAACACCCGAAAGAACTCATACACGGAATGCTGGCCGATTCAACAGACGACAAAATAGAAAACGAGTGACTTATGATTTCAATACAATGTGACATGCTAGAGACATCGCGATTCAATGCAACAACACGAATCGCCATCGCCCTGTCATGTACAATTTCAACACAGTAAAAATATATATAACTTCACGTACCTTTTATGATAATGAATAGCGTCTCTATATCGAACCTTTCAACGGTATGTTTAAAATGTCCCCTAACAAGAATGGGAAATTCCATCCTTTATATATTGAAAAATGCACAAGATTTCCAAGATATTCGAGAAAAGTAAGGAAATCGTGCAAGGGTTGATAAATATAGACACAATGAATTCCATCTCAGACAAACAGACCTTTTATTGGGACTATTAGTAGAAAAGGTACCGTATCATGGTTCGAATAGGTGACCAGGTGCATACCTAAACCTTTGCGTATTTGTGCGTATACGCAACCATCACTGATTCTGTTGTTCCATCTATTCTGCATCGTAACAGAAAGATACAATCAGGGTTCCCACGGGCTCTGGAAATCATGGAAAACCTGGAAAATCACGAAAAAAAGTTTCATGCATGAAAAAAGTATGGAATTTGTGAAAATTTGACGAAATAGTAGCCAGAAAACTAGCTGTCAGACAGCTAGTGTTCTGGCTACTGGTGGTCTCAAATTTTAAATATTTCAAAATGCATGCATAATCTACAGGCATGCTTATTAAAATACGAGGGTCATTTGGAAAGTTCTTAGCATGGCATCATAACTCCGCAATGCGTTGATAAAATGCTATCAAATTATACATTTTTGGAAACTAGAATTCAACGGCTATTTGATGGTTTGATTTTTGTCGAAAAGGAACTTAGCGTGCACGTGCAGCACATGCTCAAAATGAGTAGGGGTTTATATACTGGCGAAAATTTTAAGTAAAATACTTGGAAAAAAGCGAAGGAAAATTGGGGACCTTATTTGCGATCATGATTTGACAAATTAATGATTTGATGCCAACTATTTTTTTTATTAAAATATATTATGCGATCACTGCTTGCACGACTACCACCTTTACATTAGGAAAATGTTGACTAATAGAGAAATAATAAACTTTCAAAAATGGGACTTTTTTCGATTTTTCTTTATACTTTTACTATAAATTGTGTCACTACAGGAGCACAAAAATGCCTATTGAGTATGTTTTTTGCTTTATTTGTAGCGAACAATGCATAAAAATTATTTCGTCACGCAAAAAGTGCGGCTTGTGTTGTTCTGCATTCAAGAAAATTATTCCTTATAACACTACCCCTACTTTTCAAGAAGTGGGTGGGGTAACTTAACCCCTCACATTTTGTCGATGGCATAAGAAATTCTCACGGTATCGCGTCTACTATCACAAAATTGATTTATTTCTACTCTAAGGGTATTATTACTGTTTTGTTTGCCATCGTTTTCAATTGAAATGAACCAGAACGTCAACCCATCGCTAAACTTACTCTGCCCCATGGGAAGATTATAAGAGTTATCTTCCTTTTGTTCTGGTTTACAAATTTTATTTTGGTTTCAATACAAAGAGCATAAAGTGTGCTTGACAAAAATACCAACGCAAGACATTTTTAAACTACTGTCCGTAAAATATTTTCAAATTATGTGCATTGTGACATGCGATTTTTAGTCGAAAAAACTAGCGCATTGCTTTGCTTTCTAGACGGCTTTGGTATTGCTGTTCTGATATTTAGTTATTAGAAACATCCAACTCGGTCATCAATTGTATGATAACTGTACCAGATTGTGGCCTACCAAATGATGCAAAATTATCTAATTTCATGAACTATTTTTAATGTTCTGCACACTTTTCAAAAGGTAAAATGTTATATTTTCCACTGAAATTTTGCGTTTTCCAGTATACAAACAGTAGCTAGGCGGCTAAGAGCCAAATTTTGGCCTGATTGTGCTATTCCGGATACAAGCATGAAATTTGGCACAGTTGTAGACCATGACCGACTAAGCAGAATGGGATATAGAACCACATTGGGAAATGCCTACTGCGCATGCGCAAAGCCTTTTCTGATTTAACGCTGTTATCATAGAGCTTTCATACAGTTTGACTTTAAAGAAGAGATCATGTTGGCTGTAGAATAATAAGATGTGACAGAACTGATGTTAATAGTTTGTCGTTTAGTCCTCTTTATTCTTTAATTGCTTCGGATGCGCATAAAATTTGAATTTTGTGCAAAGATGGTTTTCTGTTTCTCTTTTATTGTAAACTGCGCAAAACCTGATGCCCCTATCAAAGGACCAACGCATGTCTTCAATATACATGATATAGGGACCAACAGACCTTAATAGGTGCGCATGCGCAGTGGGTTTCTTTTAACCGGATGTTGTTTAGACGATAAACAAAGCCCCATTTATTTGTAAGTATAAGCTTTCACAAAAAGCTCTGTCTACGCTAAACATATATAAATTTGATATTAGAATTAAAAGTCAAGTTTTGAGAAAAGAGGATAGTAGGCTTGTGGCAGATAGACATGCAATCATTTTTTTGCTCAATATCAAAGCCCTTGGAATAATGGACAGACGCGCTCACAACCTGAGCTACCAGGGTGGTCCAAACTCACCACCACATATTTTCTTTGTGTCGACCAATTTGGATTGTTTTGACTTGGGGACGTCTCTGAAAAGTAATGTTTTAATCCAAGGCAGTGACAAAGCTTGTATAGGTCACTGGCCAAGGGCAATATACTTTTTTGATAGACAAACAGACAAACTCACAGACAGACAGATAGACAGACAAACAGGTAGGCATACATACATATTCTATCGTGCTTGAGCTCAAAGACCTCACATCACTGTCTGCCGATGGACTGTCTCCAAACTGTCAGTGAACTGTAAATGTATATTTCAAGTGTCTCACTTCCCGTAAACGAATCATACCGAACATTAGTTGGTCTTCGCCAGTCTATTTTAATGTGGGTATGATAACGTTACATTTTATTGTGGGGGGATACCTGATATGCCTCATAGTTTTGGTTGTGAAGCTACTGACTGGCTTCGAGGTATTTGGTCCTCCTGTAAATGATTTCGCACTTAGAGTCAGTGTTGTCATTTTGGATGGAGCCTCCGTTGTTAAGATACTTAAAGGTGTAGGGGCTAGCACTGTTCAGTGAGCAGTATACAAATGATGTTTTTAAAACGTTACGTAATATCCACTTTTTGTGCAGTTGTTCGAGTGGATTTAGTGTGCGGCACATATTAGGCTGACAGCTCAAAAGCATCAACAAGGGAAAAAACGAGATGACATCCACCGGCGGACCTGTCCATCAAATAACTGTTGTACCTAAAACTGGCAAGATTTCTTGTGAGAAGATGACAATAAACTATTTCATCATCTTTCTAAATGCTGTGTTTCCTGGACATAAGAAATGCAAACTAAGAAACACTAACCACAGATCGAGATCAAGTGTTGCACGGGGAGAGTGGGGCAATTCTCTAGAGAGAACCCTGCACTTTACGGGAGAAGAAGCTCGGTCTTAGAGTGTCCAGCTTGCGATATGCCATCATTTATGCCTTTTTTGCATGAGGAGGCAGATACAGGAACATTTGCTCGAGCTACGGAAGCAGCTAAAAGGCCTATCAAGAAAATAAGCAGTTGAGCTGTTGATACTGATGTAATAGTTCTGGTCATACCTGTGGTGCAACAGTTGTGATTGGATGAACTGCGGGGTTGGCAAAAATCGCCGACTATCGTTGGTGTGAAATCAAATTGTCTTGATTTTTTTATTCATTCACAGGGTGCAATAAAACATCCTTTCTCCTTGGTCGTGGAAAACGGTGGGTAAGCTTTCCAGCTGTAACTGGGTATTTTGTAAAAATGAACTCTCTCCCTGAAAAGTCACCTACAGATTACCTCTGCACCATTGAACGATTCATCTCAGTACTGTATGGTAGAACAAGCAAGCACCTACATGAACATAGACATGGCTAGATAACATTTGTTTACAAAAAAGGTTTGTTTGATGAAATAACCGCCCTTACGGGCTTTGTACCAGCACATTTTAAAGGCAGCATATCAAGGCTCATGTGTTAGAGTCAGTACTAAAACAGGGGAAATGAATACCAAGTCCAGCAAACTGTGATGGATAGAACTAGACACTGGAATGTACAGTCCACTGTGGACCACCATACCACAAGCATCAATATCTTCTCTTGACCTTATGAGATATGGCTGTCTTCAAGGTTGCAGAAGTAGAAAATGCAGCTCTCCAGTGTACGACCCATTGTGTCTGTGGTGGCAACTTTGATCATTTCATTTCTGTAAATTGATGATTGTTTTTAAATTGGTAATGTTAAATAACTGAAAATCCATTTAGAAGGCTGTGGCATATCAGCATACATACAGATTATGGCACATATTGACAGCTCTCTTGATTAAATATCACTTTGAAAATGTATACGTTTGTATATAAGATCAACGTGATATTGTCATCTTGGCCCAGGTCCCAAGTAACCAAAATCAAACGCATAACAATGCATGGAGATAAGTCCAAAAGACAGCCAAACACTTTTCAGTAAACTCCATAACATGAGCTACAGTCGAAGTTACATTACGGTATGTAGTCATTCAAGAACATGATGGGTAAACCATGCATGTCCCCAGCATAACAAGAGAAATTCATTCATGCCAAATGCTGGCTGCTGTCGACGAGGGCACAAAATATACGGTTTAAGTGTACCTGGCTGTTGAAAAAGGTACTATTTTTGTCAATATATACATGTTACATATTAAATATTCTGTGCTTATTATTGTCACGCATATCCAGCTGTGTATCTGCTTAACATAGATTTATGTTAGTTAAGTGTTAGTCGATACAGCACCGTGGTTATGCAAAAGAGGTGATATTTTCCTGAAAAAAGGATGGAAGGCATTTTTGTTTATGTTCTGGAATATATGCTTACTTTAGTTAGTTTAGATAAAATGCAAAATATTAGTACTTTACTGAGCACAAGTTCGAAATCTGAGGGCAGGGCATTTTGAAAGTTAATCAAGTGAAACGGCTTTAATCCCTCCAGTAAAATACTTTTACTGACCGTTCCAAGGCAGTACTTCTTTGGTGGGTCATTTGTGTTATTTCTGTATTGTGTTTGCCATGCTTTCTTGTCTGCTCATTGCTGCCTTGTAGTCACCTGCTGTGAAAGTGCTGACCTATGGGCTCTCGTTTGTAATGTTAAATTGTGTTGTTGTTACTTTCCCATTTGGTATCCTGGGTCAGGTGTGGTACTTGATTGTATCGATTCCTGATCTTTGCCCCCTTTCTTAATTTTATACTGTACGTATAGTACTACAAATATCAGCTGGTCTGGTTGCATACAAATTGATTATATTTAGACCCTCAACCACTAATACAATGCCCTTGACTACTCAAATTTTGCGTACAGCTACAAAATGGTTTGCAACTTCACAAAAAAATAAGCAGAAATATGCAAGACATTCTATTGATTCACTTATTTGTATTCTTTATTATGTGATGCAATTCAATCATAACTAATGACTACAATAGTGTCTCATTAATCTGTGAACACATTTCATACACATAAAAATCCCACTGGCTATCCAGAAATGGGCTGGTACTTAGTTAGTTTTAGAATTTGAAGGCTTCAATTGTCAGAGAATGAACTACAGTACCTAAGTGATAATTGCAACTGAAAACATCTTCATGAAAATTAACAGCTGTAAAGAACTAGCTCAATGAATGGATCACAGTAAACCAAAGTAATATAGTGTGTGCACTCATGGACTGCAACCGACCCGCAATTACTGCACTATTCTAGTTCAGTGGTTCTTTAGCGTGAATGCATGCACAGCAAAGATTATTGGATAAATGGTTGTACAGAAACACATTTATTTTTCAGTCAAAAGATATAAGTATTCTATTAATTCAATGGTTTCTACCCTTTTGACATCAGTAAACGGGACAACCGGAAGTATTAGTTAGTTTGTGCATGCTTAATTATGGAAACTATTTTAAAATATATTTAAATATACTTGTTTATGTCTTTTAGGACATCTAGAGACATAGTGTGTCGTTTTTTACCATGTTAAACGCAAATATTGGTCTGTGTAGTCATGTGAGACCATATTTTCTATAACGAAAGTGAATTTTGCCTTACGCATGCGCAGAGGAAATTTGTCGAAGTGGTTCTATATCTAAAAATCATCAGCTCACCAACCTTAACAAGTGTGGAAATGTTCATGCTTGTATCCGGAATAGCACAATCTTGGCTCTTAGCCGCCTAGCTACAGTACATGTATTCACAATCATATTTTCGTTTCTGCATTATTATATCCTCATGAAATTTGTGCCATAACATAGAGGAAAGATGGCTCTTTAAAATTATACCAAACATGATAGGTTTTGTAAATCGGTTACTGAGATAAAAGACCATGCTAAGAACTTTCCAAATGCCCCTCGTACATTACTGTTTCTGCATTCCACATTAATTCATGCTCTGCATGTTGAATATGCCGCGAAAAGGGGAGGTTGGATTGTTATGGAAATGACATCGTTGATCATGAAAAATCATGGAAAAATCATGATATTTGGTTTTTAAATTTCTGTGGGAACCCTGTCTAACAATGTGCATGTCGTTAAATTGAGGCATACGGTAGTTTATGCCATCTATGTATGTGTGTTTATAGATATAGATCAATTGAAAGGTCTAAAAAACAAGCATATTTAGCCAGTTGTATTATTGGTTCATTTTTGATAATCTGTTCAGCTTTGGCGATGGCTTACTGACTATTTTACCAGGATCAGTTGGTGGTATAATGCCAATCTAAATGGTTGAAATAGATATGCAGTTGACCGAGTTGCTACATGTTGCCTGACAGGGAATAGTCGACAAATCAACCTTAAAACAAGACGATTAAGAACAAAGAAAATATGTTTGACAATTTGTGTTAAACTTCCTGCCAACAGCTAAGGTCATATGGAGAAGAGTACACGGCTTAAATGGCCTAAATTCTCATCAGTCGACGTCAGTTTTGGCGTGATACGGTTATATGTACAATCACACAATCATTTTGTATAAAAATGAGTTAAACCATTCTGTGTTGTACGTTTTAACTTGCACGGTGTATTTAATTTTGTATAAGATACCCCTTTTCATTTTATTTTCATTTTAAGGGTAAGGAATTTTCAATTTATGGATGATACATACATCAAAAATAAAAGAGAGTGAGCTAACTTTTCAGCAATACCACGAGCATGTCAAAGAGTTTGGGTCCAGATCAAGACCGACCTTTGGTCAGTTCAGATCTTGGTCCAAGGGGTTTGCAAAGTTTATCAGCATTTGGCACTAGCATGTAAAGAGGCCTTTGCAGTTACATGTAGCACTTGTTGGAAAAGTTCCTTTTTTGTCTCCCGATATACATGTAGATGGTGACTTTAAAAATGGGCTTGTATGTCCGTCATTCTGTCCATCCGTCGTTTCATAGAGACGATTGGGCGTATTTAGGGTTTAGGGATACAAGATATTTGCCATTTTTCTTCCTGGGATATGGGATAAACTATCCATTCTAATTCCACGGATATGCCATAATGTGATACTGTGTTCAATATTTTTGTTACTGTCAGGGATATATAAAAAAATATGGGGATATTTGCCAGTTCATAAGGGTTACTTGCGGATATTCTTACACACCACCCTCTAAACAAGCCTCTACATTGCATGGGTATTTTGTGAGCGCAACTCCTCTTACAACCATTCTGTTGTTGTTGATCCATTGTTTAATGTTCCTCCTATTTGTTTGTTTATTTTTCGTCTTTGATTCTTGTTTTGTAATGCATTACTCAGTGCCCTCTCTAGTTTTGCAATTATCTTGACGAGGAAAAGAGAACTAGCTTCTTTATTTATTTGTCCCCCTGATGTCTAAGTTGTGTTCTGTGGCTCTTCCCCGCGTTGCCGTGGGTTGGTCTGCATTTTGAGATTGTGGTATTTGCTGATCATATTGCATGCACGGATCCATGCAATATCGTCAGGGATGGGGGAGGGGGTCCAGGTCCAGTTTTTTTAGTCCTCAACTTAGTCCAATGGGTTCTTTTCAAAGGAAATTATAATTTTCCAAGGCTCCTGAGAGGGTAAAACATTTTCCAGGGGGGGTGGGGTTAGGGAGGGATGTCCAATTTTTTCCAGGGGGGGTGGGGGTCATAGTTTCGTAATCCCAATACGAACCCAAATAATTTGTGATTTTCCAGGGGGTAGGTTCGGACCCCCTGTCCCCCCCTCCCGATCTGCGCATGAATACTCACTTTTTAGTTCAACTTTTTGGAACTGTTCAGATGTTTTGTTTATGGTCTGAAGATGTGCATGTCATGTGCTTTGGACATTATCGTGAAATCATTTTCTTTCTGAATTTTCTATGAACACGTGATCCAATTGCAGGTTGATATTTACATTTTTAATACAATTGTGATGCTTGTAAACGTTGTACCCGTTATTAGGTCCCGAGTCCGGGGCATTGGCAAGTGTTGGGGTGTATATCCTGATTGTTACAAAGACGTCATTTACAGTTTGAATGACGCAATGAATTGACAGCCAATGGAAGTTAAGAAAATGCTTGTTTTGGTTTCGCTTCCACATGTTCTATCAAATAAATTTTAAAACTTAAAAATAAAAGAGATTATATGTCATCTTTACTTTAGCACGAAAAGGGCATTGTCGCAAGCAGGAAGCGCTCTAGCACGCACTTATTGCGGTAACGATGTGACTTATTTGATGTGTTCTGATCCGTCAAAAATGTTAATGAAAAGTTTGTCAGAGCTGTTTCTGTTAGGTAAAAAATCGCAACAGATCTTTTAGAATAAGTTTTGTTATATTTCTAACAAGTGGTGATGAAAACGTTGCCCTGAGTGTTTTATTTAGAAAGATAGCATGTTGTATTCAGTACTGAATTATACCGGAAGCAACCAACAGGAACTCTGACGGATTACTTTGACGGACGATACATTATGGCCTATTATATGTAGAAGTGGTTGGGGTAAGTCACTAAAAACATGTCTAATCGTAAAAGCAACAAACGATCGTTGTTGCCCGCCTTCAGCTGCCAAAAACTCGTTGGTTGGTTGCTATAATGTTGACCCTTATCATATTTGTACCTGCGTCGCTTGTAGAAAGCAGATTTAGTATCGGGTCCACTGCGTCTATCCGTCTGTACGTATGTCCGCAACATTTTTGGTGTGCCTAGTTTGTGTAATATGTAACTCCAACAGTTTTTATTCCTTTATATTCAAACATTGCCTATGGTTGTTCATACATTGAAGATGTGCACCTCCCATTTTGTGCATATTTGATAAAGGTGTAGAGGGTGTCAGGTTTGTGTAATCTGTAACTCAAATAGTTTTCTTTTCTTTATATTCACATAACTTTGCATAATGATTGTTCGCACATTGAAAATGTTCATCTCCTATTTTGTGCACATTTAATAAATATTTTCATATTTTTTACGGGTGTTGAACTTAGACATTTTTTCCATCCGAAATGTGTCCCCCCTGTTTCAAGCCCAATTCGTAATTAGTAATTCAGCAAACTAACTGTTTAAGGAAAGAATTTGCTTCAGGAGGGAGTTGGTATGGGAAACTGAATGTTATTACAGCATTATACGATTTTCTTTAAAAGTGTACAATTCATGATTCTATATCTCAGATGTCATGTGATACATTTGCATACATGTATGAAAAATGCTTATTCTAAACGGATATACACGTAGTGCATTTGCTTATCGCATATTCATTAGCTATAGGTACTATTTTTTTTCATTTCCGAAAGTTGAGGCGGAGATTTCAGACCTGACTTACGACGATCCTAGATAATTATTAGAGTAAGGCCCTTGGCTAACGACGATCCTGGATTATTGTTTCTGTAAGACACCTCTGACGGAAGCTCAAATAGCAATTAATCAGCAACTGAAACCCTGTCGTTGTGATCAGGTAAGATGCCAACTAACCTGCGCCGCTACAGAGACTTGTTATAATATTGAAAATTTGCGTGGTGCTTGTTTGATTTCTATACCTTCCATGTAATGAAAAATAAAGGTGCTGATGAGGCTGCGCGGATAGCAGGCTGGTCTGCGCCTTTGTTGTTCGCCAGCAGGAGAGAGAGATTTTCTCGCGCCAAGGCACAATTAATCAGTAGCTGAAATTTACAAGACATTTACGGGCGTTCAACCATAGTTAATCCTCTTGTTTACACTTTAAGACCTCAGTTCCATGTAGTTTTCATGATGAAGATTATCAGGAAAGCGCATCTAGAAGGAGAAAAATTACATCTTGTGACCAAATTAGGCTGCATTTGAAAGTGTTCCAAATAAGTTGTCTGATTGCACTTCGCCAGGTAAAGCGAAGCAACTATGATGACAACTTGCACAGAAATGATTTTAATGATTCTTTCCAAAATATTTCTATTTTGAAAAATGATGGTAGAACAGTCTCTTTACAGTCTCCGACCAGCTAGTCGCCGTTCAGTTGATACGAGGGGTATTCAAATATGAATGCAATCAGCTTCATATATTTTGACACATATACTCTACGACAAAATGATATACATTTCTGGAAAGAACAATGTGTCGCCTTTAAACTGGCACCAAACATTAAAAAACACATGAAGGCCACACCTATATACTGAAGTTTTTCTACATCAAATTGCAACACACGTTTTAGTACATGAGCGGATATAGTGTCATATCTTTGTAAGTTTGAGACAAATCGGAACGAAATTCTGAATGTAAGTTTTAGTAACGTTGCTTGCAGGAAAAAGTTAATTATAATCCCGTTTCAATCTCGGCTAAGCAGGCACGCTTGTAATGTCAATAATTTTATAATAAACGTCATTTTGAGTAAATTACTGATGACGTTAAAATGAACATCGCTGTATTTTATTCTTTGTGTTTTGCTGAATATATGCTAAATATGTCATAAGGGAGTTTTCAAAACGCGATGTTCCTTTTTTACAGTTATCACATTTAATATCATTTCTCAAGCATCTTTTGCTTCTTAATGACGAGTTTACATTGATTAAAATATGTTCAATCTGTCTAGTCCTCAAGACCAGGTGAGTAATTTTATTCTAAATAATGCCTATAGTGGTCAAACTTAAAGTTTACGTTCAGCTTTAGAATAGAGCCGCAATGTTATGAAACCAAAATTTAAGTATGAATTCAATAACCCCTTCACATTAGGCATTTCTGACGTACAGTGATTACCTTAGCTGCGCCTCGGTTGATGATCACATTCCTCGAGATGATGATTTCGACTATCACACTCTCAGGGAATGTAATATTTATTTTATTTTACCTAACAAAACATCAAATAATGAATTGTATTGTATTGTATCAAATCCTTTATTTTCTGCCGTTTTCTCTCCTATGCCTACCAGGGTGAGGAGGGTTCCAAAGGGAAAATAATGCATATAGCCTCTTCTTGATAACAACCAAACAACGAGTTGTTGCCGCCTTGGCGGCAACAACGAGAGTTTGCTGCTGATAAGATTAGCGGCTCTGATCTGTTATATTCATCTGCAGTATCAAGAAGTATGAAAGTATAAGTAAGGGTGCAAAGATCAGGAATCGATACAATCACACCTGACCCAGGATACCAATGGGAAAGTAACAAACTCACAGTTAGACACCACAAACGGGAGCCAAGAGGTCAGCCCTTTCCCAGCAGGTGACCACAAGGCACATACAAACAGACGCGTACAAAGGCATAGCAAACACAAGACAGAAAAAAAACATAAAAGATCCACAAAAGAAGTACCGTTTTGGAACGGTCAGTAAAATATTTTATTGGAGGGCTTACACCGGTTTATTTTTCAAAATCACCCAGTTCGGGTATATATACGGAGTCGATTCGATCAAAGAAAGAACCTTATTCTATTGTTAAAAATGTGCCGTGACCATCATTAACATTGTAAAAATACAAAAAGTAAAATTGAATTGCGAAGATGCCGGTTCTGTTAATATTTGAGGTATATTTTAGCATTGTCTTGCGCAGGCGCAATACTAAAGAATCGACCTGTCTGCTGAGGTACATCGCGACTGTAAAGTCGGGTCTGTGGCAATACGCTGTGTGCATTACCCGAAACACTACGTTAAAAAAGTAGCAATCGCTGAATGGACCCACAATGCTCAAATCAGACAGGTTAGTATTTGAAAAATAATTCCTGGCTTAGACAATGATATTTTAGCCATAAGACTGAGGGATTTGTTCGATCACCAGGAGCTTGAACCTTAATGATTGCTCTTTCAAGCAAGCGGCTGTGTGATTCCCATGACGTGTCGTCACAATTATTATAACGTTACGTCACGAAGTAATACCGTCTTGTGCCAAACGCCAACTGCCACGTGCATCATCGTGCCTTTGAAAGAGGCAGTCACAAATTACAAATCCTCATGGTATCCATCAAGGGTCCCAGCGCCTTTAAAATAGCTGGCAGGAATATTCATTTCCTTATATTCAGAGTGAGGTTTAAAGTCGGCTTATAAGCAAGTGAAACTAGTTTTTCCCTCCAGTAATTTTCTTACTGACCGTTCCAAAGCGGTACTTCCAGTGGCGTACCGGAGGAATTTTTATAGAATACGCACTCTAGATTTGATCAGATTTGGGTCAGGGAGCAGCGCCCTGGATGTAGAGCATTCAACGGGCTAAAACTAGCTCCCAAGACACGCAATTAACTCATTGCCTACTGAGTGTCGTCTGCTGATAACATTTACAAACAGATTGGACCCAGATCAGGTCCGACTGATCTGGATCCAATCTGTTTGACACTCAGATGGTATTCCTGAAAGAATATTTCGAAAAAGTTGATTTTGAAAAAAATCAGCAGCATGAAAAATTCTCAGGGGGCAAAGTGGTAACACTATTGGTAGTATTTTTTTCTTCCAAAAATCAAAGTATGTAGCTTAAGAAACTATACGGGCGGCGCCATAATTCAATAATTTCATTTGTCTTAGGGAATCCATTATTTGATTATTTCTTTATCAGCAACATGATAAAAATAAATACATCATAAATATGACAATTGTATACAATCATATTTCACATTCTGCACAATGTCATAATATTAAGCATGTGTCTTGCATATAAGCATGACAGAATCTTTATTTTTTTCAAAACTGTCATACTTATTCCAATATTGCTCACATAGACAGTAGTTCACCCTGTCGAACTCTTTATGAAATAGTTCATTTCGTTAATCGTCATAATATGGTCTTAAATTATGATATTATTCACTTTAATAGAATGTCATACTATATTATTAGCTCATTTAATGTAGTTATGGGATATTTTGCTTGATCATATCTTTACCATGAATGTGTTACAATATTATAGAAAAATACATGTACCGAACTGATACAATCGTAGGTACTTACAATTATGTTCAACACCCTTCACAATGTCATGATATCAAATGGGATGGACTAATTAATGCCAAAAATGTCTTAAAGTTTAACCTTATACAATCATATCGCTAAAAGGATAGCTGATTCCCTGCTTAAATTGCCAGTTACTTGACAGAGGAACCAGTTTTGTAATCGTTTTGCAACAGTTTTGGCTCTCGTTTGTGATGTCTAATTGTGAAGTTGTCACTTTCCCATCGGTATACTGGGTCAGGTGTGATGCTTGATTGTATCGATTCTTGATCTTTGCCCTTTTTACTTTGAAAATACATCATGGAAGCTCCAAAAGATTCTAAGTATAAAATTACAGTACAGAACTTATTTAATATATAAACAAGCATATTTGCAAAAAGGGTCTGACTGTATGAAAAAGAAGTAACAATGAACGGGAACTGGAGTAATGATAACCAAAGTCTTGCCATCGAAACGGAATTAGAAATCAACCTAAACTACAAATAGACATAATACGCGAGTACAGGAAAACACAAGGCGGGCAGATTATCATATAGCCAACTCTTTCCCAGCAGGAATAAAATTGCAAAGAGAATTTAAAGTCACAGTGCCTTCAGTCAACAAGTTTGCATGTGCATCTTGGTATTCAATGGATTGACAAAATGATGAATTCAAAACAGTGATAAAAAGTTGTGAGCTATTTTATGAATGTGCGGCAATTGATGATCTGCCAACTTTACATAAGGAGTCTCAGCAGGCAGCTGGTATTTAAATTGAAAGCTACATCCTAGCCCCATTTCTAAACACATTGACATTTTCAGGGGGATACCATGCAAAAAAGTCTAACATCGAACTGAATAAGGATAAACAATTAGAATAATAAGAAAGGTTAGACACGCATGACATTGCTGGTAAAACGAATGCCAGTTACATCAGTGAGGTTGTACGTAAACATACAAGGGACAAAAGAAAAGCCAGGGATCCAGCGACTCGCCTTGTCTAGCACTACTATGATAATGAACTGTCAATTAAAACAATGGTATGCAAAACAAATCAAAATACATTTCCGCATAAAAACATTGGGTTAGAGATCATATCACTGAATAAATTAATTAATGTGTGTTAACTTGCTTTTGAGAAGTTTAAAAGTTGTGGGTGGATTACGTGTTACTCAAACTAATTTTTAATGGTACACACGTCACAGATTTGTTTTAATGTCAAAAAAATATGCGTTTGTACGTGCATAGCGTACTAGTATCGATGTTCATAATGTTTCAAATAATAAAATTGAGAAATTACATGGTTCTAGGACAAAACAAGCCTCAAACATTAAATGATTAATGTTAAAAATGACCTACATGTATATCATGTGTTTTCCCTGACTGTTACCAGTGTTAAAAAATCACGCACCTTTGTCAGTATACAGAGGGCATGTGAGGCAAATTTTGTAGGCAGTATTATAGGTTGACAAGCAAAGGAACATATGGAAATTGTAGACAGGTTTGACGTTCTCGTCAAATTTACTGATACTTTTTGAAAATTATGAATTTAATGTCTCGAAAAATGTGTTTGAATGTTTGCATAGACCAATATAGTATCAAAGCAATCCATATAGAGTCATTTCCACTATTCTAGTTCAAACTGGCTGAGATTTGATAAAGACGATAGTTAAAAATTGACAAAATATTAGACAGGTGTCATCGAAAAGTTTGAGTAAGGGCGCTCTCCTGGGACCTAAAAGTCGCTATTGAAATAAATAAATGCATTTTTATAGTTGATAGGTCAAAGGTATTTACCATGTAAATCTAGATGAAAATCCATAAGTGGGCACATATGAGAACCCCCACACCCCCTCTGTTTTATCTCCTAAATTATAAATAATTTCTATATATTAGTTATTTATAATAAAATGTAAATATAAGCAATAAATTCAATTTTTGGGAGGTTCATGTAATCATGAATACTTCGGGTCTGTTGCAAAGTTAACGTGAAGCCTTTCGGGCTTCACTTACTTTGCAAGAGACCCGAAGTATTAATGGTTCCACGAACCTTCAGTGATTTTGTTACCTGCACAGCCTGCATCTTATACCTGATTATAGCCCAATAAAACTTCACCATTGTCATATATATTCAGTATGTGTAAAGACATATGTGGTTAAATTTTACACGCATCATTCCACAGGGGGGGGGGGGGGTACTCTAATTTTTTCCCCATTCGTAGGATCGGACCCAGCATCTACCGTTCACCTCCAAAAAATATCAGGAATTTCAAGCACCCCAAAAAAATATTTGAAATTTTAGCAACCCCAAAAAATATCCCAAATCTGTACATTGACCTTAAAAAAGACCCTAAATTGCATAGAAATGACCCTCAAACTAGCCCAATTTTGTGATGACCCCAAAAAAATGTCCACAAAATCTTCATACCCCCCCAAAAATATTCATTTTTCAGAAAACCCCAAAAAATATTGAAGTTTAGAATTTTGAACCCTCAAAAATGGGCCGAGCCTATGTATGTGTGAAAATATCAGAGTACCCCGCTGGGCCGGGCATCATTCCCGCGTCAGGAAACAGGTGAAGTTGTCTGGGTCCTGTCTTTCAACCATTTACGGATTCGGATCAACACAGCTTTCAGTAACTCTTATGTCATATCGATGCTCCGACATTTTCTTGACAGAATAAAGAAAGTGTGTCCGAAATATCTGTTGTCCTTTTGTCAGAACTGATCGTCTCAGTACCAAAGACAGATAAATGTAACTCAGCCGAAATCAAACTATGTACACATTTACCCTGGTTACAAATACGTAAATGGCCGAGTCTCTTCTATTTGAAGGGTTATTTAAAGTGGCGCACGACCTGACCTCGTGGCATACTGGCTACGAAACCAGAGAACCTGCATCGATTCTCGGGCGCGCATATATTTTCAGATTTTCAGTGTGTTTTTCTTTTCTTTTTTTCAGCATTTTAATGTTAAATTGCTTCATACAAGTAAAATGGCATCATCAAAACGACCGAAATGGTCATTCCTGAACTTTTTTATGTTGAATTATGCATGAAACCTATGTGGTGAGGTTAAATTTGGCCCTCCTGAAAGAGAAAGAGTTCGGTGACCCCAGATTTTTTTCCTTTTTCCTAAAAGGTGTTACAATAGTCCATGAAATCAAAATAAATTCTTAAGATTTTCAATATCAGATTTTTTAATATAAGATTTATTCTAAAAACAAATTCCAATTTTCGACGAATTGCCAAAATAGATGATGCAGTATCTTGTCAAAGCCTGGGATAACAAATAAACTTGCGCATTTCCTAAAAGGTTTGAGAACATGGGCAATAATTTAAGTTAATAGAAAGAAGCTGGCTGAAGATTAAAACATTTTTAGCTCGATATTTAAGACTAGTGTTATTCTTTCATCTGTTTAGGAAAATGGCCAAATGCTGAAAACTTCCAGATGAGATTATGAAAAAATAAGCACGGTGACATATCCGTTTTATTTCATAAATTGCTAGCCCATGCATAAACAAACTGTATGCAAAGCATTGAACATATTTCAACATGGGAAGTATTTAGTAGCATATGTCCTCAATGAAATGTTATCTATTGGTAACCTAGAAAAAATGTGAAACAAATCCCCCACTCTTAAAATTTGTTATCAAAGCGCAATATTCGTTAAAATGAATACACCTACTCATGACATTTTAATATAGGTTATAGATCATATATTACAATTATAAAAGAATTAGGTGGGAACGAGCGTAGTTATGTTCTCCACTCCCATTGAAAATAGCCACATTGACTTATCACGGATTTACTTAATTTTTTTACTTAATAGATATTACCCATATTGACAAAATATGTGACTAAAGCCTCGGTCACACGAGATCGCGCGATCACTGAATCGCGCGATTAGTCACTTATCTCGGAGATGTAAGACTTGTCGCGACTACTAAGGACCAGTCTTTGGGATTTATCTCAGCCTACCGTTAATGTTGTTTGGAAAAATGCATTCTATGATTGGTTGTGATTAAATCAGAACGGTCATGTGACCCAGCTCATGAATTTTTAATCTTAATCGAAAAGGCGAGCAGCGAAGATTTGAACCTCCGTATATGTGGACTTCACTCCTGTCATACACACATTATGAAAGTAGATACAAGGACCGATTTTGGGGGATACATATTAAGCACCGTTATCATATCAGCAGACAAATATTTTTTTTTTTGAAAAATAATTGATGAACCATTTATACTGGTGACGTATAAATGCGTACCATCTGGCAAACAGTGAAGACCTAGACGAAATAATGCATTTCATCAGGGTCTACACTGCTTGGTACATGTATGACAAAAAGGGATCCTCAGAGAAAGAATTAAAACTGATTTTGAAATTATAAGCTGTGACCCCTCTATATATATATATATATATATATCCTCTATATATATATATATATATATATATATATATATATATATATATATATATATATATATATATATATATATATATATATATATATATATATATATATATATATATATATATATAATGGACCGTTCCAAAATTAATGCATCTAATCAGGAGGAAGAATCCATTAAGTGAATACAAGGTTAACAAAATAGAATGCCGCAAAAATGAAGAAACTCTATCTGCTAGTGTGAACCAAAAACAGTTTTGGATCGAGATCAGGCTTAACGTTTCTCGTAAACAGTTTAGACCAAGATCGGGCCCAACAATCAAATCCAGTTAATTTATTTGGGATTTTGGGAAGCTACCTTTTCCTTCACATTTGGGAAAATATATAATAAAAAAATGGGAAAATAAGTCCTAAAATACATGAAATTGGGGAAAAAGGCCATTTTTGGATTGGGAATGACCCCCATAGAAGGCGTTAAAAATGGCCAAATATAATCACTGACATCGGACCTGATCTGGATCCAAACTGTTTGATCCTGACTGAGGTATTCCTGACTTTTTTGTTATTTTTCTAAAAAAATGTCATTTTGAAGAAAATCAGAAGGCGACACTCTTTACCCACCATGTAAAGATTTATTTTTCTTGAGTTGATACTTGATTTTTGAAATCTTGCATTTTAACATGTTGTCTATTTTGGCTCTCTTACAGTTCAGACATTTTATACCAAAGTATCGTAAGAGGTTATGAATGACATTGCAGGTTAATGGAGGATGACCTCGACCCCTATTGACCTACTCCCTACATAAAGTAGATGATAGGTTGCTATTCCTTTTTTTCTGAATATGATATAAATGTACTATGAACCGCGTCACGAAAGCCACACTATTGCAGTGCTCAACTATCCAGTGGGACTGCATTATCCATGTTTTGATCTGGTTCTACCGTGACGGTAGAACCAGATCAAAACATGGATAATGCAGTCATAGTTCATACATTGTACTTCAAACCGAGTCAAGAAAGCTCTAGTACGGCTGATCTTAGCCTCATGGTAAAAAAAATTAGGACATTTTGTTATCTCGAGGTGTTTTCAGATTAACTGTTTCTAAAACAATCTTTCAACAATAACGATGTTTAAGTGCCGAACAGTTTGGATCGAGACCAAACCCGGCGTTTTTGTCTCAAAAGTACGGGCTTGTCTGAGCCTTAGCTGTTCACGTATGTGAAATACTAAAATCTCTTTCCTAGCTGCTTTGAGTACGATGGGATAGGATCAATGTGATGTTGAACATTGCGTATGTACACGGAGTACACACACCATATGTCATGGAACACTATCATAAAATAAGTCTGGTTTTCCAACAATGTGGTATGCGCGACCAGCAAAGGCTCAGACCAGCCTGCGCATACGCGCAATCTGATCAGAGCCATTGCTAGTCACTAGAATATTCTATGACTGTTAAGCTACTGACCAAACATAATTTGGAGTTTCTAAGCTTAACAGGTGGCTGCACAGGCTCGTCTGAGTCTACACATATATCAAAGTGCCACATTGTTGGAAATCACGTGTCATGGCTCATATATATTTGGTACTTTATTACTGCCCCATTGTATACAATAAAGTATATATCAGACATTTTTGAAGATATTGGTACAGTCGTAGCGGAGGTTTACATAGTTGTGTGCATATTTTGATATTGCTTTATTTACTTGTCTGATACCAGTCTACTATCATACCTGTGATCTTGGATCGCGGTCGCAGGTTTTTGGACATGTTCAAAACTCTCCGCCCCGCCCATTTTCATGCTTTTTACTCGCACGATCACTCCCGATCAATAAAAACCAGCGTGCGACAGTCTTGCAACTTAATTTTTGCAATATTATCCTGTCTACTTGTGAAAGCACCAAAACACTTGTAAAGACAAGTATACATCTGCTGCTACCATCTACTGCAGAACCAAGTTCATGAAAATGCACAAAGACCTCTCTGGAACCTATTTTGTTGATATTGCTGTTCCCAATCACTAAGACTTGTCGCGCGCTCAAATGAGATATACTTGCGATTTTACCACGTGACTGGTCTTATACAGGTCGCAACATGGTCCTTAGCCCTCGTGTGACCGAGGCTTAAGATGCAAAACGAAATTTTAATTTCTGTGCAAACCGATGGCTGTGAAGCACAGGAAGGGGCGGAGTCGAGCATAAGTCGAGCTCGGCAGAAAATTGTATCTCCACAATGTAGGTTGCTTCCTCATACAAAAATGTCTTATTTCAATTAAATCAGCCAAAAATTAAGAAGCATGTGCACACTTTCCCCACTCTTAGATTTTGTTACCGGCGGGGAAAAGTGACGTTAAAAAGGAAAAGTCAAACAATATAGTTAAGAATAAGCATGTCGTTTTGCATAAATGTTGATCTTGTGGATTTTCAAATAATAATATTGCGTGCGAGCAGGAACGCTTCTGATAAGACTGTACGAATGCACAGGCTCGTCTGAGCATTTGCTAATTGTCTTTATAATAAGTATTGATGTTAAAATTATATCCACAGCACATGATATTTGTACGAACCCTTATGTCTTAAAAGCATAGAATGCCTCGATTATTTATTATTTACTAGTTCAACAGGGCATATTATATTTTTGTATGCGTTAATTTTGAAATGTTGTTAAAACGTAATTTGCAGAAACAATGCTAAGAGCCCCGAGGCGTTTAAGAGTTGACGTTAGGCTTTGTACGCAAATACCTTGCGCAACGTCACAGTGACCAGGTTTCAGCACGTGAAAATCATTGATTGACCGTTGTCCCGTTGAAAATGGATACACTAGGTTTTTATATCCGTGTAGAACAGAATCAGCCCTTTGAATCAGATTAATAGGATGCCAGACGTTTCATTGACATCTTTAAACTCATTGCTATAGTTTGTATTCTTTAGTTGAACAGACTTATGATGTTTCAGAAGTTGGTACTTTATATTCATATATTCAGCCCAAAATGAAAAACTGATACAGATTTACCCACCTATAAGACATAGTTTCACTCAGTAGTAGCAACACAAGCACACACCAACGACTCTTTCTTCGCCAGTGATGACTTGTCTTGCCTGATCTGGATCCAAACTGATGGTATTCTTGAAAAAAAAAATAAAACAATCTTAAACATTCACAGAACACCAAAAGGATGCAAAATAAGCAAACTTGTAAAGAGTTATTTGCTTCTGTTGATTGCTAGTTTAACCTCTTACATGCTGAATAAAGCTATCATATGCATGTAGGTCGTGGCTCAGGACCTTTTTTTTAATTTGCGTTCTTTTCAAAAATGCCACACCGAATATGATCATTTGCCAAAACAGAATGAGCCACACACATGAGCTCCTATTTCAAAGCAATATGGGACAGCGCATCGTATTTTGGTACTTTAAAAATATATGTCCAGCGAAGGCTAAGACAAGCCTGTGCATCCGAGATATGACACATCCATCATTGTTCTTACAAACTGTATGACTTCGCGCATATGCGATAATGACATTATTAAATGGCGACTGGTCCATATCTACATGTATCTTAACAAATATTCTAAATGGCATATAACGGTTAATAAAAAATATGTTTAGTAAACGAACTAAATCTTGGCTATGTTAGCATTTCTGTAGATTTGCTTGGGCACTACTGTCCTGTCAGCCGAGAGTGACAGTGACGTCATGTTTTGTTACAAAGTTATCAGGGACTAATACTCGATATATCACTTGTGTATTAATCCTATCCACAGGATATTAAAACACACGTGATCTATCAATTTGCGTTAGCCCAAGAGGAGTGTACAAGTTAACGTTTTACTCGACAATTGTAAACAAAATAGTGCGGCATTGTCACTCTTGGTTGGCACGACAGTGGTGTTCAATTAGAGTCAGTGTTTGTATTTGCATTTAAATGATTGACGCCTGGAGAAAACGATATGAATTCGTCCATAAATAACCAGCAAAACGACCTGTGCTAAGCAAAGACTCAGACTAGCCTGTGTCAGATTAGCTGCGCCATATGTTCGCAAACTCAGATCAGCCTATGCACCCACAAACAAAGACTCAGATCTGTCTGGACATACATACAAAAAGATTGAGACCAGCCTGGGCATACATACAAAAGACTCAGAACTGCCTGGGCATCCGCACACAAAAATACGGACAATCATTGGCATTCGTCTATTGATAGTCTTTGGTGTTCGGGTGAAACAATGTGTCCTTAGTTTCCTAAAGTAAAATGAATATTCTGATAAGTCT
Source organism: Loripinus fragilis (assembly GCA_964019695.1). NCBI lineage: Eukaryota > Metazoa > Mollusca > Bivalvia > Lucinida > Lucinidae > Loripinus > Loripinus fragilis. The sequence continues at coordinate 19,288,691 of OZ026519.1, read as the reverse complement.
ATGTCAATGTCATGATTGATCATAGTCTTCGCTAGATGGACAGTTCTGTTTGCTGAATTGTCATGCACTGATTTCTAGTAATGAACATCGACGCGACAAAACCGGTCTTCGGGATCACTCAAACAAGTCTACTCAGCTACAGAGATTAGCTAGAAAATTGAAAACTCGCTTGTAGCAAGTTTAGTTATGATACTTTCCAAGAGACCTAGGGGCCGCAGGTTCGAGCCTCACCAGAGTCGCTGCGTTGTGGTCCTTGAGCAAGACACATTTATTCTAGCTTAGTACTGGCTCAACACAGGAAGACCCGTCCCTCTTACTGAAAGATTGTTGATGGGACATAAAGAATCAAATCAAACAAACAAACAAACAAACAATAAGCGAATAACAACGGTGCTGATCAGACTGCACTATTGCGCAGGCTGGTGTTCGCCTTTGTTGTTCGCAAACACCGAAGACGGGGTTTCTCGCACTGAGGCCCAAATAGTAATGAAAGCATGCATCACAAATAAGCAATAGAACACGTTTCCACAAGATAACCGGCCGCTGAACAACTTTTAGGACAGTAAACACCCAATTCAAAGCAGATAAGCTAACGAGAATATCGTTAATTCCGTGCATTAGGTGAACCACGGGCGAGCACGTAAGGTATAAAAGAAATGCGCGTTGCGTTCTCTAAAAATTTCCTTGATCAAATCAGCAAGTAAGTGTCTGTTTTGTAGGGTTTTAGCTATTTATTTTTAATCTTGAATTTAGGCTCGTTTTGAAATATATTGTAGGACTTTGAAAACGCATTACCTAGATAAAATCCTTTATTACCAAACCATGAGAATTGGGAGCGCAGTGGCTCAGTGGTAGAGTGCTTGACTCGAGACCGAAGGGCCGCGGGTTCGAGCCTCACCGGCGTCACTACGTTGTGGTCCTTGAGCAAGACACATTTATCCTAGCGTAGTACTGGTTCAACCCAGGAAGAACCGTCCCTATATAACTGAAAGATTGTTGATGGGACGTAAAGAAACAAATCAAACAAAAACAAACCATGAGAATGTCAGCGAGATAATTGTTATTGCATAGGGTCTGACCAGCTTGCAGTGTGTCCTAGAAAATTCATGGTTGTAAATTTACTTCTAGGTATTAAAAAAATATCAGTTTTAAGACCGGGTGGCCGATTTTTGAAGGAAACCAATTCAGTTGCTAGTTTTGATTCCTGGCTCCACAGATTTGCGTCCTGGGCTTCTTTCACAAGTGCTTATGAATTGAAAGTTCGGTATGCTCAAATTTACACCCTTTTAATGATACCGACATACCCCACCCCACCCGGACTACTATAGTCTAGAAATAAAATTCAACTTTTGGATTTTTTTACGTCCGGTTTTATTGGAAGAGGCTGAGTGCATACACAAATGACAATAATGCATAAATTACGCTTGTATCCCGTGTCTTTTTTTGTATTGAGCAAGTGACGTTAACGTAATTTAAGACGTTCTCGACCACATGCCAGCAGATCTCCTGCCGAGTCTCACATCAAAACGTCATCCACACATGATTGTCAGTGTATGTATTCAATATCAGTAATGAAAGCGTGCATAAAGGTAACTTATGGAGATGTTTCTTAAAAACGTGCTGTAAATTGATGTTCAAATTGACGTTTATTTTCGAAATATTGCAGTTTTCAATTACTTTAATTAAAAAAAGTCTATAAACTCTGTTCCTGATATGGTATCATACACGCCACAGTTTAAAAACAAAAATAATCAAAGTTTCAACTGACTGCCAATGTGACGTCATTCGCAGCGTCGCGTGATCGAGGTGTCAAATTAACGTCCGATTCATACCAATTCTGGGTTGCACATTAAAACCTATGAGTAATTTTTCAATCGAATTTACGGTTTGCAAGAAAAGTACAAAAATTCAAAAATCCTCTCGCTCGTACGCATGGGCATCGGCCTTAAACCCGTTAAACACTCTGATTTGTCTAATGCAATTGATATTGGATAGTGTTATACCAAAATTCTTTTTTTAACAATCTTGTATCCTGGTCTATTTTCTTATACATCTACAGTTTATTATGACTGGGGTTTCCTTCTTCACAGCTCCATTTTCTAAATCCGTATGCTGTTCAGTTTCACGGGACATAGGCAAACCATGCAGACCCATATCGACCACGATATGCCGTAGCTACTTGTCGGGAACTTAAATGTTTGCTAACAGAGTTTTCTATTTAAATGAATTAAATTAAAATATGTATACTGACAAAAACAAACGTTATATGTACATGCTCGCAAAGATTTTAACTTCAAAGCGATATCCTCAAACAATGCTACGTATTACTATACTCTGCCGGGCATCCGGCTACCGTGTGCACTATGTGCTTTTCTTTCCCATCATTCAGCGCAAATAATAAAACTGCATCCAACGGAGTAAAACGCACAGTGCTCATGCGCAATGGCAATGGTTTAAGTTTTATTCCTAATCTGCTAATAGCCATCAAAATTTATGAGTTATGTGTCATTGGTCTGGCAGTCGAAAGGTATAATAACAGGTTAACCATTGTACAACCCTTTGAAAAGGTCTCACTTGTAATTAAATGTATCCATAGCATTTTGAGCCTAGCGTCCTTTTTGTACAATATAGGCAAACAGTGCAGACCCGGATCAGACGCCGCACAACGCGGCGTCTGATCAGGGTCTCCACTGTTTGCTTACAGAATTTAATATTAAATTCGAATAAAAATAAAAAATACCACCCAACAACCCTTAAAATAGAAATGGACTGGTCCCAATGGCAAGGACGGGAAATTCCATTTGGCTTATATGTATTGTATGTATAGCATGTCTTATCCTTAACTATCTGCACATTTCAATGATTATTTCAACTTCATAGATACTGCACCCTTTTCGTATGTCTTCTGACAATGCTTCTCCGCCAATCAGTGTGTTGAAATGGCTATATTGCCAACAGAGGGTTGGTATATTGGGTGTGGTACTGTATCGTAACCAAATGACCCTTAAATTTCATTTCATCTTTTGCTTAATAGCTTAGTGTTAGTTCTATCAGATACAAAACAAATTTGTTTGGAAATTGTTATCAAATGTTGAAAAGTCAAAATAATTTTAATATCCTTCAATTGTTTTTTATGAGTATTCATGCCGTATGACGGCAATCCTAAATTTGCAATGGACTTCTCCACATGATAATCAAAGTCCATTCCATAAATGTGTCGTAAGAAATAAAGATTTTACTATTCAAACTAAGAAAGGCGGTAAAGATCAGGAATCGGTACAATTAAGTACCACACCTGACCCAGGATACCAAATGGGAAAGTGACAAAAACACATTTAAACATCACAACCAAGAGCAAAGAGGTCAGCCCTTTCCCAGCAGGTGACCACAAGGCAGCAATGAAAAGACGCGAAAGCCTGAAAAACATAAGACAAAGATAACACAAATGATCCACAAAAAAAGTATTATACCGCCTTGGAACGGTCAGTAAATATTTTACTGGGGGGCTTAAACCTCACCCTTAGTTCAGATGTGGATCACGACACATATATGTTTGGTTTGCAGGAAAGACCGCTCACTTATCCGTGCATCATCTCCTAGAACATATAAATCAAGATATAAAAAGGAGATAAAGCAAAGGTAATGACTCAACAGTACATAAAACTGAATACTGGAGCAAAAGAAATCCAACAGAAAAGCCCGGGTGGGCCTGAAAATGGCCATTGCATCGGGCCCCTACCATCTAATCATCATAATCATCACAATACAAGTTAACCTGTCTTTATAGAAACTGCTATTTTTTGACAGTGGCATCCAGTTCAGAATATTTTATTGAATAACTATGTCAGTCTTCTAATCTGCTTTAGATTTCAGGATGACGTACCTTTCCATTGCTGTGGTGGTTGCTCTGGCAATCAAGATGTCGACTGCTGATCTCGTCCATGGTAAGTTTTGGTTTTATACATAAACCACAAAGTAACGTTAACTCTTAAAGCGCCAATCACAACTGCAGCAGACGACAAATTTTGCGACATCTTTCCTAATTTTGTAAGAAATAAGGAATGGAATTTCATGAGAATCGTCTGCCAGCAGACGATTCTCATGAACTATCATGCCTTATTAGTTATTTTTGAAAAAGCGGCAAAATTTGAAATTGTCGTCTGCTGCAAATTGTAGGTGGCGCTTTATGGCTTAACTCTTTGCTTGCTAGTGAAGACTTTTTGCAGTCCGCTTATAGCATTTGCAAACAATTTGGCTACACATTGCATTCCGACAAATCTCCTTCAGGCCCCCAGATAAGAGTGCGTAATTGGATTTTTTTTTTACTCCTCAACCAAAACATATGTTGGTACTAAAAAAACGTCTCGATAAGACGGTTCTTTTGAGTACCCAAAACGCATGTTCAAACAAATGGAAAAGAAGATAAGGGCAATTTCACGCATTTATTTTTGGTTTAACTATAAGGGGCCTTCCTGCTTTGACTCTTTGTTTACTATTGACTTCAGCTACTGTGTTTCCAAGCTTAACGTGACCCCCGTTTTTTACCGTTTATTCCTGAATGTTTATTTGAATTGAAAAATAAATTACAGCTGTTAATAAGGTTACTTATGTCTGCCTGGGGAATATTGCGCCATTTGTGAATCAAAGCTTGGCGCAGGTCAGCAACAGTCTGTGGCACCTGTGGACGACCACGTACACGGCGTTCTAACAAATCCCACAGATGTTCTATGGGATTCATATCCGGTGACCTTGCTGGCCATTCCATCCTCTGAATACCATGTTGCCTAAAGTAATCTTGGACGCCTCTAGCGCGGTGTGGACGAGCATTATCATCTTGGAAGACCGCTCCATTACCAATTCTTTGGAGATTGGGCACCACAACTGGGACAATGATGTCATTCAAATACCGTTGCCAGTTCATATTGCCATTTACAACAATCAGATCCGTTCTCCCTGTACTCCAAATACCGGCCCAGACCATTACTGAGCCACCGCCCCATCTGTCATGTGATGCAATGCATGGTGGGATATATCACTCCCCAGGCCTTCTCCAAACAAACGTTCTTCCATCATGGTGATCAACGTTGTTCCTGGACTCGTCACTAAACATAACCATACGCCATTCTGCACGAGTCCAACGACGATGAACCATTGCCCACTGTTGTCGAGCGATTCTGTGTTGCCTAGTCAGAGGCTGGCGTACCACGGGACGACGTGCTCTCAAGTTCCTCGCGTGCAATCGATTACGTATCGTCTGGTCTGACACATTAATGTTAGTGCCAGCTCTAAACTGTTCACGTAAACGTCTAGAGTTCAGTGTACGTTGGCGCAGTGCACAAGTTACGATGTACTGGTCATCTCTTGCTGACGTCACACGGGGTCTCCCAGAACGCAGCCTGTCTGTGGTGGTTCCTGTCTGAATATACCAATCCCAAAGACGGTCAATGATTCTATGGTCACGATTAAGAGTAACAGCAACTTGCCGGTGTGATAATACGGCCTGAATCATTCCTATGCCTCTTAAACGTTCCTGTGGTGTCATTCTCTGTCTAAAAATAACCATTTTTGGAACGCAATTTTCAGTGCTTTAAGATGGAAAAATGCAGTTTTTCTTCAATTGACGAGCTTCAATGATGGTGTCGCTACATGTACACCCGAGTTTGAGCGTGAAAATTGTGCTTCCTTGCATGCTTTGCTGTATTTTTTATAAAATTAAATCTTGCAAAAATCGGGCTGATTGGAGCGAGTGTTGACGCATGATATGTATCAAAATACATGAGAATTTGCTCTCTAGTGATACACAGGTATTCTGTCCATTATAACAAATCATAATATTTATTTATTTTACTTTACGGACTCATTTTTCTCCATCAGAATTGAACCTACCCAAAATTTCAGGTGGGGCTTAACTTATTTTGACCAGTTTAGATATACACTGCGTAATAAGAATATTTTGCTCACTTAAGTAAGAGCTTTTATATAGACTGGGATTAGATGGAATTTCTGCGCGTTTTTGTTCCGCCACTTTGAATCAGTCCCAAAGTGTACCTTATCGATATACAAATAAACTGCTGACCAGTAGTTGAAATTCGTGCGTTGTGCTTACGATTACTAATATAGAGGCACAAATGGGTATTTATCCGAAGGAAAGAGACTAAGTTATTCTGAATTGCAGGGCATTTAGGCCTTAGTTCAAAATAAGGGATGCTCCCAAAAATAAGTTAGTTATGCGGTATACATTTACATCCACATGCTAAACGCCGATCGCATTAGTATGGATTAAAGTTGTTAAATAAAAGAAAAACGGGGGTCACTTCAAACATGGAAACACAGTAATGACGTTTATCACAATTTGAACCCAGATATGGCCCGACAAAATGTCAGATATTGTCTGGATCGAAACTGTAGACACTCTGATGGTATTCCCGAATGAAAATTTATTTAAAAAAAATGATTTTAAGAAATCGGCAGGGGACGCATGAAGAGTTGCCAAGCATGCAAAGAATTGAATCCACTTACTGTAAGGTAAACAAAAGCACGTGCGATTTTGTTTGTGGGACTACAGGCTAAGTCGTCGTTGCCAGTTATACACTATCATGTGACTTGACATTCGGGCCGTGGTTCGGAAATGTCTAGTCTTATGTATATCTAGACTGTTTTACATTTGATTTGTTCTTCTGAAATCTGTTCATTTAAGCAATCTTCAGACTATGAACTCTTCAAAATAATCAAACCTACAAATACTTATTCATGCATGAACCAGCAAATCGGAAAGTATATAAATGATCATTGTACATTTGTTGCCCCTTTTTAAAGTAAAGACCACTCTAAAACCTTTAATTCTATAAAAATCCAAGGCTTTGTTGAGAGTATCAGAATGACTGGTAGATCATGCATATACTAAGTCCTAGTAAAGGTACTCTCATTTCAAAGTCACTTTTTAGTGTAATATGAAATGGTCATCATATACGACCGTTTCGCTTGAAGCTATTTATTACATCTGTTATAATAGATAAAAGAGAATCAAGTTTTGTCACTACTAACCTCTCCATTTCTTTTCTTTAACATCAAAACATCACTATCAGCAGCTTAATCAGAGTTTAAGCTTTAACCATGCAATTTACATTGCTCTGTATGCTGTATTAACTGCAGTACGTCATTTAAATTTTCTGTAATTATTTAATATGAACATGAGTCGCTGTTCTACTCGAAAAAATCGATCTTTTGCATGCCATTTTGTTTCATTGGATTCTTAACATCCTGGTCAATTGTTCAGTTTTGTCTGGACGAGACTTCCTGGGAAACGAATTGTTGGAAAACCTAATTTTAGTGATCAATTCAAAAATATAGTAAAACGATAATAAGGGTTGGATATAACTTGGATATCATGCGACAGTCTGCATGCCTCTTTAATTGCACGACGGTGGGTCAGGCCTCAGACTCTATGACGGCTCTGACGTAAAGCTTTAATCGGTGGGTTGGTGCCTGATGCTTATCTGTAGCTGGACCCACCGTGGCTCAACTTGAGGTTTTCTTTAGCTCTGACTATCTGTGAGTCATGAGCCCTTTTCATTGTTTCATCATGGTGTGTTAATTTGATTAGAGTGTTTCTCCATGATGATACATTGCATTAGTTAGATGACCTCCGTGCGAGCTGAACATTTCTTGTACTTCAACAACAGCAGAATCTAGGGCGAAGATTTGGTACCAGTAAAATGCATTTAAGCCCCCTGGTGGCTTAGGTTGCTGTCCATTCTAAGGCGGTGGTTCTGTTGTTGTTGACTTTTTGTTTATTGTTACTCTCATTGTGGGAGTCTGTAGTTGTTCTATGTTTTGTTGTACGTTACTTTATGTCCATTATAGTATTGCAATCATCTTGATGGGGAAGAGAGAGCTGGTTGCTTTGCTTAATTTGTCTTTCTGGTGTCTCGTGATGGTTGAGCAGCTCTTCCTCGCGGTGCCACGGGGTTGTCTGCGGTTTGTGATTGTGGTATTTCCTGATCATACTCGCTTACTATTTTTGAACCAGTACTACGGAAGCATAGATGTCTCTTGCTCTGCGGACACAACACAGTGATGCTGGTAAGGCTCAAACCCGTGGCCCCTAGATCTAGAGTCCAGCACTCTACCACTGCGCCAATGGGCTCCCTACATCTGCCATTTAAATGACCTTAAATGTGTATGTTAAAACTGGAATTGGACGCCAGCCTTGAAAAAATATCGTTAGAAAATGGGCTGTTCAAGCTGTATTGTTTTTGGTCCAACATGTTCATGTGGAATAAAACACATAAAATGATCTTATTATGTGTAGCAGATTTTTGAAAATTTTGGACAATGCGGAAAATAAGCTTTATAAAAAAACCACAACATCAGTCATAAGAAATTAAGTGTTTAGTGTTTTTTCAAGTTGGCTGGACATGCTGGTAATAACTTGTACTTCAATTTGGTAAAAGCTACACTCAAAAAGCTTCTTTCTTCAGAAAAAAGATATTTGCATTTTTCATCCCAAAAATCGTAAGAGATAGAAAACTCTTCCAAAGCAACGCTTAGCTTTGTCAATTTAAATGTAGATACATGTATTTAGGTAAAATTGATTTTAATATCATAAGTGTATAGTCGGAAAAATGAAATTGAAAAGTGACCACTTATAACTTTGGTTCAGTGTTAATGTATTAGTTCCTAATCCTTTCCCAGCCAGTCTTGATTTCTGTCCTCTCATCTGCTAAATAGTTATATATTGTACACTATATACTATCCGATCCAAGACCAGGCTGTTCCCAAGGACATCGACACTGATCTTAGTCTTTGCAGGCAGATGATCATGTTGATGCTCATGTTGATTGTCTTTGGGGCAGATGTCAGCACTGATCAGAGTCTCTGTGAATGCATGCCCAGGAAGGTTGGAGTCTTTATGTAAAACCAATTATGACACAAGTTGGAATGTAAAAACATTGCAGACCTGCTGATTATAACATTAATATTGAACAATATCAAACATATTGACCGCACGCTTGCTGATCATCACAGGATTTAGTCCGACCTCACAATAGAACTCTGGAAAATATTTAAAAATACAAATTAATCAAACGCTGAAAAAGCCGACTTTACTTCAGTGGTAAATTATTCTTTGGCCATTTCTTGGCAACATGATCACTAAACAATATGTAAAATTTGTTATTTCAGTCTGTCTGCCCGATGGCACTGTTCAAGTTACCAATCCAAATGTTGGTCTCTATAGCCATGTGTTTGCTGTCCAAGATGAAGGTGTATCTGCTGCTGTGAAATGTTCAGTTTCTACAAGTGGTGCACAGAGTAACATTACCGGATGTTCACAGGTAGGATAACGTACTATAATTATTAACTACATGTTAATAATCAGGCCTTAGATAAACGTGTATAAATTTTGAACCAAAATATTGCTCACCATGTTTAAACCGCCTCAATGTTAAAACTAATCGATTGGAATATTCAGTTTAACGCTCAAATTGTTATCTGGACAATGGTTTTGCAAACGGTGTGAACCACAAATTTTGTGTCAAAATATATTAAGATATATTCAAATATATTAATGGAAGTAAGATCTACCATAAGGAGTCTTCTTTCATATTGCATACTTTGTACAGGCGTGCATAAATGTCCTGACGAAATGACAAGACTGTATACGTTCTGCTGTGGCTTCCCCACTTTTTGAGAAGTTACAAAATTACATGTACTCTCGTGTGTCATCTCCAATATTTGTCTAAACCATTAGTTTATTTTCAGGACAATGCCATTGTTGTCTGGTTCTCTAACAGAGCTGGTAGTGTTGACACGTTTGCTGGAACCAGTGCAATTTCTTATGAAGTTCAATGTAATGATCTTCCGTCTGGAGGAGTGGATAGGACGGCAGTCAACAACCTTGCTGCAAAGTGAGTATACATTCTCTACTAATATTGGAATGTGTTCACCAACTTATGTGATCATTTTCAAACCGAACGTATTCAATAAACGCATCCTTCAAAAAACCTATACAGTTTGAAGATAACGCCATTTAATTTGAGAAGTCAAAAACTCTTAAGCTCTTAGCTTAACCATTCACAAACTAATGGACCTTTTCTTCAACCTTGATTCAATAAACTTGGGATAGTCCACTGGACATATCTAATAGTGTCAAGTTATATTTTGAAAAAAAACAAAACCATATTGTATTTTGTCTGAAATTTTTTTTACCTTTGCAAGCAGTGTATGCTGCATTTCATCTGGGTCTTCACTGTTTGCAAAATTCGTCCTTAAGGGTTTCCCGAATACAAAGGGTTAAGTGCTACATATAAACTACTTTCTGCCACATTATAAAGTAACTAATGGTAAAGTTATACATATTAACCAACTCTGCTTGGCACAAAGACGACTGTGACCTTTATATAGCATGATTCTAAAATTACAAATATAGGCTTCTATAAAGCATTATTCTGAAATTACATATAAAGGATTTGTTTCGCCTATATGGTACCCTTGAACCTTAAGTTTGACCTAGCAATGTCTAACTCAGTCTACTAAGCTACAGAGACCAGCTTTTTTGTTAAACAATTTGTATCTAGTCTGTTAGGCTTTTAAGCTTGCAAAGAGCACAAATAACGAGTATGCAGATCAGTCTGTACACATCACACCTTTGCAATTCACATGCATCAAAGTAGGATGTTCTATCAATGATCTAAAGTTTGGGATCAGTGACGTTATTCTGTCAACTTTTAAAATATGGTCGTTGTAACTTAGATTTTGACAAAACATAGGAATATAAATATTTTGACAAAACATAGGAAAATAAATATTTTGATAAATTTCAGCATTGAAGTAACCACCCAGGACATTGTCACTCCATCTTTCGTAGTATCATCAGAACTAAGAACTGTCAATCAACTTGGTTAATCAGCATCATCAGCTACAGTCGGGGATACTCTCTACTGGACGATTGACATTCCAGGTAAGTTTTAGCACATATGCCTATTGATCTTGTCCTCAGAACCTTTCCTTATCAAATCGTGTAAAAGCTATTTTCTGGGCTAGTAATGTACACACTATTGGTCATTTTCAATTCACTAAAATGGATGTACAAGCTAAACATCTGCATTTCAACCCTAAAATAGGTTCGTTTTGTGGATAATCAGAAATTTTTAAATCTGTGATAAATTTATCTAAATTTGCTGAACTACTTTAATCCTGAAACTCGTTCTACAATTACACTAAATTCTATAGTAAATAAGATTTCATTAAGAGATAGAAAAGGTGTAGCATATTACTGTAGTATTGCACTTCAAATGGAACACAGTTTTTTGTTTTTAGAATTTTACATGAAGGTTTCTTCACCCTGAAAATTTGCATGTGCATAGATAAAGCAAACTCTAAATAGATTTAAATTTTGGTGGAGAATGATATCAATTATACTGCTCTGATATCTTGTAAAGATAAATAACTTGGTTTTTGTTGGAATGAAAATACCCGTTTAGTACCCATTTTTGTACTGTCAGTGCAATACACCTGGGATAGATATCATATTTGCTCAGCTATAAAAAGTCCATTAGAGATTACAGCAGACGATTATTTTGTAACATCAAATGGTGTGGTTTACAATGCAATCCACGCTGCTTATATACATGTAGTTCTACGGATAATGGGTTGTTTACACATTTACCATCATTTTGCCTGCTTCCATCTATCTATCAGTATGTTTTGTTCATGTGTCTGTATGTGCGAGCGAACAACTAGAAATACAGTCCTGAAAATAGGAATAATCGGTTTTCATATGGGAGTGGTGAGATCAATAAGCAGACCCACTCATGGAATAGCTAGGCAAATGAGCGCTTCCAACTAAGAGGGCATTTTGGGCAGTAGACCTCAAATGTAGCCTTTCGTTTGGTACACCGTCTTTGTGGCATGGTTAGATAACTGAAATATTGTTGACTATGCTGATAAACAGATACGCAAGAAAATATGCAGCTACAATTAAAAACCATTGATGCATTGTTGTAAATTGTCTTATATTAGTAAACTGGTCAAAATAAGTTAAACCCCATGTCACTTTTTTCCATAGCCATAATGTTAAAATCACAAAGTTTAGTTGTATATTTAAAACATATCGAATTTAGTTGAAAATTCTAACTCAACCCAAGTTAGACAACAATATCTTGGGTGTAATTACACAAGGTTTCAATTGAAAATACCAATTTTCTTTGGGTATGTGCTACATTTTCCAAGAGTATCCAAATTTGTGCCAATTTTACTATAGGATTGATAGGGAACAAAACGGGACACTTACTGGAAAGTGTGGAGCTCCATGGAAAATTTATCAATGAAAATGAAACCTAGCACATGTTGAGAGTAGACATTGCTGCTCCTTCACTGAAAAGTTTATGGAAAAATCTTAATTCAGTAATATGTTATGATAAATCAAAATGAATGTATTTACATTAAGTCAATGGGAAAATTTTAGGTGGGGCTTAATTTATTTTGACCAGTTTATATACATGGCTTTATGTTCAACTGATAGTCATTGATCCATATCCTTCAAGGTACAAGAAGGGAATGTTATTTGGCATAAAACATTTATGAAAACGTATACAAACTTTATAAAAATATTTTTGGGTAGGGTTTTTGGTCAAAATATATTTTTCGAATTTAATTTAAAATTCCCATTTTAGATTTAATGTTATTGCCAAAAACAGTGTTCCATTTGAAGGGCTATACTACAGTAGATCATATTGCGCCAATTCATGAAAAGTCTATCAATACCATTTTGAGAATCGATTTATTTAAACTACCATATAATGTACCGCGTCCTTGGTAATGACCTTCAGATCATTACATTTCAAAAGATTATGCGAAACTTGTAACATTAACAAGCCCGTCCTTACCATTTGTATGTGTTTTAGTATGTGATGCATAATAATAGGCTGTACTATTTTTCACGGAACAGGTAAATAACGGTGTAAATTATACTGCAATAAATAATATAATCTTGTATAAAGTGCCCATTACCTGGATTAGTTTATATGTTTTGTTTAAAACGATTCTCATGTTTCTTTGAATCCACAGTAAGTAAACACCAGAGGCGTGTTCAACAATGTACGCCCTCTTGTGCGTTCATTGTACTGATGCCAGGCTATTACACATTACGAAAAAAGATAGGTACTAGAACGACGAACACCCGCAAACACTCGCATTGTTGAACTCACCTCTGGCATGCCGTTCAATATTGTAAATATACAGTCGCACCTCAAAGCTTTTCGTAAATCTATTGACATATACTAGTCAAAAGTTCTAACCGACCATGTGTGTTTATACTGATTTTATGAAAAGCTGTAAGCACTACATCAATTTCATATGCCCTACCAAATAGGCTGGTATCAATTTCATATGCACTACCGAAAAGGCCAGCTATCGAATAGTCCAGCCTATTACTAAACGATAACAAAAGGTCTAAGCAAAATTCATTAAATTGTATCCGGGAGGCTTTGCCAAATACACTTACCCTCAATTTCAAAGTTCACAAAAAATTTTATTGGATGGTGGGGTAATTTTTGACACTTTTGGCCAATAGCGACGAGTCTTAAACAGTTGAAGCGCTCATTTCAGCACCTGAGTGATCAATATGAGTTTGGCTTTTGAAATGAATGCGTTTTGCGTGTGAAAGGGGGCTATTTCAAAGTCATGACTCGCAAATTGTGCTAAAATGCGAATTTGTAAATGGGGGTACCACTATTCAAATTGCATCCTGCATATACTGTTGGATATTTTGTCAATATATTGTCTAGGGTACATGCTACGTCTGGCTAATTCGAGATGCAAAAACAGTAGTCATGTCATTTTAGGTTTTGAAGAAAATGAACCGAATGCAGGTGACCGGTTAGAACTTTTGGCTGGTATAGATTTATATACTGTTCACAAAAAGTAGGGGATATTCGAATATTAAAAATTATAACATTTACCAAACGAATGTCATAAACATGAAACAGCTAGTATTAATTAGCAAAGTCATTTCACAGTCAATATGAATAAAATTGTCAAGGATTAATCTAGTCACATGTTTCTAAGACAACCATAATTAGACCAGGGGTAGCCTTTCAATTTTCATACATGAATTTCACGGTGACGGATTATGCAATGGCTATGCTTTTTTTTAAAGAAAATATCCGTTATTCAATATTCTTAATGTTCAGAAATTGTTTTGATCTCTTTGGCCTTAATTTCAGGAATGTGAGGCTAAAATCTGTAAATTTTTAGTGAATTGTGTCATTTTTTACAGTTTTGTCACAGCCCTATCTCCTAGAAATAAAAATTATGGTACGCGAAAAAAATCTTAAAAAACAAAGATATCCATAATGCATCTTTAACATGCATTATCGAAAGCATGCCCAAAAATTTGGTACTTTTTTGTGAAATTTGGGTCTTGACCCCTAGTTTCTTTGGCACGTCCTTAAGGTCGCATTACCCAATTTTCAGCCCTCAAATAAAGCAGGAAAACTGGCTTACATATTGCTCTATGAAAATACAAAATTATTTATGCGACAAATTAGGAATTTAATTTTTAGACTTTTTCATGTTCCAACATCCCCTACTTTTTGTGGACAGTATATATCATTTCTACAAAACCTGTATGTACATTTGAATACCATTCACTTCCCAGCAGGCGCACACCATTAAAACAACATCGTATCGACTTTATTCTGACGTCCTATACCTGCTAGGTTATATCCACTGACTATTATATTGCAGCTGAATATTCTGCCAAGATGGACTGCACAGCCTATTCCGGTTCATCAATCAGTGGAATGCCCAACAAGTTCTTGGTGGATGATGGGTAAGCAATAATTCGTTACTTTAAATCACGTTAGTCCTACAATAAAATATCCAACAGATACTGTCATTCGGAATTTTAAAAAGGGTTTTATTTTTTCAACTTCCAATGATATTTAGCAGGCTTATCAGTTGGGCCAGTCTATACCCCTATTAAGGATTGTTGGGTGGTATTCATTTTTTTCTTTTTTAAAAGGATGTTCTATGAGCAAACAGTGGAGACTCAAATCAGACACCACATTCTATGGCGTCTGATCTGGGTCTGCACTGTTTCCCTTTGTCCCACAACGGACGCGTTGAATATGGGTTAAATATTCATCCTCGTCATTCCGTTTGGGTGCTGTTTCAGAATTCACACTTTTTTAAAAGTGTTCCAGTTTTTATGATCACTTCAATCCGTCTGTAAGTTATGCTCCCTCATCCATGTTCAAGAGAATTTATACTAAATTAGAGGACTTTGAAAATGCATACCATATTATTGCACTTTTCTTGCAATCCGTATGTATATGCGATTGAAAAGTTACTCGCTGGTTTTAATGTGCGGTCCAGAATTCGTATGAATCGGTCGTTAATTTGACTGCACTGTCACGCGAAGCTGCTGATGACGTCACATGTGTACATAAGAGCATCAAGCAACTTTATTTGAGCCGCGACATGTGATTTCCTACAATGTGGCATTTTGACATGAATAGACTCAGACGAGCCTGTGCAGTGGCCTTAGAGAGTCAAAGAATATAAAAGCGACTAGCACAGGCTCTGATCAGACTGAGCATATGCACAGGCTGATCTGAAGCTTTGCCAGTCGCGCCATTATTCTTGGAAATATCATGGCGTTACTCATTTCTTTTCCTCGCCTTCAATTTTGATCTTTTTACATTTGTCCTTATTGAGATACGAGCGAAAGTTTGTGCACGATGTACTGGTGAACCGCTTGTTCAAGCTTGCCCAGAAAAGGTGTGGTTAGGTGAACTGACCATCTCGCCATAACCATAGCTGTTGAATTGCAACATAAAGCAATAAAGCAAACAAACAAATATTCAGATGAAATCTCACTCAGAAAAAGCTGGTTATTTTCGTTTTTCTCTAAGTTTTTCTAGCATTGGTTCTAAACTCAATTATTTTGCACCTTCCTTTGCCCAAGATGGACTTTGATTTAGGTTCAAAGCAAACTCTGCAATATTAAATATCGTTGGGTTAACTTTTATTCTTTGTTTGACTTTGTGTCTTTTTTAAAGATTATAGTATGAGCCAGTGCATGAGATTTTCAACAATGTGGTAGGCCTATGTGCGACCAGCAAAAGCTCATATCAGCCTGCGCATATGTGCGGTCTGATCAGAGCCTTTGCTTGTCACTTGAACATTCTAGGAATGTTAACCTACAGACCAAACATCTTTTGGAGGTTCTAAACTTAAAACGAGGCTGCACAGGCTCGTCTGAGTCTTCACTAGTCCAAATATCAAATTGTTGGAAACCTCATGCCATGGCTCATATAATATTATTTCAACTTTATAATTTCAGTTGTGAACAAGACAGCAACTTAATGGGCAGTGACTTTGACAATGAAGAGTCTGGTGTTCCCAGTATTAAACGTTACTGGGCTGTTCTCTACGTCTTCAAGTTCTACAACAGTAACGACATTTTCTTCTCCTGTACAGTTACTGTGTGTCCAAGTGGCTCATCCAGCTGTGATATTGTAAGTTTAGAGTTTTTAAGTAGTACCTTTTGAAAATGTCATTTGAGTTAGTTGTGCTTTTGTTAAATGGTTTTTGCTTAAAGTATTAATTTTTTCAATGAGGTTAAAATGGAAAATGCAGCTACTATAAGAATGCTGCAATGACTATGGCGATGATTGCTTACATTCACTTCTATTTGTTTTTGATCAGACATACCATATCTCCTGTAGCATTTATCGTGTATAAACACATGAGGACTATTAGCTTATAATTTGCATTCTTGTCCAGAAAGAAACATTTTAGTCTGTGGAATCGAAGCAATTTCCAGTTCTAAACAATTTGAAATGTTTTTACACTGTTTAAGTACTAGTACATGTGGTTTTTGCTCTAAAACATATCGATCTGAAATGTCAGGGTAGTTGGCTTAATAATCTGCCAATATTGTTCTGTATATTGCTCTTCACCAGCTATTTGTCAAACTATCCATTCCCATGTAAATATACCCGACAAAAACACACCACTATGATTTTCCCATTAAGTTCTCCTTTACACACACGAAAATGTTAACTGTCATGGAATAATTATTTCTGATCAAATATTACTAAAACTTGAGTGTGGCGTAGATGAGTATCACAGGAACTAATCACAAACCCTTAGAATAGAAAAAGTATGCCTATATTTACTTTGATAGAGAAGGACTATAACGGTTGTTTTTGGGGTACCCTATATGACTAATCAAAAGAGTTAGAATGCTCAACTTATATGAGCAAACTTATAGTGTCCTGGCTTTAAGAGATACAAGTCTGTCTAACGATACCAACCGTTTTTTCTTTCGTTGAGTAAGCCCCATGAAATAATCAAGAACTGCAAGGATATTAGCGTCTTCTTGAAACTCGTTCGTTTGCACTTTCCTCTGGAAATGGTAAAAACATAGTTCAATCTGTCTTTTCTGACTTTCATCAAAGAGATGCCGATTCAAAGTGATAATTACTGGTTTTCAAAAGTTTTTTTTCTATATGCAGTCACCAAGTTCTTGAATTTATTCCAATTGAAAGCCAAAAGGCAACTTTTTACAGAAATTACGCCTACCTTTTTCTACTTGACCTCCACGTTTTTCGGAAATCCCATTCGCTATAGTCCTGTGACATCATCGACATGGTTTGATTTTGCGATCAAGGAAAGTAATGCAATCTAATGAGTGTAATCACTCAGAAAATACACCACGTCAATATGGGGATTCTCCCAACGGATTTTGCCTTTTCCATGTGACGAATTTGTAACCTCGGCTTAGCATTAACCAATCAGTGATCGCGAAATTTTCAGAGCTGAACTTTTGCAAACATGGAGTGCAGGTAGAAAAGGTCGGCGTAGTTTCTTTAAAAAAAGTCGCCGATTGGCTTTCATTTGGAATAAATTCTCAAGATTTTGATGACTGCATGTAGAAAAAAGTTATTGAAAACCAGACTTACCACATTTAGTGGCATATCATCGTTCGAAATCAGGAAAAAGCGAATGAACTGTGTTTTTAACAGTCTCCAGAGAAAAGTGCAAACGAACGAGTTTCAAGCAGACGCTAAAATCCGAGCTGTTCTTGATTGTTTCATGGGACTTATTCAACGTAGGAACAAACGGTTGGTATCGTTAGACAGGCTAGTTTCTTTTGAACCCGAGACACTATAGTTTTGCTTAAAAAGTTGAGTTTTCAGGCTGTTTTGATGAGTCAAACGGGGTACCCTAACAACTTGCGTTACAGTCCTTGTCTATGTTTACATATACACACGCCTACTTTTTCATAAAGAAGTTTGTGACAAGTTCCTGTGAGTATCTGTACCTTGTGTAAGAATAAAACACATCCAGGCTAATGCTATACACGTTTTGGAAGCGTTTATTCAAAGTTACTGTCAGAGAATTCCGAGTATGCTTTACAATTGCAAAGAATGTACACAATATGTTGTCGTTATGCGAGACCACCAATGTGTTTATTGATGCTTTTCCGCTATTACGAAATACATTTTCATCAGTTAGGACCGTTTAAATTGATTTGAAATCTTTACTTGTTTTGTTAGGTTTATCTGCAGTATGGAATTGTTATACAATGGGTAGTTGCCAAAAAAGGGCTACCTAGCGTTCAATTATCACGTATGATGAAATTGATGATGGGCTTTGCAAAGAATAAGTCTTGGTACAATTTGGTCCTGAGACGAATCATTTTGCGTGAATAAAGTCACCAAGAGAACTGTAAAACGCTTAATTTCTGACTTTACATTTTGACCCCCATTAGGTTCATGAACAATTTTCTTTAACACACTTTTGACGCCTGATTACAAATGCAGCATTATCTGATATACCTTTGCACTAATGTAAACAAAATTTGTCTATCACTTGTGCTCTTACTGTAAGATGAACAGTTCTACGTGGTGTGTTTCTTTTTTTGTCGGGTATATATTCCTACAGTGCAATATGAACTCCAAAAGATTTTTCAATAAGTTTATTAAAGTCAGCCATTATCAGGACGCCACTGAAATGCAATTAGCGTGTACGTATTAGGCAATTAATAGCCAGGGACTGTTTGCCAGCCCTCACTGGCATATTACTATTACGATTAAGAAGTTGCACAGGATAGATTGAAATTTTAAGAGTCTTATCAAAATTTCTCAGTGTCTTACAACTGGTTCAAAACTATTCGGTGGTAGACTAGGAGAAGGCTATTATAACTATTAATTCACATTTGCAACTTTGTTCATTTTAAAAACCGTTTTTTTAAATTGAAAGTAAACAACGTTATTTGAATAACCAAAAACGTGGGTATAATCAGAAATACCACAATCACACACTGCAGACCCGACCCACGACTCGATGAGGAAAAGCCACAGAACAATTATTGTCATAAGACACCAGGAAGGCAAACGAGGATTGCAAAACTAGAGGGCACAAAGTATTGCATAACCAAATAGATTATACGCAGAATCTTCAAAGAGAGCCACAAGCAATCAACAAAAACAGAGCCGCGACCTAAGGACAGCAGCCCATGCCACTTTGGGATTCTATTTAAACACAAGGCACTTTAAGTATGAAAGGTGACTGAATCCAATTGTAATCCTTTACAGAGCTGCAGTAAGAGAAAGCGAAGTGCTGGAGCCAGACAGTTAACTGGTCCTGATGACAAAGTCTTCTCCACCTCACAAATGTTGCATATTCTACCGGGCACAAACAAGGCAACTTCCACACTAGGTATGTAGTTATTGTTAAAATACACATCTTTCTGCTACTGTGCAAGACAGAATTGGTATTTTATTCTATATTACATTGGTAAGGCAACTCCAATCTGGAAGTTGACATTATCCTACAATTGCCATCAAATGTTATGAGAGCCAACTACTGTCCTCCCAGCCAGGAGTGACAGTGACCTCATGTTTTGTTTAAAAAGTTATCCTGGACTTAGAATCGATAGATCACTTGTGCATTAATCCTATCCACAGGATAGGATTAATACACAAGTGATCTATTGATTCGCATTAACTAAAGTGGAGTGTACAAGTTAATGTTTTACTTAACAGTTGTAAACAAAACATGACGTCACTGTCACTCTTGGATGGCACGACAGTAGGCAACACACTCTGTCAGTGGAAAAGCATACTCAACGAAGGATGATTTATTACATATAGTCCACATTTACTCGCATCACAAACTACAGGGTATTTAATTTGCATATTGCATCTAGCAGTACATCTAGTAATGTGTACCAACGTATTATACACCTGACTGAGCACCATCACAATACAGATACCATACCAGCTCCCCAGATAAAAGCGCGTAACTGACAATTATTTTTATTTTTCAACCAAAACATTCTGCTCAACTCCCATTTCCAATCTGTGTGTACTACAAAAGGGCCCTTGTCACGGGTCACCCTAAAACGCTGAATTTTCTGCTGAATTCAGCAACTTGCTGATCAGCTAAAATACCCTAAAACGCTGAACTGCTGAATTGCTGATTTTTTTATGTAATATGTTTTGAACTTTATTATGCATAATTATTTGAAGATTTTATGTTTTTGATGTTTATTCATGTATAAAATTAGTACTTTGATGATGAAATAGCGCTTTGTTCTTATTTTTATGTAGTTTGACGGCCGATGTTAGTTATTTCTTTTTTTTTTTGATTTTAAAAGTAGTTTCATTTATTCAAACTGAAACTTTGATCATTGGAAACATTTTTATTTCATTTTATGTTTATGATACTATTATATCAATTTCCTTTGATGGTGCACTGACAGACCAAGTCACCAGCAATGCTTTGAAAAAAAACTTTCAGTCGCGAAAAATCGTAAACTTGCTAACTGCTGCAGCATTGGAGGAATGATGGACGCCTTGCGGGAAATATGTGGGCCAGAAATAAAAATTTAATACTAATTGTATATGCGCAAAAGCCTCTTATAAACGCCCCTGCTAACGCTCTTTAGAGGTCTGGATCATCATGTACGTCCATACTTTGTGTATGCGAGCAACTAAACTCTTGCGAGACTGGACATTTGTGCAGACTTGAATAAGCATTCGTTGCTCGAAAATGTGATTATCACGAAATTCTAATGTGTTGGCTCATACATTTCTCGAAGCAATATACGGATTTCCTTTCAAGGAAACGTGTATGTTTTCATTGTTTACACCCAGCTGATGCAAAGTATCTATCTATCAAAGTATCTATCTATCTATCTATCTATCTATCTATCTGCACACGTAAAATCCTCCATCTTCACGCACGAAGTCGCCGAAATTATTTGAAATGCATGTCAATCAATAAAACAAACGAATCAGTGCCAACATCGACAGCTCAGACGAGCCTGCGCAAATACGTAGACTCATCCGTGCAGAAGTCTGAGGCTCGGACAAAATTTAAGGCCGCTAGCTCTAACTCCACCACATGCCACCAGATAGACGTGCGTGTATGCTGCAATACACGTGTAAATGCGTATTCAAATAATATCGTCTAGCATATGCGATAAGTGCCAAAATAGAGATGATCTCAGCAGATATCTCGTTCATAGATCCATAAATTCACCAGTTCTCGTCGGTGTTAGTTGCACATTGTAGTGTTCTTTCCCCTGATGCGCAGACTCACGAGACCTTTCGCTGCTCGCATACACAAATTATAGATGCAGAGAAGACTCAGATCTATATATCAAGCCGCAAGACTCGCTAGGCGTGTGGTCCAAAGTTTATGACTTCAAAAGGTGTTAAAGGCTGTTTTTAGATTATCTACTCCAATAAACTAAGAGATTAGTGAGATAAGAAAGATCGACCAGGGAAAGTGTCAACAGGTGTTTTAAAAACACTTGGTTGCATGACAAGGTGTGTGATTTTGACAACTGCCATTATAACAATTAATATTAATAAAGTGTTTATTGGTATTAATTGTTTGAATAAAAAAGCTTGGTTGTGAGCCGGACCCGTGCTAATCCTTTACAACAAAAATAATGCAATGTATGGTGTATGTAGATCTCATGTGTTGGCTTATATCAGGGGGGGGAGGGGTCGAGGATTTCTGGAAAAGGGGTTGATTTGTATAAAGGGGTTTCGCTTTGCTGATTTATCTAAAAAAATTAAATATGCAATGAAAATGAAATAATTTGGTCTCACTGAGACCAAATTATTTCATTTTCATAGGATATATAAAAATACATGTATGTGTGATGTTCAAAATAACAGCATCGTTGAGACTGTTCTTCTGAGCATCCACAACATAATAATGTTCTTCTAGCCCCGCTTAAAACATTAGCATGTACGATCAAATTGTGGTTTTGCATATGCCAATCGTACCAAAACCTTGTCACTTAATCCAAACGATAGCATATATCTGCAGTGCTGACATTTTGTATATTCTTGTCCAGTTCCCCAATTATCGAACGCGCGTTTTGATAAATAGATTAAGTGATGAAGTGGCTCTAAACGTGCTACTGAATATCGACACTTGTCCCGATACCCAATCGATTAATAAACAAGTCTAAGTCAAATAGAAAGCCCTCAAAGGTAGGTATAGAAATTATGAATTCCCTGACTGGTACCAGGTCCTTGAACATGACCGTTATAAACTAACCTGTGGAGAATACTCGCCGCAAATAGACAGTTCACAACAAAGCGGTCATTTAGTACCACCTCCCCATTCAGACCTCTTGTTCAGCAGGTTACGTTAGCATTGCCGTTTATCTGATGCCTTTGCGCATATGCGATAAGTACTAGATTCTTATGTGCTGGCCCATATATTATTAGCAAATACTGTTTAAAAATGTGCATCCAGTATTGAACCCAAACAAAACTAAGCTATTATGCAGCAGTACATTGCCTCTGTTCTGGTCATTTGCACAAAACTCGATATGACAGTAATATTTTCGCCTAGGTCGTAAAACACCATATTTATTAATAATCAAATATTACATAAAAATAAAGTATTAACAAGGCCAATATTTAGACTAAAACACATCAATAAACTAATATTCAGCAATTCAGCACAAATTTATATATCATATTCCTGTCAAGGGTTTCCATTTAACTTGTCAAACGGTACCTGCAGTACTGTCATTTTGAATATTCATGTTATTTTCTCAATTATCGGACGCGTGTCGATAAAGAGATTAACTTGAGTGAAAATAAACTGGCTACCGATTATCGACGCGTGCCGCGATACCTAATATTATGCAGTCTGTGGGTACTTAAATTAGGTGCGAATGACACGAGTGATTCTAAAGGACAATGTGTAAAACACATCTGGTTGCATGACGAGGTGTGTTATTATGACAGTTATAGTCCTGCCACAATAATAAGAAACGCGAAAATCTGGAATACTATTTTATTACTTGCATTTTTCTAAATATAAATCTCATAGCTGGATTTAGAATATCCTGCAGTGTCAGAAAAAAATTGTTTGAAGAATCTACTACCACTTCCCTGACCCTTAATCTCTTGGCATTTTCGACATGTTTAGGCTTTCTGAAAAGCGTGGGGAATTTAAACGGTGTAACAGCCATGTGACGGCAATAAAATAGCTTAGTGTCAAACTGTTCGGATGCAGATTATGCACAATGTTTTACTTGTACAGCTATCTAGTTGGTTTCGATATATATACATTTTGCCGAGATAAATTTTGTTGGCTAGGCGACTTTTGGATATCCCCATCCAGGCCCTTGTAGATGTTTTATTTATCATGCTAACAAATGTTAAAATACCAACAATTGTTGGCATTTTAACATTTATAAGCACGATAAATTTAATACTCAGTTGAGTTGTAGTTTTCTATTTCCTTAATTAAGGTAATTGATCCCTTTTTTTTTAAAGGCGATTTTAACGCTATGTTTAGGCTCGTGTATATCTGTAGTTTATGCCACTCGCTGACCATTAACAGGGTGTGAAAACAGTAGTTTGTTACCTAATCGATAGAATCAAATCCTTAGGTGGTCACACCACGGGTCTGATTGTGTTAGTGTGGAACGTGGGAGAATTACATACCAAAACTTTGGGGTTGGGAAATAATAACTATCGTTGGTGGGTTGGAATGGTAGTACTGAAAACAGTGTTAATCAGGATCATCTGGTTTCTGATGACTCTGCACTGCCCCCCCATACGACTCTCAATTGATTAATAAAGCAATAATGCAAAAAAATAATTTCCAATGTAATTTTCGAATATATCTGGCCGCACCACATTTGCAACTTCTTACAAGTTTCAAAAATCAAAAATAAATGGAGAAGGACACACACAGAGTCCAGCAAAATATAAAATCAAATCTTAAAAGTTTACGAAGCTACATGTATGTAGTTACATTTTTACCCAATTTAACTCCATCAGATAGTTGAGAAAAGGGTCACGCGTTATAAATTAAGGACAATGTCATACACAATATGGCGTGGTGGCTAAAATCTGCGGGTGCTTTGAATTTTGCGCTGTCACAAGTACAATGTCCAATTTCGCTCTGAATTTCAGAAATAATCATAAGATATATGTAATATAGTTTACAATTTTGTTGCTGAATGAAATACACACAAACAGTAAATAAGTCAAATATTACCTTGAACTTGGTCAATTTTTGCACACAGAATTCTCCTATTTTCCAACATCAGAAATTTAAGTTTTTTGCACAAGCATATAGTGTGATATGTGATCTAGTACAGCTGGAATTTAAAATTTACAAAATTTTATTCACAAGGTCACTTTTCATGTGTTTTAATCACATGTTGACACCTTCCCAGCTTAATCCCGATTTGGTCAACACCTGGCCTACATTCACTAATCTCTTTGTTTATTGGAGTAGATAAACTCGAAACAGCAGGCGATTTATCTAAATTAAATCATTGCTAACGAATTGATAAGGAAGTAAGCATGTGTATTCGGAAGATTTGATACCTATCACATTTTCGATCAGTGATTGCTCAGGTGAGCCTGCGCAAATGTGCAAGCTCATCTGAGCAGTCGGTGGTATTAAAGTTCATTATAATTGAGACGAAAATATAGGATCTCTAGCTTTAAATTAATGCATTGCTACCGAATTGATAAGGGAGTAAGCATGTGCATTCGGGAGATATGACGCCTATCGCATTTTCGAACAGTAATTGTTCAGGTAAGCCTGCGCAAATGTGCAAGCTCACCTGAGCAGTCGGTGGTATTAAAGTTCATTATAATTGAGACGAAAATATAGGTCTCTAGTTTTAAGTAGGGAGGAGGAACACAAACTAAGGGCCTATTGGGTTTTGCGCATATGCGATAAGTACTAAAGTATCATGACAATTTGACAATTGTTGACTCTTACGAGCCAGTGTAGCCCCTTTTGCAGCTTAGAAACTCCTAATGTTGTTCAGCTTGTACCTGAACAGTCATAAAACATTCAAGCGACCAGCAAAATCTCTTTCCGGACTATGCATGAGCGCATGCTGATCTGAGCCTTTGCTGGTTGCATATACCGCATGGTTGGAAATCTCATAATGCGTCTAGTAAATGAATATATTAATTGATACAATTAATTAATTCATAAGATTGGTCAGTTAATTCAAAAAATGCAAAACTCTAATTGGACCCTGTAATCAAGGGTTTTAAATTGGTCATTAATCATTTGCTGTACCTTAAGGGAAAACAAACAAATAATCATAGTTATCCAATCAATTCATCAAATTGTTTTCAATGATCAATCAACAAAGTTTTGTTTGAATAAATGAAAGACTTTAAAACTACAAAGAAACAATAGTTAATATCGTCCGACAAACCACAGAAAAATTAAAAACAAAAAGCTATTTTATCATCAAAGAACTAATTTAATACATGAATAAACATAAAAAAACATAAAGTCTTCAAATAATTATGCATAACAAAGTTCAAAACATATTAAATAAAAAAATCAGCAAATCAGCAGTTCAGCGTTTTAGGGTATTTTAGCTGATCAGCAAGTTGCTGAATTCAGCAGAAAATTCAGCGTTTTAGGGTGTCCCCCTTGTCACTATCCAGACTGTGCACTAATAAGCTGCAATACATGACTGAGGAAAGACTCAGCAGACTGACCTCATACTCCTGTATTGTTGAAAGGCGTTTGACAAAGTAAATCAGTCCAAGCTCCTTTGAGAACTCTAAGTATGGAATTAGCGACAATGCACTCAACTGGAACCGCGCCTTCCTTAGTAATTCGTCGCAGACTGTGATCCTTGATGGTGAGGAATCGGGATCGGTCCCAGTAACATCAGGTGTGCTGCAGGGCTCTGTACTAGGCATGATCCTTTTCCTTATCTATATCAATGACTTGCCTGACAAACTGGCTCCTAAAGTACGTCTATTCACGGACGATACGACCCTTTACGTAACAATAGGAGACGAGACCTGGACAGACTTTCAGTGTGGGAGTTCTAGTGGGACATGGAATTTAACCCCTAAATACCAATGGTACAAATGAGAACCTCTTGGAAGACTTCAATTTTTTCATACATACTGCATGGTCATGTCCTGGAGGTCTTTTCCTGTGCGAGGTACTTGGGGGGCTGACATATCCAATGGCCTGTCGTGAAACTCCCACGGTGACCCCATAACACCCAAAGCAAACAGTGAAAGAGCCAGAGACTGCCTACAACACACTTGTACGTCCTCAGCTGGAATATGCTGTCCCTCTCTGGCACACTCGTACAAAACAAAAATATTCCAGCTTGAAAAAGTCCAACACAGCTATCAGGTGGACCACCAGTAATTACGATTACTGGTCCAGTGTGAAATGCTTCAAAGCTTAGGGTGGCAGACACTTGAATGAAGATGGGCAGACGCGCGTCTATGCTTATTTTACAAAATTGTGTATGGCCTTGTGGCAGTACCACTGCAAGCTTACATTCAACAACCCAAAAGATTATCCTGCCACTGCCACTCAATAACCTTTACCCAGATTCATTCAGCCAAAGATTTTTACAAATATTCATTGTATCCACTGGCCATTGTCCAATGGAATGATTTGCCCCAATATGTTGTATGTCTACCAACTATTGACTCATTCAAAGAGGCAGTTGGTGGACTGCAGCACTCCTGGCCCTTGATCAAATGTTGTTTTTAATCTGATTATCTGGTGATATATCTTTCAAAAGCTCTTACTTGAATGAAATTATTCCTGTATAAACAAAAATTGCCCTTTTATCGGGAAGACGGCCAAATTGTTGTATGAACAACTTATACATCTCAAATAGATCACATTACGTCCCAACATGCAGCTTTTCAGTAATCGGCAGCATGCTTATCAGTCTTTTAGAGTAATTTCCTGGTTTGATACCGTTTGCTCTTCTTTAATTGTAACCTGCTTTTTCCAGTCATTACAGTAGCATTGTGTTCGGCCATGTCGCAATAAATTTGTCTTTGCAATGTGTTGAGGACTATATGGTGACCTTAAAATATTTTAATTCTCAATATTCGTTTGGATAAAAAGTCATAACGTCAAATTAAAGCTGTCGCGTAAACGAAACGAACTTTGATTTGGTATCAGTAAAATGCATTTAAGCCCCCCTGTAGCTTAGGCTGCTGTCCGTTCTAAGGTGGTGGTTCTGTTGTTGTTGACTTTTTGTTCATTGTTATAGTCTGCCAAAATTGACCTTAGACTGATTAATTTTCGCCAAAATCTTCGTGATATACGTGCGTTTTCGTTGAGTACTCCGACCTTGGTCACGCTTTTACAGAGAATATGAAGATAATGTCAATTCGTTAATGCAAATGGTCTGATAGCCTAGTGGTTAGTTGACTACTTACAAATCAAGCATACCTGGATCGAAACTTGGAAGGAACCTTTTTCATATAATTGTCAAATTGCTCTCTTTTTTTAAGTTAATAGTGCTCTTATATTTTACGTCCTCTTGTCTTTCATTTGTATTGAGCCGCTTTTGTTTCCATTATCCACTCTTTCCTTGTCAGCTGATAACATTTGCAAATAGTTTGGTTCCAGTTCAGTACCAACAGAACGTCGTTTTGATCTGGATACAGACTTTTTAACACTCTGATAGTGTTCCTGTAAGAATCTTTGAAAAAGTTAAAAGTCAGCAGATGATAACAAAAGTCTCAAAATTATTCAGCGTGCGAAGAGTTAATCACATGTAAGCTTATTTAAATCATTTGTTACATAAACGCATGCCAAATTCAAAATAAATATATCCAGTTGTGCACAAAATCAAGAATAAAGACGAACAAACAAGCAAACTGAAAAAAAAACAGTAAAAATAACTGCTACTGGTCTCGCACCCACATCTTTTGAGTGCTAAAATACTCGACGATCCACTAGGCTGTCGGGGAATTGTGATTAATTTCATTCAGATTAGTAATTGCACACCAATCTAAAGCACGCTTTTTACGAAGATTCACGAAGACCGAGTGAAAGGTCATTGAATATTCATATGTCTTGGGTCAATTTTGACAAACAATACTCCCATTGTGGGAGTTTGTAATTATTATGTTTTGTTGTACGCTGCTTTGTGTCCGTTCTAGTATTGCAATCATCTTGATTGGGAAGAGAGAGCTGGTTGCTTTGCTTAATTTGTCTCCCTGGTGTCTCGTGATGGTTGAGCGGCTCTTCCTCGCGATGGCACAGGGTTGTCTGCGGTTTATAATTGTGGTATTT
This sequence comes from Loripinus fragilis, assembly GCA_964019695.1. NCBI lineage: Eukaryota > Metazoa > Mollusca > Bivalvia > Lucinida > Lucinidae > Loripinus > Loripinus fragilis. Next base: position 19,260,077 of record OZ026519.1, on the reverse strand, counting down.
CCTGATCATACTCACTTACTATTTTTGACAGAAAATTAGTGGATTTGACTTTGTCTACCATTATTGGTTTAAAACTTCTTCACAATGTTAACTATTGTGTTGTGTAACTGTAAAAATTGGGGTTTGCTTAGCATTCTCGTTCAAAATCTGCGTCGATAAGCCACGGCGTATTGTATTAAAAGTAAATTACGGGATTTAGCGATCACATTATCACAATGCCTTGAGACATGTGTTATGCTAAATGCGGATAGATATAAATAGGAGATGTAAACATGACCATGACGTCACACGGAATAGTTGATATAAAGGGTTGTCAGCATTCAAAACATATATCAATATCGGTATTTCAAACTGAGCGTTTTCCTAAATGGGTTAAAATGATGTATTTGTTAGAAATATGAAATAATCCACTAAACTTTACTGCACAAATAGCTCCGAAATGCAAATAAAATCAATTGTTTGTTTGAAAAGCACAGTTCTATGTATAGACGTGACAGTATATAGAATGCGTGTACTATCATTAGATTAACAAGATAGGCTGGTGTATGGACTCGATTTTTTAAGTCAAAAATACACCCATCGTTAGAAAGGATGAAAGTGGTCTCAAAATTTAGCTGATCATGTTTGCTTTCAGTATCCGCCTGTTGACACTTCGAAAAAGTGTAGCGTCATAGTGTAAAATGGGCAGATAACTCTGTACCATGCATATCTGAAAAATACCACTTAGTGATTTAAAAGATAAAATCGACATGTTTTCATTCTTATTGTGCTCCAAATGTTTATATTTTTCAAAATTTTAATCAATTTTAAGGAGATTCGTACTTTTAAAAATATAATTTAAGCTGTTTTGACGTTAATGACGTCACGTTACGTAAATTGACCCAAAAATCGTTACAATAAACTTTTTTCACATTATTTCCTGAGCTGGATATTCAATATTCTATCAAATAATTTTCATTATCAAATCTCAAAATATCTAAGCTTTGCAAATATATAAACAGTTGTTTCCTTTTATTTATACACAGAAAGTTATACCGCTTTAAAGATACCAACCCCTTTGCGAGCAATTTGCCATATTTGACATGATTTCATAAGTATATGGAATTCAATAGGGTCATTATAGGCCCTAAATAATAAGAAAAAACACCACTCATTCGAAAAGATGAAATGGTCTCAGTTTACAGCTTATTATCTCTACTTTCAATATCCAGGTATTGCCACTTCGAAAAGGTGTAGCGTCATAGTGTAAAATGGGTAGATAACTCGATACTATGATATTCGAAATCTATGAGGGTAAATAATGCAATCTTGCATACCCATTGAAGAACTTATGTTGTGTTGTGTGTTTTTTTCATTATAAGAATAATAACTATTCTTTTTTATCTTGCCCTTACCCATCTTCCAAAATTCAAAAGGGGTCAAGGTCAAACATCTGTAATTTAATTGGATATTAATTCTTAAAAAACTATATTGGAAGAGCTCCTTACAAATAGTCCAGGGGCCAACTCAACTTACCTTGCACTCTTGGGCAACTTTTCATGGGTACCATTTTTTATAATTAGGACCCCCTTAATGCAAAACAAAGTTGTCCAAAAAATAAACCTGTTTGGGCTATAAGAAAATGCATGGTTTCCATGGCAACCCATTAAAGATTCAAGAATGGGGGTGTGCCTGCAAAATTACTCATATCTAAACTGCTACTTATACTAGACTGTTTAACTTCATACCGCATTAAAGCCTAGACATAGACCTTTTATTTATTTGTCGCATATGCAAAATTGCATATTCATAAATATTTATGAAAACATTAAAAAATTTATTCAATAATGGGGATGTACCTACAAAATCAATGATATTGCAGCTGCTACGTATCATAGACTACTAAAATTGGTACCAAAAAAAGCTTAGACACAAGACCTTTATTTCATGGTCAGATATACAAATCAACTTATTTGCATAATTTGCGTATTCATGAATCATAGGTTTAGATAAACAAAATTGTTGAGCATAAAATTGTATATAATTCTAACCTATCAGTTTAAAGATATGATCTGAGTGTTCTAAAGAACAGTTTTATTGAAACGGTTCTTTTGAGTACCCACAATATGCTTTTGTTGAGAAATAAGAAAATTACTTTTTGGTACGCACTCTTAACTAAAGGCCTGATGTTATCTGATGGGTGAGGCTGTTGGTTATTAGACCTAACTTGCACCCTTAGGGCATTTTGTCATGCATGCCAAATGAGAAAAAAGTTGTTATAAAAAATTAATCTGTTTGGCCTTTGTGAAAATGCATAGTTTACATGATAACTCATAATGCGATTCTCAAGATACTCATATCTCAGCAATATCTCATAATTGAATACTATTCATGGTACCAAATTAAAGCTTAAACTTCATTCACTCATTGGTCAAATACGCAAGTGTTCTAACTGTATGTTCGTAATTATTAATGAAAACAATAGAAATGAGAGAAAAAATGCAGAAAATTTAAGGGGGTGTACCTTCAAAATTACCTATATCTCAGCTGCTTATTATCCTTTACAACTTAACTTGGTACAAAATTTATGCTACGAAATGGCATCTGTAGTAAATAGTCTGATGTGAAAGTTATCTCATTTACATATTCATGAACATTAATGAAGACATAAGAGGGAAAACCTAGAAAAAGTGAAAGGGGTATGCTAATAAAAACAGCTAAATCTCAGCTGATAGGCATTATATACTACCAATTTGGTACCAGATTAATGCTACGACATCACACAATTTATTATTTTCACTTTTAGTAGTATTAGATAATTAGCAATTGAGATCTTAGTGATATTGTAAGTACACTCCCATTAAATTTACTTCTGATATTTTCTTTTTTCTTACGTTTTCATTAACATACATGAATATCTAAATCAGGTAATTAGCACATCAAATAACAGATAACATTACATTGGCTTTGATTAGGTACAAAGTTTTGAAGTTTATGATATATGGCTATTGAGATATGAGATGTTTTGTATGTGCACCCTCATTAATATTTTCCACGATTTTCTCTCATTTCTAATGTTTTCACTAATATTCATGAATATTATAATTTGATAATTTGCATATCTTATCAATAGATAAAAGGTTGGTATCTAAGCATCTGTTTGGTACCAACTTTGGTTCTCTAAGGCAATTACCAACTGAAATATGAGAAATTGTCTAGGTACACCCCTACTTCTCCAATTTTTCTCTAATTTCTCATGTTTTCATTAATGTTCATGGACATTAGAATTAGATAATTTGCATATACGTCCATTGGGTAAATGGACTATGTCTTAGCATAAATTTGGCTCTAAGTTTAGTACTCTATGGCAATTAGCAGCTGAGATAATAGAAACTTTGTAGGTGCTTCATTTTATTTTTCTGCAAGTTTTGCTTTCATTTCTAATGGTTTCATTAAAATGCATGCCTTTTTTAACTAGATAATTTGCTTGCCAAATAACAGAATAAAATAAATTGTCTAGGCTTTAATAAGGTATCAAATTTGGAAGTTTGTAAATAATGGCAGCTGAGATAGGAGTAGTTTTGTAGATAAACCCCCATTTCTTTTATGATTTTCTCTCATTTCTGATATTTTCAGTTATATTCATGAATATGATATTTTGCATATTTTATCACTAGGTAAAATGGTTGTACCTTAGCATATATTTGGGCACACCCCCTTACCTGTCCTCAAGTTTTCTTTACTTTCTCATATTTTCATGAATAACAATGATTATAAGAATTAGATCATTTGCATATCAAACCAGTGGATAAAAGTGCTATATCAAAGCATTAATTTGATGCCAGGCTTAGTACTCTAGATTAATTAGCAAATAAGATATGGGTAATTTTGTAGGTACACCCCCCCTAATTGTTCTGTAATTTTTCGCATTTCAATTTTTTTCATTAAAATTCATGAATATTCAAATTATGCAATTTGCATATCATACCATTTGGGTAAGATTGCATTGCCTTTGCATTGATTAAGTACCAAGTTTGGTAGATTGTGATGGTTAGCAGCTGATATATAGGTAATTTTGTAGGTACAAGCTTTTATTTTCGTACAAGTTTTCTCTCAGTACTAATGTTTTCATTACATTCATTTATATGCAACTAAGATACTTTGCAAATCAGCACTTCAGGTAAAAGTACTACGACATAGCATTAATTTGGCACCAAGTTTTGGATCATAGAATGCGTTGCTGATGATCTATGAGTATTTTTGTAGGTATACCCAATTCTTTAAGATTGCCTTATTGATTACCATGGAAACCACGTGTTTCAACATAACGAGTTTCTTTTTGTTGGTCCAATTGAACGATTTGACATCCATAAGAAATGGTCCTAGGTGTGCAAGGTAGGTCTAACTACCCACCCCCTACCTCCTTTGCAATTGTATCATCGATAGTGTAACTAAATGCATCGCTCAATGCTTTTTAAGATTTTTCCACGATTGCTTTAACGTTTTCATTAAAATTCATGAATATACAAATTACACATAAAAAGAATTTTCTGATCATGCGATGAAAGGCATATACATAAGCTTTACTTTGGTTTCAAGTTTCGTAGTCTAGGATAAGTAAGTTTTTAGATATGAATGAGTTTGTAGGTACAGTCCCGTTCTTGAGAATCGCATTAGGGGTTGACATGAAAACTATGCATTTTCACATAACTGAAACATGTTTATTTTTAGGACAATTTGGCACCCATGAAAAAAGTCCTGGGATGCAAGGTAGGTCAAATAAGCTCCAAGATGCGGACAGATCATAATACAAATAGTATATAATGAACTAAATGGAATATCCCCTTCATATTTAATCAAAATGAGAACAACAAATTTAAACAATGCTCAAATTTGGAAATCCACAGGCTACCAGTTGCGTAACGTCATATTATACGTAGATATTTGGTCTGAATCAGTAAGCTCTGTATGGGCGGTTCGCTCTATGGCATTTTTTACGAGAATTCACCTCTCATATGCTGTATATTCCAATCATATTCTGCACTAAGCAAATACAGGAAAGCTGCTATGGAATTCGTTTTCAGGCTTTCATTTTTTATTTAACTGACGTTACGTTATGTAACGAACGGTTAAGTTACGTTAGTTTTCCGTCGTACCTTGAAGTCAGAAACGTCATAACGATAATCTTAGATGCTCATAAGAGTTTCTATAGCACACAGCATTTCTGTTATTTTTAATATCAAATACTTGGCGTTATTTTGCAGGATGGTTGACACCGCCAAGTATTGTCTTTTATGCAAACATGTCAATTATTGCGATTTCCGCTAAGGTGTCGGTATCTTTAAAGCGTCATACCTTTCTGCGTATAAACAGTAAGAATCAACCGTTTATATATTTGCAAAGCAAAGACATTTTGGGGTTTGATTATGAAAAAATATTAAATAATATACTGAATATCCAGCTAGGAAATTAACGTAAAAAGGTTTATTTAAACGCTTTTGGAGGGTTGAATTACATACCGTGACGTCATTAACGTCAAGACGACCTCAAAGATTTTTGTGAGTCTCCTTAATATTGATTTAACTTTCAAAAAATATTAACATTTGGGGTTTGATTAAAATGAAAACGGGTCGATTTATTTTTTAAATGACTATCTGGCAACTTTCTGACATGCATAATATAGAGTTATCTGCCCATTTTACACTATGACGCCACACTTTTTCGAAGTGTCAACAGGCGAATAGTGAAAGTAGTGATAATAAGGTTTAATTTGAGACCGGTTTCATCCTTTCTAATGATGGGTGTATTTTCCTCCTTATTTAGGGCTTATTTGTATTCCGTATACTTATGAAAACACGTCAATATGGCGGATTGCTCACAAAGGGGTTGCCATCTTTAAAGCGATATAGCTTTCTGCGTATAAATAGTAGGAATCAACTTTTTATATATATGCAAAGCTAAGACACTTTGGGGTTTGATAATTACAAATATTTGACAGAATATTGAAAATCCAGCTCAGGAATCAATGTGAAAAAGTTTATTTTAACGATTTTGGAGGGTTGAATTACGTAACGTGACGTCATCAACGTCAAAATAACTTCAATGATTGAAATAAAAATATGAGTCTCCTTAAAATTAATTTTACTTTTGAAGAATATTAACTTTTGGATTTTGATAAGTATGAAAATATGTCGTTTTCATCGTTTAAATGACTGTCTAGTAACTTTCTGACGTGCATGGTATAGAGTTGTCTGCCCTTTTTACACTATGGCGCTACACTTTTTCGAAGTGTCAACAGGCGGATATTGAAACTAGAGATGATAAGCTTTAATATGAGACCATTTTTATCCTTTCTAATGATGGGTGTATTTTTCTCCTTATTTAGGGCCTTTTTGAATTTCATACACCAGACTAAGACGGCGACGTGGTCGAGTGGTTACGCTTGTGACTCAGATAAAGAGTGGTTATTTTAATACGGAGGCGAGGGCACCTTCTGAAAGTGCTTCTGAGTAAATATTTTTTATCTAAGTTTATTTCATTTTTAATGAATTTTAAACTATACATATATCACAAATAGTACCTTTCTTTATACATTTGATCAGATTTTATGTAACATTTATTATTTCAGAATTTTCCAATTACACTGTGATGGAACGAATGCATTCCAATTTTGCCTATTTTCCAATTTTCATATTGCTGAATTACAGCAAGTAACTCAGAAAGGAGCAATGAGTGTCCGTATATTTGTCGCTTTCAAAGGATGTTCAGGAGCACCATGAATCACTCAACTACACTGTTTGAGTCTACTTAAATAATGACTTGGTTAGTATATCCCTATACAGCTATGTCTCTCCTCAAGAACTCTTGATTGACGTCTATCAGTATGCAGTATGCTGACCATTCTTATTTTAATTCGCCATTCTTCGAACATATTCTTCCGTGAGGCATTCCATCTTTTTTTTGTTAAATTGCCGATTTCCGCGCATTAAAAAGTGAGTGTTTAGCTATCCATAACGCATTTAATGAACGCACCAACTATATGGAGTTGTTCTAGCCAAGACCATCACAGTATAATTGGAAAATGGAAAATTCTGAGATAATGAATGTTACATAAAATCTTATCAAATGTATAAAGAAAGATACGATTTATAATCTGTTTTGTTTAAAATTCACAAAAAATGAAATAAACTTAAATAAAAATTTTTTACTCAGAAGCACTTTCAGAAGGTATCCTCACCTCCGTATTAAAATAACCACTTCATCTGAGTCACAAGAGTAACCATTCGACCACGGCGTCGTCTTGTTAATCTACTGATAGTACACGCGCGTTCTATATACTGTCACGTCTATACATAGAACTGTGTTTTTCAAACAAACAATTGACTTTATTTGCATTTCGGAGTTATTTTCGCAGGAAAGTTTAGTGGATTATTTCATATTTCTAACAAATACATCATTTTAACCCATTTAGGAAAACGCTCAGTTTGAAATACCGATGTTGATATATGTTTTGATTGCTGACAACCCTTTATATCAACTATTCCGTGTGACGTCATGGTCATGTTTACATCTCCTATTTATACAGGTTACAATTATTTATTTACTTATTTATTTATTCCTCTTTCTCTTCCTCAGTCTTGTATTGGGTTTATCTCCTACTATTTTCCAAATTTTCATAAACCCTTCCAAAACATCTAGAATTGCATTCATACATCATCTTGTGAAACCAATACTTATTGTTATATACTGCTCAACAAAAGTTTAGCACGAATTTTAATATGATGTCCCACTTTGAACATGAACCAGTGTATTTAATATTATCAACATCTATGGGGTTCTTGAAATTTACGTTTTTTCATGACCGCCTAACAAAAGGTAAATTGGTTAACCGCCTAACAAAAGGTAAATTGGTTAGGCGTCAGTGGATCGACGTTTATTTTGATGCCATGGTCATGTAAAGGATACACGTCTACATCAGAAATTAAAAATTTTGATCCTAGAGTAAAGCAAAATGTGCTTAACGATGAAAAACGTTGAAAACGTTAAAGTTTGATACCCGTTTATGCCGCGTTTTACCGTTCCATTATGACGTTAAATTGGCATTTTCCACTTCTTGACTTTTCAGCGCACTGAATCAAGAGATCAAGTAATCTTTTTGATGCTAGAATGGCACAAACACCTGAAACACTTCTGTTGGTTGGCGCTTTGAAAACGTCTTCTTAAGATAGCGTTACCGCCTACATTTAGCCTCAACTTCAGATTAACGTCACTTTTTATGAATTAAACACCAAGGGACAAAATTTTACAAACTTACCTTTCCCTAAATTGTCTCTCTTCTGGCATCATCTTAAACACGAAAACCCTTTCAACTAAGCATGCATACGCAACGGAAAAAGTACTGTTTTGACTTGTAAACGTCATTATTACAGCGACGTCAGTTGTTTTCAAGAGTCAATTTTTGCTTCTAATGCTCACTGGAGATGACCTTTATCTTTTTTCAGAATGACCGATCGGACCAAGCTGGAAAACCAAAGACTTTATAAACCTATGCTGTATCAATTTTGCAGTGTCAGTAATGCAGTTGAAACACGTTTATGATCCCTCTCTTGTTTAAAGCAATGAACGACGAGTAGATATCGGATTAAAGTACACCAATTGCTTTTTCAACTCTATCACATATCAAACCATCATATCAGCGGATATTTTATGAATTTAAATCATTTGCTCAAATAAAAAATATGTGTTTATTTATTCGTGCTAAACTTATGTTGAGCAGTATATATTAAGTGATATTGTGCATGTGATGTTATACGACTCAATAAAAGTTTGGCACCGACTTTAAAATCTCGTCCACGTTTGAATATTTTTAACTTACAAACGGTATTTTAAAAAAAGGGCGTTAGTGGTTCCCGAGACTCAACGTTTGATTCAATGTCTCTATTGAGACGGTCTTTTTCATCAGGTATTTCATAACGATATAATTTGATCACGTATAAATTAATCTTTGATACTTGTGCAAAACCATTGTTGAGCAGTGTTGAATATGATGTTCGAATATGTATCATGATTGTGATGTGTGAATGCTATTCTATATAAATAAAGATATACATGAAAAAAAGGAACAAGCATTTTAGTGTTGCGTTTCTTTAGAGTAAAAGTTTATTTACAACCTGAACATTGTATACATTTTAATAAGATGGGAGTAAAGTGATAAGACTGTGCCAGTATGGGGACCTGTCTTAAGGGAAAAACTAGAAAATACTGTTGTAAAGAGTCAGCCGGTATGACGCCATTCCCGCTAAAATTATTTGTTTTACATGAAGGAAATTGTCATATTGCTGGTCTCCTATATAGTGTTATTCTTAACAATATTGCAGCCATTCAAATACTTTAAAAAGTGCACAGACAATGCATTTTAAGATTTATGTTAGAAACCCGTTTCAAATTTTGATTTTCTGTTCCAAAATCAGGTAATGTGCGAAATATGACCTGTACAATGTGCATGCTCATATTTTGTACATTTTCCAGTTGTACGCCTTCATAAAAGTGATCAGTTAAACATGCTAATATTTTACCTTTAGTACAATTTGCCTACTTTCGAGGCTTTGGTTTTTCTATCGGACGCTAGAACCAAGCCATAATCCCACAAATCCTTATTTCAGCCATTATCTGCAAAAGTTAATACATAATATTGTTTTAATCATTTTTATTGCAGGAAATCTATGGTTTGCCATTGGAGCTGGAATCTTGCTGGTTTTGTATAAGAACTGAAATGTCATGTAAACCGATAAAGCTGATTAAAATTACAAACCTTCAGATTATAGGACTATTTATCAGAAACCAGCCCTAATGACCATCTTAACTGTAGGTCAATCTTGCAGGCCTCCGGATGAGACTGCACATTAGATTTTATTGTCGACTGAGCCATTGGCTCATGGTGATTTATTGTGATTGTTGGATGCCCATCGTGCTTCGTCCGTCGTCAAAAAATACTTCAAAGGGCATCTATTAAACTAGATTTTTTTAATGCTGGACTTTTACCAAACATGAAAAGAATGATACTTATATAGCCTTCTTAAATAATTTTTCAAATGGTTACGGTCAGTTGCTTGACTTGATCACAAAGGCTAAAAATAGATTTTCAAAATGAAAATATTAAAATTTTTCTCAAACCACAAGGCATAGAGCCTTTATTACGTATGTAGCATCTAGTAGACCTCTACTAAGTTTGTTCAAATTATACCTCTGGTGTCAAAAAGGGATCCGCCCCAGGGGTCTCGTGTTCTACATTGGCTTATATACTATTAGGCATAACATGAACCTTTTTGTCTGAAGCCACACTGATATAGCCTTTTTTTGGTATGCATCATCACCTAGAGGACTACCAATTCAAATTATGCCGCAGGGATCACATAGGTTTATATAAAATAAATTTTTCAAAATATTGTCATGTTGCATATCAATTATAGGGAATGAAGCATACAAAAACATGCTAGCATATATTTTGCCCATTAAACACACGCTTGATCCCTGCAGTGGGGCAAAATTCTTTTTCTGAAAGTAGTCATGTTGAATATCAAATTAAGGAAAGGAGCCTAGAAAACCATGCAAGCAAATATTATGCTCTTTTACTAACCCTTTGGTTACTTGAAAGGACAGTCGCAATGATATTGTTTTAGCACCGAAAACCGGTTTAAAAATGCTGCATTAGAAAAAATCCTAATTTTACGCTCAGATTTTGCTGAACAGGACCTATCAAATACTGTATGATATCCATAATTTTTACATGTTTTGTCACAGGCACTTAAGCCTTTGTATTCTGGTGGGTTTTCTCATACATGGGCCGCGACGCGACAAACAAAACCTGTCTTCGGGGTTTCCAACAAAGTGATTCAAACCAGCCTGCTCAGCTATAGGGACTTGCTAGAAAATTGAAATTTCGCTTGTCATAGGTTTATATATTTTACTTCTCATTAAGCGAATAGCATAAGCGCTGATCAGACTGCACGCATGCACAGGCTGGTCTGCACCTTTGTTGTTCGCTAACCCCCAAAGACGGGTTTTCTCGCGTCGAGGCCCACATTGATACCATAAATATGGAATTGCCAGTTACGTATTTAAGAGTTATTAAATTATAAAGTTCTGTCCCTGGAGGTTGTTTTAATCTTGGCAAACAATGCAGACCCTAATGAAATACAGCACTACGCTGCATTTTATCTGGTTGTTCACTGTTTGCCAAAGTATCCGTTTAGGGGTTTCCAGTATACAACGAGTTAAAAAGACTAGATCTGTAACTATGAACATTTTTCGAAAAAATATTTTCTTTTTAAATCATTTGTAAAAATAGAATTAAGTTATATATTCACAATAAATATATAAGAAAAGCTGACAGCTGCATGGAACAGTGAGTTATCTAAAAAAAACACGATTTTCTCCGGTTAGGAATTATTTACGTCCCTCCAATAATTCAAGACAGTTGATTTTTAACATAAATGCTGTTTTGATAGATATAATTTGTTAAAATTTATGAAAAATGGTGAAATGTTTACCTGAATTTGATAATTTTTTCTGTACTCTTGAAAAATAGAAACTTTATTTCCAAAATTATAATATCAAAAGTTACAGACTATGCAGCTTTAATAACACAGGGTGCAACATTGTATGTGTAGCATATAGATCACAATGTTTTCCATTTCACTATGCAAGCTAATAACTCTGATTTGAAACTCCTTAATACCGTTTATATGTGGTACCAAGAGGAAGAGATTCATAGCCAAGTTACTACAAATATCAGACCGGGCCGCGTAGCGCAGTCGGTAACGTGTCTGGCTACAGAAGTGTGAAGTGCAATTCCAGGGGTCGCGAGTTCGATCCCGGCCCGGTCCCATACTTTCGTGGAGATTGATCATGAAATAATTTCTACGGTCATTCTCCTCCCTTCCGCTGATTAATTCAAGAAGGGTTGTTGTCAGTTACAAGCGAAAGTATGTGCGCGAATTACTGGTTATCCGCTTGTTCAAGCTTGCCCAGGAAAAATTGTGGTTAGGTGAACTGACCGTCCCGCAATGACCATAGCTGTTGACTTGGGACGTAAAGCAACAAAACAAAACAAAACAAATATCAGACTTTTCGAATGTAAACCAAATTGAGTATTTCGTTAATTAGAGATATCAGTATTCAGATTATCGAGAATCAACTCCGGTAAAGAAATATGTAATACTGGTTATTATATTCTGATATTTGAGAACTATTTTCAAGGTAGCTTTATGCGTGATCAGAATATAAAAAGGAGTTCCATGAACAAATATAAATGAAATATGACGTCATAATTTTCAAGGACTTCTTGTCATACAAGCTCAAACTTTCCTTTTATAGAAAATAGCCTTGTTAGTAACACTATAGCAAACGAAATTGGTTACTATATGCAAAATTAAAACTGGTGTCCAGTGACTTAATAAATTCTCACGGAAAGACGAGCAAGCAAAATATCAAGGGTATACAGTTTCTTATTACACATTAAACGTCTAAGAAAAGTCAAGAAACTGTATGAATTACCTTATACAAGATAAACGGTAACGTACGAAACGTTGAGACATGGAGGCCCAAATTAAGCCTACACACCCGTTATTGGTGGAACAGGGAGCATTACAAAATACCTTGATTAACCCATCTGTAATATTATATTCTAGACATGGTCATAACATTAAACACATTAAACCTGGCTTTCCAAACCATACATTCTGCAAAGGGATCTTTACACGCATCGTGGCCTAAAATATGTTCGTGTGTTTGACGTAAGCAGGTACGTCATTCGTAAGAAATGTAAAGAAACAGTAGGTATGACATCAAGCTTTTAAATATATTCTGAAGCGAGGTATTTTGAAAACCACTATTTTGGTCAATATTCAGTAAACATTGCCTCACTATAAACAAGCTTAGTCATAATCCATATTCTTTAAATAGTACATGTATATTAGACTTTTCGCTTAGGCCCAGGTCACACATTCACGGATTACCACGTCTGTTCTACTACGGATTAAATCTCACGGATGACCCCGGAAATGCCAATTTCCGTAGTCCGATACGGATGCACTATACGTGTATGATTAAGTACTACTACGAATGATAACGGATGCAATACGGAAAGCTACAGACCAATACGGATTGCCACGAATGTACATCCGTGGCTAATCCGGCGTCCAGTCTGTGAATGTGTGACCTGGGTATTACTGTAAAGGCGGCACCTCATTAATGCGACCGGTCAACCTTAGACATAGGTAAAAGCTGAAAATGAGGCGAGGTTTTATTCAAAAGTAACTGTATTATCTTGAGCCATTACCTCAGTAAAGGCGCAAAACACACTATTTAGTCCTTAAAACGCCAGCAAAATAACTGCATCGGGAAATGTCTTTTTAACATAAGCAGGGAGGCAAACATTGTGGACACAGATCAGACTGCTCCAACAGTAAACCAATAAATAGACGTACACGAAAGCATAACAAAAAACAAGACAGAAATAACATAATTGGTCCACAAAAAAGCACCGCCTTGGAACGGTCAGTAAAAATATTTTACTGGAGGGCTTAAACCGGTTTCATGGCACGCAAACCTCATCCTTAGTTCAATTGTGGATCATGACACATAGATGTTTGGTTTGCATGAAATACCCCTAACTTGTCAATGTATCATCTCCAAGAACATATAAATCAAGATATAAAAAGGAAATAAAGCAAAGGTAATGACTTGACAGTAATTAAAACTGAATACCGCAGCAGAAAAAAATCCAACAAGTAAACCCCGTTGGGCCTGACAACAGCCTAAGCATCAGGTCCCTCCCATCTCATCAACAGATTAGTCTTTAAGTGGGAACCATCATCGAGTCTGAAGTCTGACCCACCGGCGTGCAATTAAAGAGGAAAGCAAAGTTGCCAACCATGATTGGGTTGACAACCAAACATCTAAAAATGGGAAATTGACAATTTCATAATCAAAGTCGTTACGTTTATCATAAATTTTGGTAGAAATAATATCATTAGAAATTGACAAATGCAAGTCTAAAACGAGGCTTCCGTATCAGAGGTATTAGCTTTGTTAAGTTGGGGCTCTGAAGGGTATATACTTAAACGCAAAAGTTTCGCAACTCTTACTAAAATGCTATTTGCTTCTTTTTGACCCAAATATTTCATTCCGTGGCATTGTACTTGACAAGTCCAATCATTTGCCTTCCATTTAACATGAAAATCAGACCAGTGAGACTTACGATTGCCGATCTTCAACACGAAATGTAAGGCAACCCAAATTTGAAAAGTCACAGAGTTACAATAACTTACATTTTATTCGAGTCACAGAGTTACAACACCTTACATTTAATTCGGAAAAGATGTTTAACCGTTATCTGTTTTCAAAAGTAGGAGGGCAGATAAATCAAATCGGTTTATTATATGCATTTGTTAACGTTCATAACGTCAACGTAAAGCCTTCAATATTTGACGTAATTGGCCGTTTAAACGCAACTGAACATCAATAATCGATTTTTTTAATGTCTCAAGTGAAAGCATTCAACACATTGCATAGAAGACAAAAGTATCGCGCGACATAACGGAATAAAATGAACAATTTTGATAAATTGGCGGACGTTAACAAAGAAACGCAGCGACGTTGAGCGTTGATAAACGTTATTGTTAAACCTTTAAATGTTGTCCATCAGTTACGACATCTGGCTATCACATCACACTGTTTTTAAATCGAGAATACTATCCTTATGCTAGACGTAAATTGTTGAAATACACTGACGTCATTATAACGTCAGAATGAAGAGCATTGTCAAAACTGATTTACGGTAAACCATTCCACATTGTGTAAGAGAATGAAATATGATTACATAAATATTCTAACGTGAACCATACTGAAGAAAACACAGATATAAAACGGTTGCGAAACTTTTGCGTTTAATTATATTTGATATACCATATTGTCAAAATAAACATTTTAATGTTTAAAATATCTGGATGTAGAGTTAAAAGCATCAACAATATCAGCCTGCTTATCATCAGAAAGAGACATCATAAAGTCCCTCTGATAACAAAACAGGAATACATCTGCAACAAGGGGAGCACAATTAGTGCTCATGGGAATCCAAACTACTTGTCTATACAGCTTGGTGCCAAATCGAATAAAAATGCTGTCCAACAAAAAGGTCAGCGCGTCCCATACACTTTGACAAGACCATAAATGATATTTTTTAAGTTATTCCGAAGTAAAAAATGCGTATCTGTCGTAACATGCAAGGTAAGAAGAGCCTACTCTATTGAAGGTTCTTTCAATAAGATCAATAAGTTTATATTTGATTAAATTTTGAGGTAAAGTAGTGTAAAGAGTTGAAAAATCATTAGTAGACACACTGGTTGCATTGAAATCACAAGCTGTTATTGTAGATTTAAAGATAGATGAACTTCGTTGTAAACAAACACTGGCAAGTTTATCTTGATTTTGGGAGTGCAAGTAGTCTCAGTTTATAGTTATATTGAACCTACCCCATATTACTGCATATGCGCCTAGCAGTGAAAAGTCATGCTTTACTGTTTAAAAGAAAAATAGAATAATATCATTACTATGCATCTTTGAACCTACTATAGTTTATCTAAAATTTTACCTGAATTTTTAATAGACCAAAATAGATTTTTACAGGATCTCTCATATACCTTTTCACAGTTCTTGATCACATGGTTTTAACAGCTGTAGGACATGAGGTTAACAATTTAGAAAGTTCTGTTGTCGTACAAGAACTAGAATTAGCAATAAATCTTGCTTTATATGTTTTTTATGGAGTTTAGGTGACCAGTACAACGTAGGAACTTTATCTTGGTTTTCTTTAGCTTTGAAATGTAGGGCTGTATGATAACCATGTCCATTGACCACCACCCTCTCACTCAAAGAAGGCTGCAGTTTATAGGCAGTGGTGTCAACAAGCTCACGCTTAAGAGTATTAATGTAATACGATCGCCAACAACTAGCTGTATCTGCTGGAACCAAAACATAGGTCATATGAAAGTCCTTGATACCTCGTTTAAGATGACAAAAAGAAGATTTAGGTTAGGGGGTAAAAGATGCGTATTACGAAAGCAAAATGAAATACGAGTATTAATAATTTTAAAATGTTAATTTTCCATTCCTTCAAGGCATCAGGTTCAACATTTTCTACACCAACGATTACTGAAGTCATTTAACGAAGCAGCGATCGCCCTACGACGTTTAGGGATATCAATATCAGAGGGAAATCTATATTTAGAACCTTTAGAAATAATATTACAGACTCTAGCGCGAGGAATGGCAATCAGCCACGTCATTAGACTTTATGCTTTCGTTCGTCAGGTGACTACATTGTCCCATTAACATACACTATGTAGGTTACTCTGCTATTTCTCAGAGTGCATATTTTTTCGCAGCTTACACACATAGGTTCCTATTAAGTGTAATTTCTGTACAAATTACAAATCTGAACTAGCAATCAAGTGAATGATCAAGCATGCTCAATGTCAGATATTTCAGAGGAAAAATTGTTCTCATTTACCCGGATTTTAAGTACATTGAATAAGACAACCTATATTTTGCTTAAACTTTTTGAAGTTAGCTGTTTGCACTATCAAGTTATAAATTAAAACGTCAGTAGACTTAATCGCAAAATCTTTTTTCGTCGTCTGTGATCAGCTCAAAAAGGTAAAAAAGCTAAGTTCAAAACACGTCTGCCGGTTAGATAAACGAAACTGTAAGTGAGTATGACCAGGAAATGCCACAATCACAAACTGCAGAACAGCCCACAGCACCGTGAATAGGGAGCGCAGTGGCTCAGTGGTAGAGTGCTTGACTTGAGACCAAAGGGCCGGGGGTTCGAGCCTCGCCGGCGTCACTGCATTGTGGTCCTTGAGCAAGAACATTTATCCTAGCTTAGTACTGGTTAAACCCAGGAAGACCCGTCCCTATATAACTGAAAGATTATTGATGGGACGTAAAGAATCAAATCAAACAAAACAGCACCGTGAGTAAGAGACAAAGAACTAAGACAGCCACAACATGATTGAAGCAATTTGAAAGTAATCGGCTCTCTCTTCCTCAGCAATATGGAGCAAATGTCTGCTCTTAAACATCATGTAATCATCTCCATGTCAAAGTGACACATAGAATACATCTAAAGAAGAGTTAGATAGGTGACATGGGCGGATCCATAGGGCGGGGGGGGGGGGCAGGGTACCCCCCCTGAAAAATCACAAAAATATAGGGTTTCCAAGTAATACTGGCCGGGATCCAATAAAACGATATATAGATAAATAAATAAATAATAGTATGCAGATTTATAAAATTGAGTGAAACAGGAGAAACATAGAGTATGCAGTAATAAAATAGAGTTAATTAGGAGAAACATAGAATCTACATTACTAAAATTGGAGAAACCTAGAATCTATGCATTAATCTAACAGAGTATATAATAGGAGAAATGTAGAATATACATTAATAAAATAGATCATAATAGGAGAACCCAAAATGTGTATTGATAAAAAAGAGTGTAAAAAGAATTATAAAACATGCATAAATAAAAGATGAAAATTGAGTGAAATAGGAGAAACCTAAAGAATGCATTAATAAACATTAATGGCGTTAATATAAGAATTATTTGGACCAGCTTATTCATGAGATTTTGAAACTAACCACATTGCATTAAAGTTAGTCGCTTTTAGAGCGTAGATGCGCAGCTATCTAGTGAGGTTCGAGGGCCTGCACCAGAGCCTGCATCTATGTCTACAGGCTTTTTGAGCGAATGGTGAAGGCTCTTGAGAGGCTGCACGTTTGCGTAGGCTCTATCGAGCGCTGCGCTGTCCGAATACTTGATAAATCCCAATATCTCAGTTAATGCTTTTTACTTGCTGAAGAGTGTCGTTTTCTTATGACCTGTATTGGTCTAATTAGAATGTTTATTTGTCTTGCTAATACAGCTAAGTAAACACAAATCTCCGATTATGCAAATTTTCATCGTTATGGAGGCTATAATATTTGTTTTTGCATGTCTGATGATAATTAAAGAGTCTTGTTCAATGCTTTCAAAGTTGTAAATGGTGATGCCATAAAGATAACAGTTCTGGATAGGTCATGTTCTGTTTTTGTTCGGTACTAAGATGGGAAAAGGGTCAGCTCACCCTAGCTTTCGCTAATCGAGTGAGTTCCAATAGTGTAGAATATTTATACCACCCTTACCAACATCAATACGAGCTATCTTATACTGCAGTAAATGATGTATACCTGTATAAAGTACCCAATACCTGGAATAGTTTTCATTTTTCGTTTAAGATGACTCTCGTGTATTTTTTGAATCCACAGTAAATGTTTACTTCCGGCACGTGATCCAACTGTTTTATTTGCGTTATGCCGTGCTTTGTTTGACTTAAGTCAATATAAACAGCCCGCTAACATATTTCTACTGTTTCTGAAAAGTCAGTTTTGCTGAGAAAGCATGTCCTGTATGTCTATAGGTTTTTTTTACCCTGTATATGCACCAACGAATAAACCTGATGGCGTTAAGTGACGTTATATGTTTGTTCTTTGTCATTGTGTAACTTGGCATTCAAGTAGCATGTTTAGACGCAATGTTTGACTGCTATTTGAATATGATTTGACGTTTTTTATTTGCACATTTTCAAATCGACGTCATGTAAGCAAGCAACCAAAATACTTAATATCTTTATCTTTATTCTGACGTTCACGTCACATTTTACGTTTTCATTTGTTCATGTTGTAGCGTAAAATCTACCGTTAAAATGACGTTTTGTTGTTTCATCACGTACTATAAATAGTCAATTTGACATTTTCAAGAGAGATTTCATCAAACCTTCATTTAACTACGCAAAAAATAAATTTCCATCTGTTGCGTTTCTTTATTCCTTAGGTATATATATAAAACACCTGACTTCACACAAAACCTTTTACATCAATATTACTATGTCGTGTGAGATGGAAAGTCTGATTTTATTTATATATGTTATTATTTGTTGACATTTGATTACTTTCCTTACGTATGTTTTCCCCATCAAGACATCAATATTACTGATAGAGTGCCCCCGGCACCACTATTCTAAAACCAAACTTTGAACATTCGGTTTCACACTGTTATAGCGCAGCACTGACTTCCTGTCATCATGTCATTAACTCATTCCACAGCAACAAAGAAAGTAAATTAGTTCTTACATTGTATATGTTCTTACAAATTGGAAATGTATGTATTTATTTAATTCAGGCTGTTTTATTTTAGCTTCGTGCTTATTTTATTGTCAAGCAACGTTCGAGGGCTCATGCAAGTTTGTGTATATACGCAGACGCATCAGAGCCTTCGCTGCTCGCATACACAAAGTATACACAGCGTCAAAAGTTGAGCACCACTAAGTTTGAATCTATTTTTACAGCAAGATTATGTGATGGAAATAAACCTTATACCTAAAGATAACTGCATTATTTTTTTAAGGATAAGTTAGTGAAACAATCATGTTATTTTGCCAAAGTATGTGATGGTAAGTTAAACAAAAAGCATATAAGGGTCAACTTATTTTCATTGCAACTTCGTGTACGTAAATAAATGTTGAAATATATGTGTGAATAAAGGCATACAATTTGTTTCAAGATGTTGGGGGATACTTCTTGAAGATTTCTGGGCGATAGCGTGAAGTTTTGATAAGTCACAAAAACTCATGACTTTGTAACCCAATCCGGATATCACATGTATTTTTAAAATTTCATTTAGATATTTGTGCAGAGTTTCACAAAAGTTATATTTTCCATGCTAGCTAAAATTTCTTTTAATTAACTTTTAACGCCGTGTATATGAATGTAACTATAGGGATCGTACATGTTTTTCATGCATTAACATTTGCCGGGTCTCGAGGAAGCTGTTTGAACATGAGGCTGATAGGCCGAGTATTCAAACGTCTCCCAAGGGACCCGGCAAGAGTTAATGCAATGAAACAAGCATGTGTGATCGTTATTCTTGCATACTTTACCTTATTCCAACCAAATTCGCACTGAAAACCTTGCCAAACATTAATTTGTCGTTTTCTTGCACTGGATTCCTCTAAACAAAATGGCGTCAGCTGTAAACTTTCGAACGCCATAACTTCGTCACAACGTCATAGCCACACCCAGGGAGCGGAAGTGACCGGACAATTGGGAGTGAACGGCAAAGTAAGGCACTTGCGACGTTGTACATTGGAGGATCAGTCACTTGCTCTCAAAAGAAAACACAGGGTGCATAAATATGTCAACACAACAGCCATTTGTGTATCTGTCATGAATTTATTCATACTCACGTAAGTACCCAGATAATTATTCTGTAAATAGCTAATATTAAAACTGACATTTGTAATCGTTCTCTTAAAAATAATGACACTGATCAATCCATTGATGCTTGGATTCAATGTGATCACTTTGTAAAGTTGGAATGAAATATAGCATAACAATAAAGTTTGTGCGTTTTTCTTATTTTTCTACCTTCTACAATTACATATCATGTTTATTCTTGAATAAATGCCGATGAAAGAGTGTTAACTTGAATAATATGTAACGACTTGTCATGACACCTTTTTACATCATGTGAACGGGCACTTGACAGTAAACTGAACGGGTGCTTGTGATCTAGGCTGTCTGTATTGAACGGGCACTTGCCATCGTTAAAACATTTAGTTGAAATGATTATTGCTATATCTTGGTATCAATTTGTTTTACCAAACAACAAATAGTCCAGATATTGTTAATATTACATGCTTTGAAGTAAATATAAAACAAAAAAGTGTTGTTTTTTTTCAGCATGAATTCATTTAGTACTGGTTTGTTTTAATAATGCACCCTGATAGGAGACAAAGCATACATTTTGCCTGCTGGTATTAAAGTACAACCGCCAGTGTGTACAGTCCAGCCTTAGAGAGTGTGTGCTTTTAATTTCCAAACTTGACTACCGTCCTTAAAATGAGATGGTCATTAAACCTTTGTTTTACAACTCTGCTAATCGTTGATATTAGCAGGACAGTTATTAAATTCTGGAGGATACTTATAGTCTTTAAGATACTTAAAGCAAGGCTGCAAAGGAGAAAATTGTGATAAGGATAAATAGTCATCCTTCATTGTCCACAGCATTAAGCGTTGGACATAAAGCAACTAACCAAATATACAAATATACATGGTTTGGCTGTTTTTGGTCGCAATGTTGCAATTTCATCTTTATGCAATGTGTATTTATATGGTTATGTGTAAACATTATGGTACATGATTAGACTGCTACTTTATGATAATTTGGGAACAACCTAATCAGGGTTCATAGTGTGAGCTTTCATATGATAAAGTGCAATTGGATATATTATATGCAGCAGATGTGAAAACAGACAGCAGTTTCAGAACAAAATATAAACAGGATCAGGCTTAATAAATTATGAATGAGTTGAAAAGATTTTTTCCATCATAATTTATAATTACTTAATTGCTTTCCTTATATTTTGTAAAAACGTAGACCTAAAACCCATATCAGTGCATCAGTGAGACAGTTCTTAATATCAACAACAAATCTTTCTCTAGGAAAGAATGAACCTTATTTAAATTGTTGTCTGCCCTCACAGCTCCTGATACACTTTCTAATTCTATATTGCAAATGATATGGACTCATCAAAGGCTTTCAAGATAAAAGTTATTGACCACAGAACCCGGCCCCTCCTCTTGGGGGATTTTCGTCACTACCATTTCCTGATACTATATATATATATATATATATATATATATATATATATATATACATATATATATATATTCAAATAATGAGTTGACGTTACATGTTTGTTTTTATTTAATATAAACTATGCTAAATAATGTGCCAACGCGTTTCGCTGAGCTCTTCAGGGCTGTTGCATAGTAACGTCGTGTATATAGCACATAGCACAGAATGAGATAGGTTAGCTCTCAGAGAAACGTCACATTAGTTTGTAACAGCAAAATTATATATGTTACCCAAATAATATTCAATAATATTTTGGTGCCAATGTTAAAGCACTCTTAAGCATAGTTACATAATTTTTAAGCTTGTAAATTATATGGCCTTTGTATTGCAGAATTGCTTTTAAAAGCGTTTTGATCAAGCAGAAGTGTGTTGCTTACATTACTTCATGTTACATACGTTATATTTGTGAACTACACTATATAAATTATTGATTTCTTTTTAATATCTTTATTTGATAACTTTTAATGCATATTTTAGTTCACAATGCCATGACCCTTACAGGCATTTTGCTGTCAAAATGCAAAATGCAAATAGTTAGATTCATTCACAGGATTATAAGAGTTATAAGCTGCTGAGTATGATGACCCTAAATAATTATAATGTTTTATGATGCAAAATGCAAATAGTTAGATTCATTCACAGGATTATAAGAGTTATAAGCTGCTGAGTATGATGACCCTAAATAATTATAATGTTTTATAAGGTAAAGACATTTTCATTGAAAGTGAGCGCACATTCCTATCTGTAAGCCTTTAGACACTTTCAATTATATGAGCATTCTATTAATTAAGAGTAGTGTATGGCGATATTTAACATTTTCTGGTGTACATTATCATTATGGTGTTTGTTTATGTTATGTGTAGTATATATTACTTACTTAAATTAATTCTATTTAATGCCTAGTACTTGCTATAAATTATACATCTTGAGGCGTTTAGATTTATTTAAATCTAATTTTTGCACCAAATATATATAGCTAGTGGCTTGTACAAAATAAAACTTTATATCTATTATTCTATTATTAAAAGTCATTATCATTCAACATTAATCTTTGCAAATCAGAATTTTTTTTAACTTTTTTTTTTTAAAAATAGCAACACGATTTTATTAGTTCGATCAAAGTTTTTTTTTCAAATTCATAATAAAGTGGATATAATAGAATTCAAGTAACAGCTGAATAAAAACCATTCCCATGTTCTGTCAATTTTTAAGGTAACATATATAATGATATAAAACATATAATATGGTCCTATGTTTGTCCAAAATGTCATAAATAATAAAATTTTAGCGTTTAATGCTAAGATACGTTGTATTAAGATTGCTGTAATATTTATTTAAATTGATTGAATAAGTTAAGGTTTAATATCCCAGTAAAACAAAATTCAGTCATGTCAAGGCTCCTCACAGAGGAATGGAGAAGGAACAGAAGAATATGATAGGCTAAATGGCCCCACAATAAAAACTAAATTGTCTCATGTGACACAAATCTCATCCTGCCAACATGTCAAATATGATGGGCCATCTCTCTCTCTCCGAAAGCTGTTACAGAGATACCACCTCTCTTTACTCATAAAACTGTAAAAATGGGTGTCTTTATTAGATACAATTATGCATCCAGTCATTTGCGTTCAATTAAAAACTACCTGTAAGAATAAGAACTAATTTGATATCACTTTAGAATTCCTATATTTTAAGGTAACATAGTAAACTTTGATATTGCAGGGTATCTGCTGAAGAGCTAGCATATATTTTTGTGGATTATATAAAGAGTTTGTTGAAGACCATAATGAACAAAGCCTGGGAGGTCTTTTGAAAGCCATTGGTATAGTAGTATCACTTTACTAAATATTAATATATTTGAAATAAGCAACGTATCTAACAGTACTTTTATAGATGAAGATTGTTTTGCTGCATACTGTTACTGTTGGATGAATTCATTTTAGAACATTCAATGCGTTCTAGAGAGCACAATGATTAATAAGAATAAGATCTGACTTTTATTCACACAAAAGGATTTGAGACTATTATAGGGTAACATAGTTAAGATGGCTCTAACACAGTAAACCCCAAACTGCAAGAAATTAACTTGAGCCATTTTGCATCTTATATTCTTATGAACAGTTGATGCAGTTTTAGAAAATCATAGTGTTTAAAATATCTCCTCAATGGGGGAGGGTTTCCGTTAGCATATTTTCATGTTTCATACGTTACTATTTGCATTATGTTTTAAAGATAAGCATGCTACTCAAGTATAATATACTGCTGGTAATCACTCTATTAACATGGCTGCTGAAAATATATGTGTGTATTTTTAAACCTCATTACATTATTCTATGCTTTTTAGCAAAAGCATAAATGATAAGTGAGTATGATCAGGAAATACCACAATCACAAACTGCAGACAACCCCGTGGCACCGCGAGGAAAAGCCGCTCAACCATCATGAGACACCAGGAAGAAAAATTAAGCAAAGCAATCAGCTCTAATCTCCCCATCAAGATGATTGCAATACTAGAATGGACATAAAGTAACGTACAACAAAACATAGAACAATTACAGATTCCCACAATGGGAGTAACAATAAACAAAAAGTCAACAACAACAGAACCACCGCCTTAGAACGGACAGCAGCCTAAGCCACCGGGGGGGCTTAAATGCATTTTACCGGTACCAAATCTTCGCCCTAGATTCTGCTGTTGTTGAAGAACAAGAAATGTCTTTGTTATTATTGAAAATCTATGAAGTGGTAGCTATTTTCAAATGCCTAAAACACTCTAAAAGGTAGGGAGTTGGTATTTGCAGTTTTGGTTAGATTACTTAATTGTCTTTGTAGCAGTATCAAAAAATATACCCAGTAAACAGTAATAAACATTTCAGGAGATTCAACAGGCATAGATATATCCCAGAAATAGGGTAGTAATGCAAAATGTAACATAAGTACTTACGTAATGGTATGTTACAATATTAAATGACACTTGTCAGAGGGTAACATTTTTTTTAATGTAAGACATTGGGTTTCGCGGAAATCAGAGTCAGCAAAATTCTTTCTGTGAGTGTGGTAGGGTAGGGGAAGTGGGTTGGATCAGACCCATATCTATCCCATGGCCTATAAGTCTGGATTTCATTCAGGAGCGTGCTTCATATTAATTTTAATGAATGAAATATGGATCAGCTTATGACATTTTGGAATGAGATTTAAGTTGCTCTTTAAAGATCAATGTAGCCTGTAGTGTGGGTGAATAAATATATGCAGCAGTCGATAAAATATGGAAAAATGAAAGATGGGTCAGCTTATGACATTTTGGAATGAGATTTTAGTTGCTCTTTAAGGGTCAAGTTTTGGTTTCATATGATCAAAAATACCCTGTAGTGTGTGTGAATACATGCAGGAGTCGATAAAAGCAGACAGCATTTTAGAACAAACGTTTCTTGACAGGAAAATGTGAAATATTGGCTCTGGTATGCATAAAATGAGAAAAATTATATAGCCCTCAGTATACAAGTGACCGTTCAGTAAAGTCACAGTTGTCATGTACAATCCGTAAGCGAACGACAGCAAGTGACTGAACGGTGCCATGCTCCCACGTGTGTCATGTTTTCGCCATTTGCCGTGCTCTGAATTGTTTTGATAAAAATTATTTGTGTTTTCTTATAAAGTACTAATATTAGAAGAGTAAAACTCCTAATGACAATGAATTTGCGTTTTCATGCACGTTTGTTTCGTTTTTGAAAATTCGAAAATCAATCACCCGTTGTTGATAAACAAGTGATTAGAATTCAAATTCACGGAATATGGCCAATAAAATAGGATTTCAATCCAGGCAGAAAGTAACTCACAAATATAACTTACCTTCTATACCCAACACACGCATATGCTGGTTTTTTCGTGTAAGAAAAAGAAGTTTGTTTATGGTGTAAATGAATAATCAATACCGCAAGTGACCAACCGTCCAATGTACAACATCGCAAGTGCCGTTACTTGTCGTACACTCGCAATTGTCCAGTCACTTCCGCTCCCTGGGTGTGATAGCCGCACGCAACGTTTTCGCGAACAAAGACATCGGGGAAATGACCAGTCTGGTCCACAAGGCTTTCCGTATATAACGTCATGCAAATTTTAAGTAGTTTCAAGTTCAAACCCATGTTCAAAGAGCGCGTGAATCTCTTGATTTGAACATGGATTTTTGTTCATTTGACAATGGATTAAAACAGCTATACGAATAGGTATCTATGCAAGGATAAAGATTTTTACCAAAAACTTTAGATGATACATCTGCAAGGGGGTTTATTATTGACGACTTTTGCTTATATAAGATAAGTACCAAAATACATGTACTATGCTGTAGTCAGACATGTATCTGTAGTCAGACACGTTACCGCTCAAACTTGTATCGTTGTGTTGATGCCTGAAGTTTGCCTTTGGCTGAGCCCACTCTGACTTAACTAGGGATTCAGCTCCAACCGTCAATTGGAACTGCTTCACTTTGGAATTCCGTTTGATTCTCAAATTGTGCCGTACTTTCTCGATTGTTCCAACTGTCTGTGAGATAATAACCATTTTTGTTGTCTTACAACACAGAGTAAGATAATTTGAATTGATTGCTCATTGCACTTGTTAGGAATACTCTATGTGAGCTGAACAAGATTTGATTTTTAACAGCAGCAGAATCGTGGACAAAGAGACGGTCTGTTATACCCCTATTCCACACAGGCCCCGAATCCCACGAATTGACACGAATTGACAAATATTTGGATTCGTGGCTGAATCGTACTCAGTTCGTGAAGGTCTTAACTGATTCGCACAGTCCGTAGTGAGTTCTTGCAATTCGTAGGTCTATCGGGAATTCGGCTCAAAAGTTTTGAACTGTTCAAGACTTTGGCCACGAATTCCCCGATTCGAAAAATCGTGCGTGATTCGTACCAAATTCCTAAGACATTCTTGGATATCGTAACTGAATCGTAATCGATTCGGGGGCGTTTTTGCATTGTTTATGACATTCGTAGCTACTCTTAGCTCATTCGTGGGGAATCGGGAGATTAAGCCGAACAATAAAACCAAGGAAGAGATAGTAGAAGGATTTCCCCTAAGGTTAATTACCCCGTCTCGCGCATGTAAGCAGTCCTAGAAGTTGAAACAGATTTGGCAGATTCTGGAGCACAATCAGGATCATTCAGTAGCTCCTGGCTGGTGATTTTGCCAATGGCGAACTGCCATATTTTTCCAAGTCAAAGAGTCTGGGGAGGGGCCTCTCGACTTTAATGTAGTTGTTTTCTTCTAGCTATATAAGAAGCCGTTTTCAACACTCAAGTTGCAGGATCAATTCTACTGCTGCTTTGCGAGGAACATTCATTTTGGAACTGATGCCCCCGAAGCATAGATGGGCCTTTTTTTATAACTATTGTGAGAGAAAATCTCGCGAATCGTGGCGATTCGTCGCGGATTTCTGTTAATTCGTGCCCAATTCGTGCTGCATTCGGCATATTCTTATCTGATTCGTAATTGATTCCTTAACTTTCGTGCAGCATGCTCTAATGTTATTTTGCTATTCGTAATGAATTCTTGTGCGATTCCAGCCGAATTGAGCCGATTCTCCCGAATATTCGTGACGATGTCCTATCTGAATCGGGACTGACTCGTACACCATCACGATTGGAGAATTTTTTTTAATGAAACCTCACGAATCCCCCCGAATCAATAAAAAATCAATTCGTGGCAATTCGGGCGATTCGTGGCCTGTGTGGAATAGGGGTATTACCCGATGGCCTTGGCTGCAGTCCGTTCTAGGGCGGTGGTTCTGCTGTTGGTTATTCAAAATTTATTGTTGCTCCCATTGTTTGTTTGGGTTTTGTGGCTGGCTGTCATGTATACTACTTAATACCATTTCTTGATTTGTAATCTCACTGAGAAAGAGAGAGCTGGTTATGCATTAATATTATTGTGTTCTGGCTATTGTGTGGCTGTCGATGTTCTGTGACTCTTCATCTTGGTGCCATGTGTTGGTTTGTGATCTGTATATGTGCACATAAAAAACGAGATATAAACGTTTGCTGCAGTCTCTGTGGAAGTGTTTGATTAATTGATTTAATTGAAACATCACATTAGTATGCAAGGCTGCTAGCTGACTACGGTACTATAACCACACCGTTATAAAAAGTACTGACCATGCAGTTATAAGCATGTCAAGTTGCAGCATATGTCGGTAAATTGTGGTCCAATTAAGAATGCAGTCTTTTCCATTTTAAACAACTGAGCTCGCAAGACTTGACGAATAGGATACCTGGGTTGATCGAATATTGAACTCCCCCAGGATGATCTATACTCGTAAAACTCTAATGTTGTAAATGAAGTACTAGTATTAAATTTAATAATTAAAGGAAAATATTGTACCTTCCATTGATATTCCAATGTTTAAATTGAAATGTATCGCAATGCATAAAGCGCAAATACGTGCTGGTGCAATAAGCATGTTATCAAATGGTTCGCACAAGTTGTGGATTATCTTCCCGTATAGGTCACAGACCTGTAATTGCAAAAAGGGCAGTGATTGGCTCAAAAGGTGGATGGAAGCTCAGCACAATATTTTAAGTTGTAAGGTGTTTCATGATTGGTCAATAATAAAACTATAGAAATATATTGTATTTAATAGACGCGTATATCTTTGCTGTACTTTTTGAAACAACATCTCATTGCATCTCACGACGGCATAATGTGCAAAACGAACGCTCGTAACTGCTAAGTTTCTCGAGAGCACGCCTTAGATGTGCTGGCTGGTTATGTCTTCAGATCAATAGGACAAATCAATTGCCCTTTAATGGTTGCATGTTGGGTGTATATTTTATTAATAATAGGCTTTTCTGTAAGCAAACAGTTGAAACTCTGATCAGATGCCGCGTTTTGCTGTGTCTGATCTGGGTCTCTTCTGTTGGCAATGCCCCACAAAAAGGACGCTAGCTGGGCTTATATCAGTTCAATTATCGTAGATTTATGAATTTTTCCTTGTGTGTGGCGATGTCCATTTATTATCTCGTCATTATTGTCAGCATGGGTTTTTCTATAAATGGGAAAAATGGACAGATTAACACCCATAAATCCATTTATGACGAAACAATGAAATGAAAAGGATACATATATATGAGGAAGATCAAAATGCTAAATCGACAAGGCTGGGCATATGTGCGATTCAGGGTTCTCAATAAGTGACCCCAAGTTCACAACTCAATCATTTCTTCTAACCATTTCTACTAACCAAACAATCGAAATGCAGGGACAATACTTATACAATCAAATACATGGTGTTCAGGGTCTTTGTTGAGCACACTCGCTCGAAGGACATCATTTGTAGCGTCACTCTTTGTTCTCACTGCAAAACTATAATAACCAATATGATACATTGATATTTGTACAGTTTATGACAAAGGATATATCTTGAAGGGCATTCTCTCTTATAATCACGAGGCTGTTCCTATAAATGCCTTTATTACCCAACACTCTACCGAGTAAAAGCCATTTTATGCTATGTCATGAGTTAATGACGCATATACCGGGGTGAATAGTTTTGGATATAGACCAATACTATACCATGACCTGGTTCGTTTACGTCATGATACGTCATAACATGAGTGGATAAGAGGCACTTCGTTTTACGCCATCAAATAGGTTTAGGTCATGAAAGTTATTCTATGCCCGTTTGTAGTATAGTCGAACTGATGCCCCTGGGTGCTGTGGACGACCTGATGCACTATTGCTCGAAGCCTTCGGTGCACCAGGTAGTCTACTGCACCTCGGGATTATAGTTTTGACTAAACTATATAAACGGGCATTACAAAACGTTTATTATAATATCACCCAGCCTAGGTCCAGTCGTCAATATTTTTTGTTATTATTTTCTTATGCTATTCTAAAAATAAAATAATTAAAAGATAACACATCAAATGTATCAGTAGTTTCAGTAGATATTGACCATCTTGATGGGGAAGAGAGAGCTGGTTGCTATACTTTAACTGTCTTCCTGGTGTCTTTTGACAGTCAGTGTTCTGTGGCTCTTCCTCAGGGTGCTACAGTGTGTGATTATGGTACATACTTGCTTTTTATGCATATGGTATGTTTCAAATTAAGATTTAAATTGATACATCCAACACTTGGTGCCGGATTTTATTTTTTATCGTTTTTATATGTACTGTTAAAAGATAAGTAAGAATCAAAAGATAAGTAAGAATCACCAAGAAATGCCAGCCGCAATCACAAATTAATGAAGAAGGCAAAGATCAGGAATCGATACAATCAAGTACCACACCTGGCCAAGGAGACCGTATTGGACAGCGTACGGGAAAGTGAAAAAAGCACAACAAACGTCACATATAGGAGAGCCAAGAAGCCAGCCCTTTCCAAGCAGATGACCACAAGGCTGCAAGACACCGACAAGACAATATGGCAAAGACAAATACAAATAAAAAAGATCCATTAAAGAAGTACCGCCTTGGAACGGTCAGTAAAAATTACTGGAGGGCTAAAACTAGTTTCACGGCACCAACCTCACCCTTAAAAAGTTAGTATGATCAGGAAATACCGCAATCACACACCACAGACCAACCCGTGGCACCGTGAGGAAGAGCCACAGAACATGTTTAGCAACAAGACATCCGAAAGACAAAAAAAAGCAAAGCAACCAGCTCTTCATTCCTCGTCAAAGACACAAAGTAATGCATACCAAAGCAAAAACCAGCACATAACCCCCTCAAACAATGGGAGTTACAAAAAACAATAGATCAACAACAACAGAACCACCGACTTAGAACGAAAAGCAGCCTAAGCTACCGAGAGCTTAAATGCATTTTACTGGCGCCAAATCTTCGCCGTAGATTCTATTCTTGTTAAAACACAAAAATTGTTTAGCTCCCATGGAGGCTTCCTAACTAATGCAATGAACAATCGAAACAAACTAACACACTATGATCAAACAAAGGAAAGGGCTCATGACTTTTATCACATATATAGCATGCAAATGCGCGCAAATTGAAACGTATTATGTGACCGTGAATCTTTAAGTAGAATAAAATATCTCTGTTTCTGAAATACGACTTTGTGTGATGATCAGGGTCTTGGAAAGTTTCTGCTCTTAGACAATATTACTGATTACATGTATGAATAAGGCGAATGATACAATTTTTACATTTCAAAAAGCAATTATAACCTATTGTGCAATGTGTAATGTAACATGCAAGTCAATTTGAGAGTCCTATAATATAACTTATTATGACACATGCTCATACTTCATACAGCGCTAAATTTAACAAGCAAAAGATGCATTTAATGTGGTGCGCATATTAAAACATTAAACGCACATCTTTTGAAGAAAAAATACAATTATATATTTATGAGCCGTGACATGAGATTTCCAACAAAGTGGCAGTTTAAAATGAATAGACTCAGACGAGCCTGTGCAGCCTCCTTTTAAGCTCAGAAACTCCAAATCCTGTTTGGTCAGTAGCTTAACAGTCATACAATATTCAAACAAGTAGTAAAGGCTCTGATCAGACTGCGTATATGCGCAGGCTGGTCTGAGCCTTTGCTGGTTGCACATACCACATTTTTGGAAATCTCATGTCCCAGCTCATATTAAAATAACAAGCAATTCTAATTGGATTTTAAGCGTATCAGAAGCTAAAAGCAGTTTTTATTGGTGCTGTTGGTCTTGATTCATTTTTTGTTGTTGCTCCTATTGTGGATTATCCTTGTTTTGTGGTGTGGTTATTAATGTTCTGTTTAGTTTGGCTAACATCTTCCTGAGACAAGAGACCTGGTTGCTTTGATGCTGGCATCAACGCGAGACTAACAGTTCTGATGTGAGGAGACACAGAACACAGACACCCACACGACAGCAAGCACACGCTTAAAAAGTTAGCCTCGACGCGACACAACCTGTCTTTGGGGTTTCCGACAAAGCAAGATTTAAACCAATCTCCTCAGCTACAGTGACTAGCCAGACTATTACATTTGAGCAAAGTTAAGATATTATACTCGCCAGTTAGCGAATGACAAAGGCGCTGATCTGCGCCTTTTTTGTTCGCAAACCCCGAAGACAGGGTTTCTCGCGTTGAAGCAAAAATCAAAGCATCCCTGTCTCTCGTCCTCATTGAGATGTTAGCCAAACTAAACAGAACACTAATAACCACAACATAAAACAGGGATCAAACACAAAACTGGGATCAAACACAAAACAAGGATCTCCAACAATGGGAGCAACAACAAACAATGAATCAAGACGGTTAGAGCAACAGCCCCAATAAAAACTGCTTTTAGCTTCTAGTACGCTTTAAATCCAATTAGAATTGGTTGTTGTTTTTATACATTTTTCTTCAAAAGATGTGCGTATAATGTTTTAATCTGCGCACAGCACCAAATGCATCTTTTTGCTTATCAAAAATTTAGCGTTGTATGAAGTATGATCATGTGTCATAATAAGTTATATTATATGACTCTTAAACTTTGTTTGTTTGTTTGTTTGGTGCTTAACGACGCATCAACCCTTGTGGGTCATTAGCAACAGACAGTATTAAACTAAACATGATGTGGATGGAAAAAGTAAAAATCTGTAAGATAAAATAAAAGGAATGATGATGAAGAGTTTGAACAATGTTAATAAGTTGCAATAAGATTGTTAACAGGAGAGACCACGTACAATATCTGACAGTTTCAAAGAGCTATTCAGATAACTGTATATGTTCTTTAACTGAACAAAATACAACATTAAAGAATCTATATTATGGTCTGATACAAATGTAAAACAAAACATGATTTTAAAAATAGCAGTTTAGATTTTGTTAAAAAGATTTATTTGTCTTAAAAATGTCATAATACTATCAATATGTATATCTTGAAATAATTCTTTCATGTTATCAATATGGAAGCAATTATTTCTTACTTGTGCAAAATCGCCACACTCCAAAAGGAAGTGACGTACAGTGAATGATGCATCGCAACCAACACATTGTGGCAGCTCTTCACCTTGCAGTAAGTATGAATGAGTGATTCTTCTATGGCCCAAGCGGAGTCGAGCTAAAACGACTTCTTCTCTTCTTATGTTTCGAACAACTGATTGATATTCACCAATAGTTGGTTTTATGTCAAGAAGTTTATTTCCAATGCTGTTATTCCATGAAGTTTGCCATTCTTCCAAGATATATTTATTGATAGATGGTTTAAAATTAGAAAATGGAATCTTATAAGAAGTTGGTTCTAATGAAAACGATGTTTTTGCTTGCTTATCTACCATCTCATTCCCTTGGATACCTATATGACTAGGAATCCAACAAAGAACAATTTCTTTATTAGCTAAAAGCTCACGACATTTTTCTAAAAGTTTCTGAATCTGTGGATTCTTTGAACTGGTTTGATTCATTGCTTTCAATACAGAAAGTGAGTCAGAAAATATAATAAATTTATTGTTAGCATCACAAATGCTAATGAAATCTAAAGCTAGATCAACTGCTTTGGCTTCAGCAGTGAAAATTGATGAATCGTCAGGTATACGTTGCATATTACTATGGTTGTCTGATATAACAGCACAACCAACCTTTGAGTCTTCCTTTGACCCATCAGTATAAATTTGTTGGTAATTCTTACAACGACTTTGCATTTTTCTGAAATCATCTTTTAATATGTGTGGATTTGATTCAGATTTTTCCCGGAATGTAAATCAAACAGTATTTCAGGTGGTTTCATACACCAAGCTGGAATATTTGGTGTAAAATGTTTTTCAATATTTTGTGGATTTATATTGGCAGATTCTAATAGTGGTGAGATTCTGATGCCAAATGATTTAATAGCTTTAGGTTTTTGTTCATATAAATTAACATAATTTGGTGGGAATGTAACTTCATGAGCAGGATTTGATGGGTTAGCAGCAAGTCTTACAGCATATTACAAAGAGAGTTTCTCTCTTCGTGAGTATAGTGATGGTTCATCTGATTCCACATAGAGACTAGCAACAGGAGAAGTTCTAAAAGCCCCTAAAGCTAATCTAAGTCCTTGGTTATGTATAGGATCAAGCATTTGAAATTATGATTTTCGTGCAGAGCCATATATAATACAGCCATAGTCTAATTTTGACTGGACTAGAGACCGATACAGCTTGAGAAGTGTAGTTCGGTCTGCACCCCAAGAAGTATGGGAAAGCACTTTTAAAAGATTCAATGCTTTTAAACATTTAGCTTTGAGATATTTAATATGGGGTATAAAACTGAGTTTTCTATCAAATAAAATGCCAAGGAATTTAGATTCCTCAACAACTGGAATAGGTGATCCATATAAATGTAAAACCGGATAATCGTGTTGCTTGCGCAACTGACAGAAATGTACACACTGTGTTTTTGATTTGGAAAACTTAAAGCTATTGCTTGTTGCCCAATTTTCAATCTTATTTAAATTTTGTTGTAGTTGACATTCAATTGTCGCCATGCTTTTCGAGCAATAACAGATACAGAAGTCGTCAACGTATAATGAGCAATCAGTAAGATTACCTAAACATTTCACAATATCATTAATTTTGATACTAAAAAGTGTTGTAGATAGAACGCCCTCTTGAGGTACACCTTGCTCCTGGTCATAATAGTCAGACAGAGAGGAGCCAACTCGGACTTGCATGGTGCGGTTTGCAAGGAAGTTTTCAATGAATGTAGGAAGTCTACCTCTTAATCCTAGTTTGTGGATATCTTTTAAAATGCCATATCTCCACGTTGTATCATAAGCTTTTTCCAAATCAAAAAACACAGCAACTACATGTTCCTTTTTAATAAAGGCATCACGTATGAAGGTTTCCTATCTAACTAAAATATCAGTTGTACTGCGGTCAGATCTGAAACCAGACTGGAACCGCGATATATGATTATTGGATTCTAAAAACCAAGTAAGTCTTTTATTTATCATTCTTTCAAGTGTTTTACATAGACAACTTGTTAAAGCTATAGGTCTATAATTATTAGGTTCCGCAGGATCTTTCTCAGGTTTTGGGAATTGGGATTATGGTTGCTAAGGTCCAATCTTCTGGAAATTTACCAGTAGTCCAAATGTAATTAAATATATTCAAAAGAGTTTCAAGAGAAGTATCTGGGAGATGTTTAAGCATTTGATAGTGGATCTCATCAGGACCCGTGGCTGAGTCATGTGATAGTTGAATAGCTTCGACTAATTCATCTAAATTAAAATCTTTGTTAAAAATTTCATTATTTTGTGATTTAAGATTCAATTTAACTTTCTCTT
The DNA here is from genome assembly GCA_964019695.1 of Loripinus fragilis. Lineage (NCBI taxonomy): Eukaryota > Metazoa > Mollusca > Bivalvia > Lucinida > Lucinidae > Loripinus > Loripinus fragilis. Next base: position 19,225,042 of record OZ026519.1, on the reverse strand, counting down.
GTTCGGTTTTAATCTTTCTGAAGGATTCAGAGTAATTGAATGATGATGAATTGTGACAAAAAGTTTCTCCTAAAGTGTCAGCAATGTCTGTTTTCGAAGTTGCTTTGCTGTCAGTACCCACCATGTTTAGATGTGTGTAACTGGGGGATTTGTTTTTTTCCAGTGATTTTTCTTATCATATCCCAAACCTTTTTAATAGGTGTTTTATGATTGATTTTCGAAACATAAGATCTCCATGACTTACGCTTCGAAAGTTTAATTGTTCTATGGACTTTAACTCTAAATACTTTTATGTCATTGAAATTGTTGGTATTTGGAGATCTTTTGAATTTAGATAGAGCTTGCTTGCGCTGTTTAATTGCCTCTTTACAGTCGTCATTGTACCATGGATTACTTTTAGTTGGATTTGTCGAAGTTTGAGGAATACATTCTTTAGATATTTCAATAAGAGAAAAGGTAAAATCAGCTATAGGATCAGAAGATTCTTTGAAGTTTTCTGGCAACAATTTACCAGTGCACAGAGTATTAAATAATTCCCAGTTGGCTCTATTTCATTTCCACTTTGGATTGTGATCCTCAGTGGAATGAGTGTTTTGCTCAATGATGATAGGGAAGTGATCACTATTGTGTTGGTCTTCACATACAGACCAATTATAATCAAGAAACAGTGATGGATGACAGAAGGAAAGATCAATAGATGTAAAAGACTTTGTACTTGGAGAATGATAAGTATAAGACTTATCATTCATAATACAAATGTCATTCTTTGTAATGAAATTTTCGATAAGTTCACCTCTGGAATCATTGTTTTGACCACCCCAGAGGGTATTGTGACCATTGAAGTCACCTAATAAGATATAAGGAGAAGGAAGTTGTTGCAGTAAATTGTCCAAGTGTTGGGAGTTAAGAGAAAAGGATGGAGGAATATATACAAAACATATGGTTATTTCTCTGTCTAGAGTGACAGAAACAGCAGTTGCTTGTAGTTCTGTTTGTAAATCAATCTTTCTTTGTGGGAAAGATGATTTTACAAATATTGAGGCACCACCAGAGGGCCCCAGACAATCAGTATGAACATAGTTATATATATTAAAACCTCGTAATGAGATGTTATCATCTGGTTTAAGAAATGTCTCTTGAAAACAAAATACGGATGGATTATATTCGGAAATCAATAGAGATACTTTATTATAATTAGGTTTCAAACCTTGACAATTCCATTGAATAATTTTATGTTTAAAATCCATACTTGAAAATAATATTAAAAGAAGTACTAAAATAATGGTTAGATTGAAACCCTCCATTATTTAGTTACTGGTAATCTTGGCAGTGTGCCTTTAGGGAGATGGTCACTGGATGAAGAGTCTGTGAATACCACAGACTTCTCTTCCATACACACCTCCTCGTCATCTTTTTCAGCAAACACAGAATAAGGATTCTTTTCAGCTTGTTTTGCTTTTTCTGTTTGTTCTTTTTCTTTCTGTGCTTGTTCTTTTTGAATTGCTGTTTTCTTTCTTCTCTTTGTTGTTTTTTAAGTTTGCTTTCTCTTCTTTTTTCTTCTTCTCCTCATCTTTCTTTATCATTTCTAAGGTCGTCCCCTTAAGGGCTGGCCCAGAATGAGAGGAGTTACTTTTTCCTGGATGAGGAGATGAGTTACGTTTTTCTTGTGTACCTTTTGTTTTCTCTGTTGTCTGTTTAAGTATTCGGTAAAGCTGTCGTCCGTCTGTGTGCTTTTGTTGTCCGTTTGTGTAGATTTGTTGCAAGTGCCTGGTTTTACAGCACTTGCATAGGTTTGACCTGTGTAAAATTGCTCGTATTGTTTACGAGCATCAGGAAATGATAGGTTGTTTTCACATTTTATTTTCAATATTTTCTTCTCTTTCTCCCATTGTGGGCATAGTTTTGAGTTTGCAGGATGATCACCAGAGCAGTTGACACATTTGGCTGGTTTGTCACACACGCCAGATGGTGCACAATGGTCGGGCTCACCGCAGTTGCAGCATACAGCATGTCTACCACATTTATTTTCGTGGTGACCAAACACTTGACAATGGTAACATCGAAGAGGGTTAAGTATATAGACATCTACTTTCACTTGCATGAAGCCTATTTTAACAACTGTAGGTAAGTTTGGCGAGTTGAATGTAAGAACATATGGGTTGGTTAATTTTGTGTCACCATTACGACGTAAAGTGATTCTACGTACATCCGTAACTCCCTGTTCAACCATGCCTTCCTTGATATCATCGCTTGTCACTCTGTTTAAAGACATATGCGGCTATTTCCAATGCGCACCTTTCCCGCGTCTGCAAACGGGGAAAGTTGTCTGGGTCCTGTCTTTCGACCCTTAACGGATTCGGATCAACCCAGCTTCCGATATTCTTATGTCATATCCGTGTTCCGACATTTTCTTCACAAAATAACTAATTAAAGTGTGTTCGAAATATCTATTGACATCTTTTCAGAAGTGATCGTCTCAGCACTAAAGACAGATAAATGTAGCTCAGTCGAAATCAAACGACGTACACAATAACCCTGGTTACGAATACGATAATGGCCGAGTCTATACTATTTGTATGGTTATTTCGAGCGGCGCACGACCTGACCTCGTGGCCTAGTGGTTAGCGTGTCTGGCTACAAAGCCAGAGGACCAGGATCGATTCCCGGATGCGCATATATTTTCAGTGTGTTTTTTCTTTCTTTTTTAACATTTTAATGCTAAATTACTTCATAAACTAGTAAAATGGCATCATCAAAACGACCGAAATGGTCGTCCCCCAACTTTTTATATTGAATTACGCATGAAACCTATGGGGGTGGGGTTAAATTTGGCCCTCTAGAAAGAGAATTAGTTCGGTGACCCCAGATTTTTATTCTTTTTTCTGAAAGGTATTATAATAGTCCATGAATTAAAAATAAATTTTCAAGATTTTCAATGTCAGATTTTTTAATACATGATTTATTCTAAAAACAAATTCCATTTTTCGACGAATTGCCAAAATATATCATGCAATAACTTGTCACAGCATGGGATAACAAGTAAACATGCCCATTTTCTTAAAAGTTTGAGGTCATGGGCAGTAATTTAAGTTAAAAGAAAGAAGCTGGCTGAAGATTACAACCGTTTTAGCTCGATAATTAGGACTAGTGTTATTATTTTATATTTCTAGAAAATTGGTTAAATGCTGTTAACTTCAATATGGGATTCTGAAAAAATAAGCACGGTGACATATCCTTTTTATTTTATAAATGGATAGCCCATGCATAAAACAAACTGTATGCAAAGTATTGAAAATATTTCAATGTGGGAAGTATTAAGTAGCATATGTCCTTAAGGCTGGACAGCGAATAATACCCTTGGATGTGTTCAAGGATGAATGGGGTGCTATAGAGCATTTTAGACCACAAAATGTCTTCATCTGTAGTAGACTTTTTTCGTGTGACTCTTTTGCACATTGTATCTAAAGATCACCGGACCTTAGATTCTTTATGCTCTTTGGTTCTCCTGCAATGCTTATAATAGTTTTATGTACTACAAACGGAGAAAGAGAAGAAATAGTCTCTCCTTCTTTTTCTGAATGGATTATTAAAAATCTGGGTACATAAGGTTTTTTGGTTGAGGTAGACGGACTTGACGAACTTGAATTAGTTGGTTGAGAAACTGGGTACGAGTTTTCAGAGTCAGTATCTGAATTTGCTATGTGACGTTTTTTTGCTTTTAGTTTAGCCATGTAGTTAAGTTGTTTGATTCATCCTCCATGCTCCCCACCCACCGTGGAGCCCAACAAGGGAGCACTTTAATGGAGTGGATTTCCGATCTCCAGTGCTAAAGGTACATAGAAGGTATACTTGCACAAATAGAATCTGCACAATTGACCCGTTAAGCAACTGTCTTCCAGGATTATTTTGTAAAAGAAAGAAAGTTTAAGATAATTGACACATGGTTGGCATCAGAACGATACTATAGAACGAAGATATAAGAAATGTTTTTTTTACATTTTCAGATTCCTGGGGCTCAGCATGACTAGTCGATTAGAAACACCGGGCCGTGTTTCCACCTCAGTCTACCCCGTCAAAGAGGCCAAAGAGACGTGTTGAGTCATACAGAATTTATAAACGTCCATATTCTGCATGCTCTCAGTCTTCCAGGCCATCCCCTTCGAGTTACGAGAAAGCCACCCACGGCAAAATGGTGGGTCCTACTCTTAGCACTCCCAGAGGAGACAAGTATTACAATCAATATCGTCCCCTGTGTGAAGTGTGCCCCGTGAAGTGTGCCCCAGAGACCGCGGCAAGGTGGTAGGGACTCTCCAGGGTGACTCTTAAACTGACTTGCATGTTACATTCCATATTGCACAATAGGTTATAATTGCTTTTTGAAATGTTAAAAATTGTATCATTCGCCTCATTCATACATGTAATCAGTAATATTGTTTAAGAGACATAAAATGATTACAAAGTCGTATTTCAGAAAGAGATATTTTATTCTACTTAAAGATTCACGGTCACATAATATGTTCCAATTTTTGCGCATGCGCAGGCTATATATGTGATAAAAGTGTATATCATTAGCTGTAGCTCATACTAATTAAAACAAATTGAGCCAAATTGAGATTTCCAACAGTGTAGTATGTGCAACCACTATGAGCTCAGACCAGACTGTGCATACGTGCAGTCTGATCAGATCCTTTGCTAAATTTGTGACTGTTAAGCTACTGATCGAACAGCATTTGAAGCTTCTAAGCTTAAAAGGAGTCTGAGTCTACACCTGTCAAAATGCCACATTGCTGGAAATCTCTATGTCGTGGCACAATTATGTTATTTAGAGAGAAAGCTTGTTTCAGAGGCTGGCTCATACCGGCCTGGTGGTATATCCGAGCAACGACATGTGATTTCCAACAATGTGGCAATTTTACAAGTGTAGACTCCGACGAGCCTGCGCAGCCGCCTTTTAAGTTTACAAACTCCAAATGCTGTTCAGTCAGTAGCTCAACAGTCATAGAGTATTCAAGCGACTAGCAAAGGCTATGGTCAGACTACGCGTATGCGCAGGCTGATCTGAGCAATTTCTGGTAGTACACAACGCATTGTTGGAAATCTCATGGCTAAGTATAGCAAAATCAGTTACAGATTTTCTCAAACCTAGGCAGCGAATGACAATAGCGCTGAACAGTGTGCACGCATGATCGGCGCATACGTTGTTAAGACAGGTTTTCACATGACGAGTCGTTTCATTTGTAATTATAGTCGTTTCGAAGCTTTTCTTGAGAATATGGAACACTTTTATATTGGTGAATCAGGGCAGATTTTGGCTTCTTTATTTCTTATTTAAATTTCCTCTAATTACGTTACACAAGTCTGGAGTTTACAAATAATTCTCCATATTCATGTTGAAGCGGACAGATACTTTTAATGGCCACGGCCATACATTTTGTATGAGTATTATCCAACCAACAATCTGCCTATTATAAGAACAAACGGTTTATCCACTACATCAGAAGGGACATTGCGTACGTAGTATATTTGGGACTGATTTTGTTCCAACACTCAGAACGAGTTTTCTTAATATCTAATAGGGGGAAAAGAGTTGGTTGCTTTGCTTTAAATGGACAGTAAAACGACCACTCCCAAAGAGACAATTTTTTTCAAGACCAATTATCGCGTAATGCAGGTCAAAAGTATTGCAGAATGCTCCATGGGGAGCATTCTGCAATACTTTTGACCTTCATTAAGCTACCTATTGTCATAAAGATACTTATTTTGTCCATTTTAGAGTGGCCGTTTTACACAGGTTTTACTGTATTATTCCTTGGGTGTCTTTCTCTGTGTGATTATGTCTATTCCTCACGGTGCCATGAGTTCGTCTGAGATCTGTGATGGTCATACTGCCTCACCTTTTTTTTTTTTAAAAAAAAAATATCCAAATTTGTTTAGTTGCTTCGAGAAATCAGTACAAAAAGACGTCACGTGTTATATCATGATTTTCGGGATTACCGACTCCACGTAGGATGGTTATCGTAATCTCCTGGTCAAAGTGGGAAAGGGTACCTTTTCCTCGGCACAGGGATATAATGGCAGCATTCTGATACGATGGGTGTGCTATATAATGGAAGAAGTACGATCGATTGGCCCTCAGTCATCAGAAAATCACAAGGCTGGGCAAACGATCTGGATGTGTTTATAACAAAAATATAAGGTAGACATTCTTTATTGTAATATTTGTCATTTTTCAGCCAATTAACTCTTTGCCTACTAGTTTTATCTGCTGATACACTTTGCAAAGAGTTTAGACCCAGATTAGGAATCTGGATCCAAATTGTTTGACACACTGATAGTATTCCTGAAATATTTTTCGAAAAAGTTAATTTTGAAAAAAATACAGCAGACGACAAAATATGCATGAAGAGTTTCCCAGTCAGTAAAGAGTTAACTCATTGAAAGAATTCACTTCTTGACTGCTGAAATAAAATAGATTTTTTTAGAATGAAAGAGCATCTGAACTTTACTATTCTAGTAAATATTTAAACATTTTCTGAAAAAAAGTAAACAAAAAGTTCCTGATCAGACTGCTCCTCTTAGTCTGATCTGGAACTATTTCGTTTACACATGTCTTTACAGTCTGAATAAAATAGTTCTACAATTTCAGAGTTAAGTAGAAATTTATAATGATGAGAATTAAGAGAGAAATGGAAATAACATTAATATGGTTTCTTTCATAGCTCTTGATTGACATTATCTTTGGACACGAATGCTCATTAGGTGTACAGTAAAACCATGAAAATTCGAACTCCGATTTTTCGAAATTCTCAGTATTTCGAAATAAATTTGGGCACACTGGTTTCAGAGAATAGGGCCTATTGATGAACTATTTTAATCACTATCAATAAAATCATATGATTTTGGTGCGTATAAAAAGGTCTCCGTGAAAGACACTTCTTTTGCGCACCAAAAACATATGATTTTTGGGGTTATATATTTTTCGCAATAAAATGGCGGAATTTAATGGGGAAATCGTACTTTATGCGTTTTGTTATAATACCCACAATTAATGGTTATGAACAGGACTGATTAAAGCAATTATAAAACCCGTTTAATTGGGGCTACGCCATGCCGAACCTAGCTACGCCATGACGAACCTATATTTTGTTGCGCGCCGACAGTCAATGAAAAACAGCCTACACAGTCAAATCAGTAATTGTTGTTCACTCCCTACATATTATAATGCACATGGTTGCTGAATGTTAAATTTTAATATCGTAGCTGATCCCTGAAGCTGAGTATAGAAGTTTGAATATTAACTTGTCGCAAAATAGTATTGAGGGCAGGCTTTCTCGCGACTAGGTCCATATAAAAGTGTGTGTGTGCGTGCGTGCGTGCGTGTGTACATGGCTTTCTCGCGACTAGGTCCATATAAAAGTGTGTGTGTGCGTGCGTGCGTGTGTACATGGCAGTATCTGCTGAAGATGAAATAAAAGGGGACGTAACAGAGTGCGTATTTCTCAACTAGCATCACTATTTCCTACAGAAAACGCTTGAGTGCCTCTGTAATGTGACTAACCGTGATGACTGCGCTTTCCGAGGTTCTCAAACGACGTTTGAGAACCTCGGAAATCGCAGTCATCACGAGTAGGTTGCAGTCAACGAGGGTACAATATATACTGTTTTGGAATACTGTGATCCATTATAGAGTAAGTTCTTTATTACTATATGTATTAATTTTCACGATAATATTTTTGTTCATTTTGAGTCAATAAGTGCCTTTAAAATCTAAAACTAGCTAAGTACCAGCCAATTTCTGGTAAACCAGTGGCCTTTTTGTGTCCGAAATGAGTTCACAGTATAATGAGTGCGCTATTAAATTAAATAGTTAATCTTTTATGACATCAAAGAGTGAATAATACTAGATACTAGTAAGTGAAGGAATAACCATTTAAATATATTTCTGATTATTCTTTGCGTAGTTGCGCGCACTTTTGTAGCTGTACGCAAATATTAAGTAGTTAAGGTCACTGTACCAGTAGTCGAGAGTCGAAATATGCAATTTGTTTGCAGTTGTCAAGCTGTGACTGGACGCAGTTGATTAGAGCATCAGCGTTTTTTTTTTTAAAAAAAAAAAAAGCCCGAGCGGTTATTACTGTATGTTTTTATCTTGAGCATTTACAATTTGTCTCAACAATAAATGTATTTGCAAACCAATGCCAATACAAAACTATCTATAGCTTTGTCAGATCTGCCAAGGTAAAGTCACAAATGAGCCCAACTTTTTTTTTATTTCAAAGTATACAGATTTCATATAAAGAGAAATGCTATATCTAAATTAAGTATCCGACTTAAATATCTCTCGCGCCAGGAATTTTCGGATCCAGAGTTTTATGGCGACTCAGTGTATAAATTAATAAAAGATTGTTGGTACTAATAACTTTTTCAGCGCAGTTTATTAAAATAATTTCTCATTATAAAAAAGATTGGTTATAACATTGATGTAATGCAACAGACTGGATGCTTGGTGGTCAACCTCATCAAGGTTGGCAACTTTGCTTTCTTCTTTTAATTGCACTAGTGGGTCGGACCACAGACTCTATAAATAAATATAAAGTGTGTCTACATATGATTTCTCTACTCTGTATACTATACTACCCAAAATATAATCATAGAAAAACTAACTGAATTAGTTGAACACACTTTTAACAGGGAGGGCTCAGTTTATTTGGCTTGTAATGAGAAACATGCTTTTTTGCTTCTGAACAATCTAAAAGATTTAAAATGTGGTCATGTCAGAAAGTTTGTTACACTTTCCATTTTCTGTTGGACAATATGTTTGTAAGATTTGGCTCAAAATTGTATAGACAAATCGTAGGTATTCCTATGGGTACTAATTGAGCCCCTCTTGTTGCAGATTTGTTTTTGTTTTGTTATGAGAGAGACTTTATGTTGTCCCTTTCTGTCAATAATCAAACAGATGTTGTTGAAGCATTGAACTCTACCTCAAGATATCTAGATGACTTGCTTAATATTGATAATCCTTATTTCAAACAAATTGTAAGTCAGATATATCCCACTAAACTTCAGTTAAATAAGGAAAATTCCTCAGATACTGAATCCTCAATATTTGTACTTGGAACTGTCCATAACAAATGACATAATTTCATCTAAAATTTCCATTTCTTGATGAAGATATACCTTGCTCCCCTTCCTATGATGTTTATATTTGACAACTTATTCATTTTGTGAGAGCATGTTCTAACATTGATGACTTAAAGAACAGAAACAAATCGATACCATAAAATTTGTAAAGCGTTTCATACAATCAAAGTTGATTGTTAAATACAATATTCGTTTAAAGAATCTTCTGCAACAAGGCATATCAGCACCTGTATTTTATGGTGATTTAGTTGATAAATCAACAAGAATTGTTGGAAAGCCTTGTTTTAGTGGTCAATTTAAAAATATTATTAAACGTTATAAAAGGGTGGTATACAACATGCGACAGTCTGCATGCCTGGTTGTAAACCCAATCACAGTTTATAGCTATGGTGTCCTCTTTAATTACACGACGGTTGGTATGGCCTCATACACAATGACAAAACCCTTACGTAAAGTTTTAATCTGTTAGATGGTGCCTGATGCTTGTGTTTGGATGGGGTCACCGTAGCTCAACTTCAGGTTTTGTTAGCTCTGATTATCTGAGAGGCATGAGCCCGCAACTTTGATTCATCATAGTATGTTAATTTGATTAGATTGTTTCTCTGCGATGATGCATTGCATTAGTTAGGAAGCTTCCATTGGAGCTTAGCATTTTGTGTTGCTTAACAACAACAGAATCTTAGGCGGAGATTTGGCGCCAGTAAACCCCGTTTAAGCCCTCCCCCGAGGCTTAGGCTGCTGTCCGTTCTAAGGCGGTGGTTCTATTGTTCTTGATTTATTGTTTTATGTACCTCCATTGTTCGTGAGGGTTCTGTGTTGGCTTTTGTTTGGTATGCATTACTTTATGTCCATTCTAGTTTTGCAATCATCTTGGCAAGAAAGAGAAAGCTACCTGCTTTGCTTCATGTCTTGAAACAGTATTTATTCTCTGTGGCTATTCCTCACTGTGCCATGGGTTGGTCTGCAGTGTGCGATTTTAATATTTCCTGATCATACGCACTTGTTTTTCTATGGTTTTAACTTAAAGGCTTTTTCTTTCAATGAGAGGGTTTGGGCCTGATGTTGTATCTGTGGTTTGGCCCACCAGGCTTTAACTGAATGATTATTTTGATTTGGTATTCAGTTGTATATACTGTTGAGCTTTATCTTCATTTCTATATGTCGATTTGTGTGTACTGGGAGGTGATGTATAGTCATATTTCATGCTAACCAAACATCTATGTGTCTTTATCCACATCAGAAAAAAGGGTGAAGTTGGTAATGTCAAACATGTTTAATTCCTCCAGTAATTTTCTTACTGACCGTTCTAAGGTGGTGCCTCTTTTGTGGATACGTTTTGTTATTTGTGTTTCGTGTTTGACTTTGTCGCACTGTCTTGTCTGTTCCTTGCAGCATTGCGGTTACCTGCTGGGAAAGGGCTGACCTCTTGGCTCTCTTGTGTTGGGTGTTTTCTTGTGTTTTGTCACTTTGGTAGATGGTAATCTGGGTCATGTTTGGTACTTGATTGCATCGATTCCTGATTCCTTTTTTCTTACTTTTATGAAATCAGTAAAGATTAAATCAATAAAATGTGCAATATAGGTAAAGGCCACAAGGTCACAGTGCGTGCTCAAAAGGTAAGCCTAGGATAATTAATTTAATGCATTGGCACTTCACTTATCTCTGCTGCACAGAAACGCGCACTTTTTACTGCATATATTTTTATCGAGGTCATTGGAGCGTGAAATGTAGATCATGGCCGTGGGGTCAAAAGTGTGCTCGAAGGGTATGGAAATTACAACTATTATTGAAGTTTTGACACTCGCAGCTATTATAGCTGCAGATGAACACTGTGATATAAATTGTTTACAGATTGATAGGCAGACAAACAAACGGACAGATGGATGGAAATCGGAACGGTTTTCCATTATAGCATACACATAAAAACAACTACTAACAAATCAAGTCATCTGTAGTCATATGCTTACTACGTAGAAGAAAATGATATCACAAAACAGACAGACAGACAGACAAATAAATGGATGGTTAGACTTAATTTGAAATGTGAGGCCTGATCTGGAGTTGGTCCCAGATCAGGCTCAACAAAAAGCCTGATCTGGATCATAGCTGTTTGACACTCTGTAGGTATTCGTGAATATTGTTTTTCAAAACAAAGAAATTGATGACAAATAGTATGCAAAAATACTCAGCATGCAAAGAGTTAATAAGGGTATTTCTGGAAGCTACAGTGACTTTGCTGTTCAGGATCAAGATATCCTAGATATGTCCGCCACTACTAGGGTAATAGTTGATTCGTAAATACAGGCTGGATCAAATCAATACGCCATAGATATATATAGCCCAAAATCACCCTAGGTATTTAGATGTATGACATACTGATGTTATGGGAAATATAACACTTATCGACTATTAGACATCCATCCATCAACTCTTAAGCAATTGCTCATCTGAACCATTGCTAAAATGTCACATACATTAATTAACAGAAATCGTATATGAAAACAACCTAGTACTTTATTATAACAACAAGTCCCAAAATTATGCTTTTTCGTTATGATTAAAACCCCCATTCCACTGGACGGCGATTCCGCTACGATTCAAACCTTTGGTCAAAATGACACGAATCGTAGCAGAAACGGCAAGAGCGCAGTAGAAACGTAGTAGAAGCGCCTAGGTCGTAGTAGAAGCGTATCGCAATCTTCATGATCGCCACCTCACGGCGACTGTTTTGACCTGCTCAAAATGTTCGTAGCGAAATCGCCGTGAACTCGAAGCGCAACGGAAGCGTTGTCACATCGCGGTAAGATCTTCATGAGCGTAGCCGTATCGCGGCGGCATCGTGAGCATCGTAGCACACTCGCCGTCACATCGTGGCGAAATCGCCGAGTTATTCATCCGTGATGCAGCTACGCTCTGTGCGACCTTGCCACGCTCTGTACGCGCTCACTACAACCAGCGCGCTTACGCGGCGACTGTGCTATTTAGGCATAGTCAACCTTGGCGCTTCTGCCACGCTTCTGCTACGCTCTTGGTGTTCTGGCCAACTCCAGGCCTTGTTCAAGTGCTCTCCTAAAGTTGGTGTCGCTCTTTTGAATTCTATGACCAATTCTGAGCAGTTCCATTTTCATGTAATTGAAGAATGAAGAGCCATCTTCCATGCTCATTGCTCTTATTAGTTGGCCATAGTGCCCACATTGTAGCCGTCTGTTTTGGGATAATCATGGACGAGCCCAGGACCTATTGGTCCTCCGACTCCGTCTTACCTGGACCTTCGATCATCCAACATTATAGTCTGTGGTTCATAATGGCCAGCTGAGCAAAGCGACTTGAGCGCGTCTACCATCGGCATTCAATTGAACATCAATCAGTTGAACTTAAAATTTTATATAGAAATGATACAAAAGCGCAACGAAAGCGTAGCTCCATCGCCTAGGTCGTAGCAAGGTCGCAGCTGCATCGCCATAAGCGTAGACTAAGCGTAGCCGGCTCTTCATTGCCGCAGTGGAGTCGTAGCAGAATCGTAACGGAAGCGTAGTAGAAGCGTAGAAGAAGCGTACTGGAAGCGTCAAGCCCCCAAATTGTGTGGTTGTCTACGCTTCCGCGGCGATTTGGAATAATTTTAGAGAAATTCTGTGATCGCCATAAGTGTAGCGGAATCGCCGTCCAGTGGAATGGGGGGGGGGGGGGGGTTAGGAAGCGTAAGCATTTGACAAATGGTACTAACCAATGTGATTAGATAAGATCATGATTCACTTCGTAACGTAATTTAAAAACCTATAGCTCTCTTACTCTAAGCAAAATATACCCCTACCCCCACTATTTAGAGGATGATTCAATATAAAATGTTATGGAGTGTACTTTTGGTCATTTATATCAATTCATATTACTTGTAGGAAGTATTTTTATTATTATAAAGCTGAAAAAAGAAGACGAAGAAAATAATGGATAATAGGTGCCTACCCAGGAATCGCCCCTGGTCCGCTGGTTCAAAAATCCAACGCGCTAACTACTAGGCTACGAGGTCAGATCGTGCGCCGCCCAAATTAACCGTATATATATTGGACACACAATCAGAGTACCGGCCATATTCGTATTCGCATACACGGTATAAACTTGATAATTTTGTATTTTGTTTGGTTTCGCCAGATCTTTTGTACTGAGACGATAGTTTATAATAACTGGTTAATAGATTATTCAGACACATTATAGTTACTTTATTTTGTCCAGAAAATGCGGAAATATCCATCTGACGTACGCCTATCTACAACTGGTCGAAAGACGGGACCCAGACAACTTTCCCCGTTTCCCGCCGCATGAATGGCGCGCGTAGACCATACCCGAAATGGCCCTTAACGCACTTTGAAGATACAAAGAACTCCTAGTTGAGCCACAATGGGCATAGCCAACACCAACCCATCGTTGTAAGTTTTAGGTCAGGGTCAGTCAGTCTTAGGCCTAGCTCACCGTTGTGCACTTAAAGAGGAAACCAGATTCGGCTTATAAACAAGGCATGCAGAATGTCGCATACTATCCATTACGTGATAGATTACTTTTTTTTATAAAGTTTGAAACTATTTTGGTAAATTATAAATGTATAAGGAGCGTAAATAACAAACGTTATCAAGTTTCTGGCGATGGTCACTCATAGATCAACTCCGTTTGACTCAAATACTCATAACTCGAAGAAAAATATGTTCCCTTAGCCTTGGAGCTAGCGAGTATTCACATCTTTGGTCGGGTGGTATACTTTTCTAGTAGTTATCATTTTGTTCAATGGTCAACCATTTTGTTTCGAAAGCACAGGAGCCGTACTTTTCACATTTGTCAGCACCGATCTTTCGTAAGCATGTAGGGGCCGTAATAGTAGCATAAACATTTCTAGTGACACCATAGTATTAATTAAACAAGGGCAGCATGATACAAATTTTCACAAAAGTATGTTGTCGAATGCAATGTCATCATTTTACTTCACGTAGGAGTCGATGCGCGACAATTAACTAAAGACTAGTCCGCTACACGCAAGAAGCGTCGGCTTAATACTATTCAGTCAAATTCAACGTCGCCCCGCACCTTTACAGATTGGTGTATAATAACCTCCAACTGCCGCATATGAGCCGCGACATGTGACTTCCAACAATTTGACATTTTGACAAGTGTAGACTCGGACGAGCCTCTGCAGCCTCCTTTTAAGCTTAGAAACTCCAAATGGTGTTCAGTCAGTAGCTTAACACTCAAGCGACTAACAAAGGCGCTGATCAGACTGCGCGTATGCGCAGGCTGATCTGAGGTTTTGCTAGTCGCACAAACCACATTGTTGGAAATCTCATATTGCTTTTCTTTGGGTAAAGAGGTGAATCGTTATCTATACCCATACTCTGTATGTGAGAGCAGTGTAACAATCTGGTGAGAGTGACATATATTATAAGAACCATTTTATCAAGGTTGGGCACAATATTTCTCTTTGAGCTTTATGCAGAATCTGCATTCATGTTTAGGCTGGAATTTCGCAGCGTGCAATGTCTGAAATTTGGCTAATTTGTGAAACAGATTTCAGCATGCAGTACTTGATTAAGACACACGGTTGAAATCATCGACATAGTTACGCGTATCCAAAGTAGCCTGGGTCCAGTCGTCAATATTTTTGACAATATTTTCTAATGCTAATATTCTAAAAAATACAACATCAAAGGTATCAGAAAAAGAGAAAACCTACAAAATCTGAAAACAGCAGACTCGGTTTCATTGAGTCTGTTAATGAGAATAAATGGAAGGTCCAACAACTCTGACGCATCTAGCACCATCCTTAAGCGACATTCTGCTTTTTGTCAGGACCCTGTATTCCTTGAGAGCAAGAATATGAAATTAATAAACCGTTCCCTATATCAATGTGCTTCAAACTCCACGTTGCATAACGACAACAAGTTACAATGCTAGTTTTACCTAATAAATAATTGTGCCGTGACAGGTGATTTCAAACAATGTGGCACTTTGACGAGTGTAGACTCAGACGAGCCTGTGCAACCTCTTTTTAAGCTTAGAAACTCCAAATAATGTTCGGTCAGTAGCCTTAAAGTCATAGAATATTCAAGCGACTAGCAAAGGCTCTGATCAGACTGCGCGTATGCGCAGGCTGATCTGAGGCCTTGCTGGTCGCACATGCCACATTGTTGGAAATCTCATGTCGCGGCTCAATTATGTCTTAAATTTCCCATTATGGCATAAGCAGGCAAATACATTTACCTTTTAATTGTATCCTAAACAAATAACGCAAAATGTCAATTTTCAGACCATCAAAAAGTTTGACTTTAGATGCACAGCTGTCTGATAGGTATGGAGCTCGCTTAGTTACAGTGACTCCGCTTTTTGCAAGAAGGATTGATTGGGTTTTTTAGTGTGGCTATGCATCTTTTATTTATTATTTTTTCCCCATTTTGCGTAAATGTTCCTTGCAGGTTTTACTAAAAAATGGTTAAGTGTCGTCACTCGGCTCTAACGCTTTTTTCTATTTTATTTCACTACAGGGGCTCTAATTAATGATCATCTGAATGCTATCAAATAATAATTTGAGAATTTGTGTCAGACGAAAACATCATATTTTAAATGAATAAAGTGACTTTAAGCAGGGGGGCTATATAAAGAAATCTTTGTAAAGTCAAACCAGTGCATCTTTTTTATGCCGTGATAAAACGACCTCAGAAACGGACAACCTGATTTGACTTGTAAGATTACACCGAACGCAAACCAAATTAACAGCCAATGAAAAACGACACTTCATTATTGTAGCGTTGTTCATTGCAATTTTAATGGAAAAAGAGACCTATACAGAAAATAATGGTCATGATCAAATATCAGTGCACGGCTGATGCATGTACAGCTGACAGTTGACATTCATCCATAAAATAATAATTGTGCCAGGTGATAAGCGTATGTAAGACTCTAACATGAGTATGGGGTAGGGTATTCATTTGTATATGGACAACAATGAAACTGTTTCGTATTTTTATATGTTTCTTTGTTCTGGTAACCATATCCAAAGATCCATGTACCACATTCCAGAATAATTTTCATCCGAACCTAATGATTCAGTATTATTCTCATAAATATACAGACTTTCAACATACTGTCCAGTGACTAACATCTGGATTAAAACATGTTATTATTATGCGACTGTCTGCACGTCAAAGCTTGGTTATTAACCCAATTACGGTTCATAGCTATATGGATTCTTCTTTAATTGCACAACACTGGGTCAGACTTCAGACTCAATGACGACCCTGATGACCTAAAACATTCATCAGTGGGTTGATGCATGACGCTTGTCTTCGGCTGAGCCTAACGTGGCTCAACTTGAGACTTTCAATGACACTGACTGTCTTTAAGTTAAGAGCTATTCTCTTTGTTCATGAAAACAGCCCAGTAAATCTCAAAGTTTTATATTTACACACTTCATATTCGTAATTACTTTCATTAAAAGGTCTGTTTCTTGGCTAGATAAATGTTAAATTGCAGTTGTCCAGCTCTTTACCTATTTTACATAATCCACTTTCAAGATAGGGCTCTGAAGTACACTGCGATATGAAATAAAACAATGTTTTCACATGAACGAGGGATGTTTTCAGTCTGCTTCTTCGTGTGGTAAATATCCATATATTGGTGATTTATACTTGCAAATTTTTTATATTGCTTCATATTCTATGAAAAATGTAAGCTTCCATTTCGGTTAAAATCCTCCTTGATGCTACATTTTCTGGCATTCCATTGACAGAGTCGTTTGTGCGTGAACAAACACATAGCGAAATTTTATACGAAAATAATTTGTATCATTTTTCTGGTCGCTTTGATGTTCATTTTCAAGGAATATAGCCAATTTTGAAATTTCCATATTTAATCTCTCTCATAAAGTACCCCCAAGTACGTCAATTGAAATAAGAAAATCACTTTAATGAATGCCATCTCTGGCTTACACTGATGTGGGTCAGACAAAATACCGCGTTTCATCGATGTTTGCATGCGGATGCATTATTTGGACATTGTTACACGTATTAAGATGTACATAATCTGGCTGGCATTTTTCAGGCAATAAAATTATAGGAAACAAAAATGGTATACCACTCAGATGAGATACCCCTAGATATTGGTTTCAGTTTAACTGGTCTGCTGCCTATGCACTGTATGTTTTGAAACTTCGATACAATGAAAATTGTCCTTTCCTGGTACAAAGCCACAATAATAATTCTGATTTTCAAGAACCGTGCGTATTTTAGTGTTACGTATATTGCTTTAAATGACGTCAACGTAAGAGGGGGTAACGCAATGAAACCGTTTGCATGAGAAATCGGTATCGGCCAAAAGTTTGTATCGTTATATCCTATAAAAGGGAAATGAGTCAGAAAACTATGGATATGTGATTCATGCATGTTAGATGTTTGCTTCTGATAAAACAGCATGCCTTTCTACCTTTGTTGAGGTCAGTCTTTACAATTCGGAGAAAAATATATGCAGTGTATATTAGTGAGCTTTTTAAAAAGTCTGTAACTTATTAAAATTGGTAAGATAAAATAATGTTTTATGTACTATTTTAACGGCGACGCTTTGATCTTTCGTTTGGCATATGACATAAAATCTTAACGCGTTTGTGGATGGAGTTATGAGTAGGTTTTCATTACATATTGAACCCCCCCCCCCTCGTATTGCTCATTAATTGTCAGTTGTTGTTCACTGTGGGTGTCAGGTTTTCGTGTTTGGTCATTGTTTTGTGGTTCTTGGTGCCATTTTGAGGTTACAGGGTTCATACAGGCAAGTATGGGTAAAATTCAAGGACGTTTCAAGGACTTCTATATGCATCTCCAACAGTTTTCAAGGACTTAAAATACTGATCTAAGTGTTAAAATTTGACTTCAGAAATGCTAGACTGAGATAATGGAGACATTAGTATTAGAAAATTAGTATAAATTGTTGTGCCTATATTTGGTGCAGCATATGCTGCACCAAATAAAGGCACAACACTTTTATACTGATTTCGGTCTCTATCAACAGTGCTAACTCCTAGAGAAAATAGTAGAATTCAAGGACTTTTCAAGGCTTTTGAGTGATTTTCCAGTACTTTTCAAGGCAGATTTGAATTTCAAGGACTTTTCAAGAAAGCTCTCTGAATTCAAGTACTTTTCAAGCCTGTGCGAACCCTGGGTTAGCAAGCTTTGCTTTGATTGTTTTCTGTTTTACTGTATCCTGTGGTCTGTTCCTTACAGTATCATGGGTTCGTCTGCGGTTTGTGATTATGGCATTTCCTGGTCATACTCACACGTTCGCTAGATATTTTGTGACATATTGTCATTAACACTACAGAATATATCCCATTTAAGTTTATGTTCCACTCCCTCCTCTTTGACTATGTCAATTTTCCCACTTATCTTCTTTTTCCAAAGGGTATTTTATAGGTGTTACATGTAGTTACAAGTCAATAAATAGGGGTAGGTTTTTGTATTGATACACTTTACGGAAAAAAATGCCGATGCTTTGGTACTAACTGCTCTTCATACAACTGTTTGAGTCCAGTCTGGCAGAATGACGACTTTGTGAGACCAAAATCATTACACGAGATTCATCTTAAGTGTAAAACACATATGAGCCGCAACATGAGATTTCCAACAATGTGGTATGTGCGACCAGCAAAGCCTCAGATCAGCCTGCGCATACGCGCAGTCTGATCTGAGCCTTTGCTAGTCGCTTGAATATCCCATGAATGTTAAGCTACTGTCTGAACATTATTCGGAGTTTCTAAGCTTAAAAAGGGGATGCACAGGCTCGTCTGAGTCTACATTTGTCAAAATGTCAAATTGTTGGAAATCTCATGCCGCGGCTCATATAGTACTATAAAACAATGAGATTCCGACTGTGAGGTCATGATATATTTTGGCGCCAAATTTAAGCTATCAGTAGATCTTACAGTTATTGATTTGGGATATGCCTTACGTCATTGTCATAAACGTTTTGTGGAACAGGACCTATTTTGTCAAATAGTATTATTTTCTCTCAATGCACCAAAAACAGTAAGGCTGCGGCATTAACAGTTTGAGCTTTTGCAAATATATATAATCCAGACCAATCAATAAATTGAATTCATAAGCAATTTAATGCATGTTCTTTTTCTCATTATTATTATTATTATTATTATTATTATTATTATTTACCAAACTTCATTATAACATTTATACATGTGCATATATACATATGCAATAAAGCTACGTTGCGTATTTAAACATGTACAGCCTGGAATTCCTTGCTTCCTATTTATTCTCAACACTTCTGTTAGCAGAAACTATAAACTTGATTGTAATGGAAACAGCGAAACTCAACGTAGTTCATTTTTTGCGAAAAATCTGCATTTAAGTGATCCCACTGGACAATTCGGTACCCTTGAAGATTTGCACTTGGGTATAAATTGCATTAATGAATCGCGGAAGTTTTAATTGCTGTATTCGAGACGCATGTGCTGCGTCGATATTGGAACTGTGATCTAGTCGTTTGTGTTCTTTCTGATGTTTTTTGTGTTGTCTCGCTGGAGAGTGGTGGGAATGTGTGCTATGCGATGGCTGTTTTCCTGCTTTTGTGTTTGTCTGCGTGTGCTTGTGTGTGCGTACGCATATGTACGTGTGTGGGTGTGTATGTGCGCAAGTGTGCGAATGTGTGCGTGTGTTTGTGTGTCTTGGTAATTGCCCTTGATGGTACATGTACCCTGGATTTGTCTTTGATTGTAGCATATCCTTGTCAAATCATGGGCGGATTCAGAGGTGGGGGACAGAGGGTTCGGACCCCCCGCCCCTTAAAAATAACAAAAATATAGGATTTCTTAGCAAAACTGGTCCGGGTCGCCAGAAAAATCACAAAACTACCAAGCCAGCATTCAATGTTGGGCCATCATCGGCCCGCCAGCGAAACGCAAATTCAAATGATGGCCCACTTTTAGTGGTGATTGGTCTTCTCGCTCTCATTATCTAAAAACAAAACAAAACGTTGTCCCCATCTGGCAAAACGTTCTGGATCCGCGCATGCATATTCACTCATTTTATTTGAGTAGAGGTTGTTACTAATAATACTGCTTTCCAAACAGTCATTTGTCTACAAGGTTAAACATATACAGATAATAAACTTGAATATTATGAAGTTGAGATTTTGGCCCTTTTGTATGTCAGTACTGGGTCGGGAGGGTTTATGTTTTTGTGTTGTGTTTTATGTCGGGAGCCCCGAAGGCTCAAGCAGTGCTTGTCCTGGTTAAAAACCTCCCAGAGACGGGGGCACAGGCTATAGTCTCATCCGACAGACTGGTGGAGCTGGGGACACTGAGTACAAGGCAAGTGACTGAGCTTAAGAGTTGACTGATTTATGAGTCAAGTGTCCGGATATGAACGACGAATACGATACTGAAAGAGGGAATGCATTATCAAGAGCTTGGTTGCACGACTGAAACTTTGATGGCTGATATAGCAATGAACGCACTCTTCTGACTAATTGGCTTTGCAGACTTTGCTGACTGTTTCCTTAAGGACAGCGCGTTGTATGACGCTCACTAAGTAACAGGAGAACACAACAACACAACACGAAGTACACAATATAAATAGATAAATTCCATGGCGAAAATAAAAGCCAGATAAAGACATCATGAAATGTGCAATATAATGAGGCTCCTTTATCACGATGGTTTGGAGAGAGTCTAGGGAAAAAAGACAAAAGAGTTTGGTATCATCGCACATAGGTACAGATAAAGTAAAGGAAAGTTTTTTTATGCGTAAAATTGTGATTATTTTCGTATTCGTTAGCTCGAGCATATATCTGAGGGTGTCGATGGGGTTTACTGATTAGCGAATTGTGGCCCTAAAATTTAACGATTGGCGAATTTTGGCCCTAAAATTTAACGGTTAGCGAAGTTTTAGGGTTATATTTACCGAACACCGGAAATGGGGTGCTAGTGACAAGCGAATTTTGGCCTAAGAATATAATGATTAGCGAACAACAAATCAGGTAAGAAAGATAAATGTATTTTCGGTTCAGCACTTAGATGATGCCTGATTTTGTTGTTCCACTGTTTGCTAACACAAAAGTAATCTTCAGGGTCTGCAGCAGACCTTTCAGTTTGGAAAAGGTCTTGAAACGTTCACGATGAGATATCTTAAGTGCCGATATGCCTGCTAGCCTGTGCTTTTGATAAAAACGATGCCATGTTATATAGCATCTATGAGATGGGCCTGCTCTACTTACTGTCATAAATGTCCTATTCAACAACCTAAAAGATGACACTATATCAACTAGTCGCAACCCCATACAATAAATAACAGGCACTAAGCTTCTTTTTGGCATAAATGGGTCAAATCAACCTTTAAAGTGCCAATCACAATAAAAGTAGTCTGTGTTTGTCATCTGCTGAAATGTTCTTGAAGCCTCTTTGAGAAATAGTGTAGACCTAGGAGCAGTCTGATCCGGCCCACACTGTTTGCCTCTGTCCTCATTATAGTCAATAGTGTTGGCAAATATATGCAACAAAAGACATAAACTGGCGACATTTTCAGATGCAGGTTTTCTGCTATGCTTTATGCGTTAAGATATGATATTTTCAAATAAACATACGCTTTGAAATCCCTAGAGAGAAAGAGTTATCGCAAAAGACACCATAAGCGACATACTTTAAGTTCTAAGAGATTAGTAAAATAACACTAGCACTTTTGTGAGGTTGGCGCCGTGAAACTAGTTTAAGCCCTCCAGTGAAAATATTTTTACTGACCGTTCCAAGGCCGTGCTTCTTTTGTGGATCCTTTTTTGTTATTTGTTTTCGTGTTTGTCATGCTTTCTTGTCTGTTCATTGCAGGCTTGTGGTCACCTGCTGGAAAAGGGCTGGCCTCTTGGTTCTCTTGTGTGTGATTTTTTGTGTGTATTTTAGTCACTTTCCCGTGTGGTGTCCTGTGTCAGGTGTGGTACTGATTGTATCAATTAATGATCTCTGCCTCCTTTGAAACTTACTTTACAAATAAATTTGTCTTTGCGATCTTCCTACTGCACACCAGGCAATTCGATGATGATGTCCAAACGTCAGTGTATGGAAGAACATTGCTGTTGATGTCCAGACGTCAATGTGTGGTATACACTAACACTACATTAAAAGAAATAACTAAAGATCTTGCTAAACGCAGCGCATAGATACTGTGAAAATGACATGGTTTTGTATTTACAAATGATTTAATCAAATCCATTGATCTAAACTAATTACGTGTAATAAAGTAACTCTTTGAATTTCTCTTCTGGTAGAAAAGTGACTTTGCTTATGAGCTTATTTAACTGAGCATTCATATTTCAACATAATATATTTCGACATTTTAAGTCAAACAGATGGTTATATATATGCAGCTCTGTAATGATAGTTAAACGTCTATATTCTTGGGCGCAGATTTCCCCACTGATATATGTTTACGATTGGAGACGAATGGTCTGGTTTCCATCAGTATTAGAATACGATAATATGACCAGAAAATGGCAAAATTACAGCAAGGACGCACACGCGCATGCACGCACGCATGCACGCTTACAGACACACACACACACACACACACACACACACACACACACACACACACACACACACACACACACACACACACCTTAAGCAAACCAACCGGCTCTCTTACTCAAGGGGATAATAATGACCCGAAAAATATAAAACGAGGATCGAGACATCCCACCATAGTAGTAATGGATGCCGGTATCCATCACTACTCACGATGGCTGAGGCTGCTGCTAACACTGTGTATACTCCGTTATTTGGCAAACAGTGAAAACACAGATGAAATGCCACATAATGCGCCATTTGATCAGCGTCTACACTGTTTGCTATGACCATAAAATATTCAACGAAAGGAAAATACATTTTTATGTGGAAATTATGACCATTGATCCCTCAGTATATACAATGGACCGTCCCAATTGTTTACTGCATGAAACCGAAAGGAAGATTCCATTAGGGCATAAAGGGTTAAAGGCATCAGGTTGGAAATTCTATTGCTGTTAATTCATTGTTTGTCGTTGTCCCTGTTGCATATGTGAGTTTTGTGTTTGACCTTGGTATTGTGGCGTGGCCCAGCTAGCCTTGATCGTCGGGCCATCAACGGCCCGTTGTTAACGTTGTGTGCTAGCTGGGTTTCTAGTTTGACAATTATCTTATTGAGGAAGAGGGAGCTGGCTGCCTTACATTGACTGTGTTCTTGATTTCATGTGTGCGTCTTTCAGTTAGAATGTCTCTTCCTCACGGTA
Source organism: Loripinus fragilis (assembly GCA_964019695.1). NCBI lineage: Eukaryota > Metazoa > Mollusca > Bivalvia > Lucinida > Lucinidae > Loripinus > Loripinus fragilis. The sequence goes on along the minus strand of OZ026519.1, from coordinate 19,201,603 downwards.
CCATTATTATCTTTGTCTGTGATCCCTGATATTTGCGTTTCCTGGTCATACTCACTCGTTTCGTAATTATCGAATGATAACTGAATATTAGAAAGACAACAGCTTAGAACATAATAGCCATAATAATTGTATACAGCATCTCAAGGGCGTAGCCAGAAAGCTGAAATATAGCGCACCTCAAAGGGAGCCTACTGAAACAAGCAGGATTCTTGTTAGTTGCGTCCCTTTGTAAAATGGGGATTTCTCTTAAAGGAAAGAATTTGCTCCCATAGGGAGCGATTTCTTTCCTTTAATTGAAGTCTGGGAGCAAATTCTTTCCTTTAAGAGAAGTCCCTTATCGTATGGAAATTACCACATTAGGTGATTTTCATTAAATGTGATCAATTTTTAATACGCAATTGAGTAACTGCGTAATGGGAGCTAGGCAAATGCATCTCATCGAAGTGGTTGTTTTAAGCACCCAAACATGCGTTCGAACTAACGAATACGAAAATAATCACAATTTTACGCATGAAAAAGGTTCCTTTATTCTGACCTATGTGCGATAATACCAAACTCTCCTGCGTTTGTTAATTTGCCTTTTTTTCCCTAGACTTTCTTAAAACAATCGTGATATAGGATTCTCATTATATTGCACATTTCATGATGTCTTTATGTGGCTTTTATTTTCGCCATGGAATTTATCTATTTATATTGTGTACTTCGTGTTGTGTTGTTGTATTCTCCTGTTACTTAGTGAGCGTCATACAACGCGCTGTCCTTAAGGAAACAGTCAGCAAAGTCTGCGAAGCCAATTAGTCAGAAGATTTCGTTCATTTCTATATCAGCCATCAGCAGCCAAGCTCCTGCTAATGCGTACACTCTTTGAGTATCGTATTCGTCGTTAATATCCGGACACTTCACTCATAAATCAGTCGACTCGTAAGCTCAGTTAAATGTCTTGTACTCAGGGGTACCGAGTTCGGTCCCCAGCTCCAACAGTTTGTCGGATAAGACTTTAACCCGTGTCCCCATTTCTGGGACATTTTTAACCAGAACCACTGCTGGTTGAGCCTTCGGGTGCTCCCGACATAAAACACAAAAACACAAAAACCATTAACCCTCCCGACCCAGTACTGGTTACTGCCAAGGAACAGCCAGAACATGTTGCTTGTTTAGTCTGGGTTTTTTTTTTTCAGTTCATGTTGTCAGTAGTTAGAACCGAAAGAAGTTAGTTTAAAACTAACAGTTGGGACAGATGCGGATCGGATGTGTTCAGGCCACTATCAAGATTCCACATTGTCCGCAGTATTACTCGTACATGTAATCACGTTACTTATCGTAGCCTGCTAATTGGGTTTTGATTTCACTTGGCAGAGTTGATCACTTCTATGACCTTCGTAGATAGTTGTTCAACTGGTTCCAATTGGTATTTTAACTAGGTCGAATTACCCAAAATAGATTTTCAGAATAAAAACTTCAACTATATATAGCCTTAATAAATACACACGTGAAATAAAAATAACAAAAAGGATACACAAAAGAAGCACCTCCTTGGCACGGTCAGAAAAAAAAAATCACTGGAGGGCTTTAACATGTTTAACGGTACCAACCTTACCCTTAGTTCATATGTGGATCAAGACACATGTGGGAAAGTGACAAAAAGACAAGAAAACACAAAACACAAGAGAGCCAAGTGGTCAGCCCTTTCCCCATCAGGTGACCACAAGGCTGCAAGGAACAGACAAGACAGCATTGCAAAGGCAAACATGAATTGTAACTAACAAAAATGATCCACGAAATAAGCACCGCGTATAAACGGTCAGCAAAAAACAAAACAAAACAAAAAACAACAACAATGGATGGGAGTTTAACACTTTCGCTGCCAAGCACCTAAAAAAACCAATACCTCAGTGCCAAGCATGTTTCAAGGACTCCTGAATATTGAGGGTATATGGGTTCATCACAGGGTATAACCAGAGCCATTCAACCTATTGCTGTGAAACTTTCACAGAAGGTTGCTAATAAATTAAACATTCATTTGAATCAATAATTATAAAAATAGTCACGTGACCTTTGTCGGCCATTTTGGAAGCCATATTGAACATAAGAAAAAGCCTATAAACAACTGTTTTATGAAAAAAAAGATATAACATCCATCTACACCAAGTATCAAACATAATAATCTATTTGGATATAATATTGTGTAATCAGAAATAAATCGAAATATTGCAGTTGAAGGGCTTAATTGCGTCCTGTATGTCATTCCCTTGGACATGTTTTCGTTGTTTTGACGTCCGCGAAATCTAATGACATTACAAATATCTTTGTAAAGTCTATTCTTGTACAGAAAATTGCGCAAGTCTTCCATATACGATATTATTATGTCTCCCGAACATTTTGAAATAAAGAACAAAGATATGCGTCCCTTATAACGGTTAAAGATAGATTGCTATCAACAATGCCTCTAAATTTCGACTGTAGTCGCGGTTTGGCAGTGAAAGGTAAATTCGACAACAGTCGCGGTTTGGCAGCGAAAGTGTTAACGGCGGACACATTCATTTAAGCTGACAGCAGGTGCCCCGTAGGCATACCCAACCTCTTAATGACGCCCTAAATCACAGGCGAGCAGTATAGTACCATTTTAGTCTTGTTTGATATGTGACGATATTGGAAAATGTTGTCTACGTCCAGTTTTAGGCGTCGTTTTACGAGTTTGTATATAACTCGTCTATTTACGTAATTATCTTTTTCTTCGAAATGCCGTCGAAATCATAAAATGCACCAATGTTGACAATAAACTTAAAACAATAAGACACTGAGACAATTTTATTGTGCATTTATATTTGTGTATAGTTCGATACGTATCAATACACCTCTGCTACACATAGTTAATAGATTGGTTGATGCATGCGCGGGCGGAGCATCAAGTACATGTTACAGTAAAACCTGTCTAAAACGGCCACTCTCAAAAAGACCCAAAATGGATTTTAAGACCAATTATCGCTTAATGCATGTCAAAAGTATTGCAGAATGCTCAAAGGGGAGCATTCTGGAATACTTTTAAGTCGCTCGTAGCAAATATAGATAGGATACTTTGCAATAAGAGAGTAACAAAGGCTGGTCTGCACCTTTGTTGTTCGCATCCCCCCACCCGAAGACAGGTTTTCTCGCTTCGAGACCCATATGTGATAAATACTTAAATCTCACGTGCTGTGGCCCAAAACAATGGCTTAGCCAGAACGCTTATAAGGTTACGCAAATCAAAGGGAGAATACTGAAATGAGTAGTTTTCTCATCAGTTGCGTCCATTTTCGAAATGGGAACTTCTCTCAAAGAAAAGAATTTGCTCCCAGGGGGAGCGAATTCTTTCCTTTGAGATGAGTTCTTTGTGGTTTAGGAAACACTGCTTCAATATTAGACGACTTCCCCTGGGTTTTCATTACGCACGTATGTAACAGCGTAATGGGAGCTACGCCCATGCAAATGAGTAAAATGTGCGTAGACGGCTGCTTTTATTTCTACATTCATTTCTTTCTCCGTAATCATTTTGCATGCCGAGTTTCATGCTTTTGTTGTCCTCTGCTGACGTTTTTTTTCAAAATTAACTGTTTTAAAAACTTTTTTTTCAGAGTATCAAACGGTTTGGATCAGGTAGTACGTCATTCCTGACCTGTGTCCAAACTGGTTGCAAAGGTTATCAGCAGAAGACACAAGTCGCCGCTAGCAAGGAAAGAGTTATTACCAAGATACATAATAAATAAATATAATTAGATACCAATAAATGCAAGGTTGGCATTAATAATTTAAATTAGATTCCCCTGTTCACGTTCAAATACATAATCTGTATCCGTAAAATATTCCCATGAGTCTCATCAATATACTTCCACGGTCATGCGCGGATCCGAAAAATCACAAAAATATAGGGTTTCTTAGCAATACTGGTCCGGCTCCCTTGAAAATTCACAAAGCTACCAAGCCAACATTCAGTGGGCTATCATCGACACGCCAGCGAAACGCGATTTAAATGACGTTTCGCTGGCGGGCTATAAATGGCCCGCTTCTAGTTGTATCAGTTGGATCCTCTCTTCTCTCATCAACTAAAAAAAGAAAAACAAACCTTATAAAAAACAACCTTATCAGAGTTGGACCCCCTCTGACAAACATTTCTGGATCCGCGCATGAAGTTGCAGGCTTTACATAATAACTTGCGTTTATGGTAAAACAGGGACCCTCTTTTAAGAGGATAGACTGGGGTCGAAGGGTAACCACCGTCGGCGGATTCACTGCGTTGTGTCATTGATGAGCAAGGCATTTTATCCCGCTGCTTAGTACTGGCTCAACCCAGGAAGATAGGAGATCGCCAAGACATGGCTGAAACTGTTGACTGGGACGTAAAGCATGGAAAAAACTAAGGGGATATAACTTTTGTCTGATGTTCAGTATTTAAGCTATGCATTATATTTATTTTTACGAGCTACATGTTCACTATGATCTTTCTTGCAATTTTAGTTTTCTTTACTGTGATGTGGAGGGAGTTGAATTAAGCCGTGTCTCCTGGTCCTGTAGAAAGACATCGATGAAGCCAAACCTATATGAGCAAGCACATGCATTTTTGTTCTTATCGCATATGCGCAAAAACTCTAATAAACGACCATTCTGATTATATGGATGTGAAGTTGTGCGAGGTTTTTGCATGTTTGATACGAGATTTCGGTTTCCGATTAACAACGAAGCAAAACTACATATTAACACTTTCGCTGCCAAACGCGCGACTGTAGTCGAATTTACCGTTCACTGCCAAACGCGACAACAGTCGATTTAAAGGCACAGTTGATAGCTGTCTATTTTAACCGTTATAAGGGACGCAAATCTTTGTTCTTTATTTCAAAAGGATCAGGGGACACGATAGTATCTTATATGAAGATCAGGGGCGGACTTAATTTAGCAATTTTAGAGTACTCTGCGTACGCCAAAACAGCAACCTAAAACAAGGAAAACTGGGCACTTTGGAGTACTCCGGAATAAATCAAGCGTTACAAATATTTCCACACATGCTGGCAGTGTTCTGCCATCTTGTTTTGGAACAGGTCACGTGACTGTTCTGTCTACACCACCTTGGAAGACGGAGTACTCCGGCGTACGCCGGCACACATGTTCCAGCACACTTGATTTCTGTTCTGCCTGTTCGGAGTGAAAGGAGTAAAGGAAACAGCTAAATCAAGTCCAAAGCTAAACCAAGCGACACAAATATTTCCGTACATGCAGGCAGTGCTCCACCATATTGTTTTGGAACAGGTCACGTGACTGTTCTGTCTACACCACCTCGGAAGATGGAGTACTCGGGCGTAAGCCAGCACAAATAATCCAGCACACTTGATTTCTGTTCTGCCTGTTCGGAGTGGAAGGAGTAAAGAGAACAGGGCCGGACTTGATTTAGCAATTTTAGAGTACTCGGCGAACGCCAGAACAGCAACTTAAAACAAGTAAAATTGGACACATTGGCGTACTCCGGAATAAATCAAGCGATGCAAATATTTCCACACATGCAGGCAGTGCCCGGCCATCTTGTTTTTGAACAGGTCACATGACTGTTCTGTCTACACCACCTCGGAAGACGGAGTACTCCGGCGTACGCCAGCACAGCTGTTCCAGCGCACTTGATTTCTGTTCTGCCTGTTCGGAGTGGAAGAAGTAAAGAGAACAGCTAAATCAAGTCTGCCTTAGCTAAGTCAAGTCTGCCCCAGAGCAATTTTTTGTACAAGAATGGACTTTTCAAAAATGTTTGTAATGTCATTAGATTTCGCGGAAATCAAAATTATCGAAAACATGTCAATGGGGATGATATACAGGACGCGTTAAGCCCTTCAACTGCTATATTTTGATTGATTTCTGATAAAACAATATATCAGAAGAAATCCTGGTGTTTGATACTTGATGTAGATGGATGTTTTATCTTTTTTTTTGCATTAAATAGTTGTTTATAGGCATTTTTAATATTTTCAATATGGCTTCCACAATGGCCACCAAAGGTCACGTGACTTTCTGTTTTATTATCGCCTCAAATAAAAGTTGTATATATGAACAAAATTCTGTGAAAGTTTCACAGTGATAGGTTGAATGGTTCTGGAGATACTCTGTGTTGAACCCATAAACCCTCAATATTCAGGAGTCATTGAAACATGCTTGGCACTGAGGTATTGGGTTTTGGAGGTGCTTGGCAGCGAAAGTGTTAATAGCGCCCGTGAGATGTCAACCAGTCTAAACATATGTTGTGATGCTCAGAATAACGGCTCATTGCGACTGTTGTTTGGGGTAATCGAAACGTAGATTTTGGATGAGTATTATACTTACCTCCTCTTCTTTCGAGGCCTGCAATACAAAGCATACTGCCGATATACGTAATTGTTCTCCAGTTTTGTTACAACTATGCTAGTGTTGTATTAAGTTATTTACCAATATAAGCTTAGCATATTTTTTATGGGACATTGGAAAACAGTGAAGAACCAGATCAGACGCCACAGAACGCGTCGTCCGATCAGGTTTTATGCTGTTTGCTTACTTTAAGGGACATAGACAAACAGTGCAGAACCAGATCAGACGCCACAGAACGCAGTCTTTGATCAGGTCTGTGGTGTGTGCTTACAGAATGTACTTATAAATTAAACCATTTAAGCATAGCGTCGGCAAGAGTGCAGAACCAGACCAGACGCCACATAATGCGGCGTCTGATAAGGTTCTCTGAATGTACTTAAATAAATTAATCAGAATTCGGCGTCCGATCAGGTTCTGCACTGTTTGGTTTAAAATTTGAATTAAATTGAAACTTACTACCCAACTACCAGAAATGGATTAATATGTACCCAATTGAAAATGGAGGTAACTTTCATCAGGCATATTTGGGTTAACAATTCTATTCTCTTCTATTTTAGACAGCAAACAATGGCCTTCAAAAGACATATACAGTTCTATGTGGTAGCAGTGAGCGTCGTAACGATACTATCAGTGCAAGGATATCCAAACATACCTAAACTACCATGTGAAAAATGTGACATATCAAAGATTCATCCTTGGGGAATAAAAATGATGTCACCTATCTGTGGTCCCTGTGGCGACATCTATGGACTAGGATATGAATACTGCTGTATGTGTCATGAACACTTCCGGTTGGCATGTGAGGTGGCGACTGAATCTACCAGATAGTGGAATCAACTGTTCATCTTCTACTAGATAAAGTATACAAGCTATATCTGGTCTCGCCTTTTCACCCATTCACCAGCCCCAGGGAACATATACACACACACCAAATATGCGGCAATCAAAAACGTTCTTAACAATCGACGAATGCGGATCAATAATCGCTAGAAACATTGTTTTCGATTGCCATTGTCGCCTGTCGGGCGACAAATGACAATCGAAAACTCTGTTTCTAACGATTATTGATCTACGTTCGTCGATAGTATTATCGTTTTTGATTGCCGCCTATCCGGTGTGATATACAGGACAGATAATTTAAAGATGAAAATAACAACAACTTTAGTTCAAAGCTTTCATGTATTAATATTTCAGCAAGGCCATGCAAACATGGTTCTTATGATAAATGCGTTAAAGTACTCATTAATATTTAATGCTGGGTGATGTTGCATAATGTCACGACCAAGGACCAATTACGTTAATATACGTAATTAATTAGATTACAATATGAATTACAATACGATTTGTTTAAAAATACAAGTGCAAGTACACAGCTTTTGAGCAAAGTAATTAGTTAAATTCAAATACTTTGCAAATGTAATAAATTACTTTACAATAACACGCGCGACTGCGATTTTAGAGACTTCGTCAGATTTGGTATTTTTAGAAATTTAAACGTAAACCTTCTAAAAATCCCGAGTAACTTTAACAGAACAGTTTGATTACATTCTGAGGAGTTGTTACATTATATCAATTGATGCATCTTCAAAATAGCATGAAATACACTTGTATCAGTCTTGTATCTTTTTCTTCTTTTCTTAATGTATGTAGGTTTTTATTAGTACGAGGTAAGATACAAATGGTCATTTTTATACAATCTGCCATTTGCCAACGTTCTCAAACTATATATAGTAGCTCACTACACATTGATCGGGGATTTGTTTTGAAAATCTGTAAGGCGCAACCATGTCCACTTGGGATTTATCTTTAGATTATTAAAAATATTTAATTGTTAAAACGTATATACAAGAGAAACCCTGTTACTAAAAGGGTTTAAAACCCATTTATGCAAGACACTGGTCAAGATACATAGATACGTCATAAAGATTAGTTAACTTATTAGTATGTCACATAACCATTAAGCAAGCGAGTATCCCGGGGGGGGGGGGGGTACTCTAATTTTTTTCTTCATGCTTAGGCTCAGGCCCAACATCAACCGTTCACCCCCTAAAAATATCAGAAATTTCAAGCACCCCAAAAAAATATTTGAAATTTTTGCAACCCCAAAAAATATCCCAATTCTGTATATTTACGTTAAGAAAAGACCCTAAAATACATAGAAATACCCCCTAAAACTAGTCCAATTTTGGGACGACCACAAAAAAATATCCAAAAACTTTCATACCCCAAAAATATTCATTTCTGAAAACCCTAAATATTTGGAATGTAAAAATTTGAACCCAAAAAAATGACCCGAGCCTATGTATGTATGAAAATATCAGAATATCCCCCCCCCCCTATAACGAGCATGGCCAGGAATGACACAATTACTGACAGCAGACCAGTCGACGGCACCGCGAGGAAGGGACACACTACACAGACAGCCTTGACCTAGATAAAATAAGTAAGTGAGTATGATCAGGAAATACCACAATCACAAACTGTAGACCAACCAATGGCACCGTGAGGAAGAGATACAGGTCATTTACAGTAATAAGACATCCAAAAGACGATAAAAGCGAAGCAACCATCTCTCTTTTTCTCGTCAAGATTGCAAAACTAGAAAGAACATATAGTAATGCGTACCAAAAACAAAGACCAACACAGAACTCCCACAAACAATATGGGAGGTACATAAAACAACAAACCAACAACAACAGAACCACCGCCTTAGAACGGACAGCAGCCTAAGCTACCGGGGGGGGGGGGGGGCTTAAATTCACTTTACTGGCGCCAAATCTTCGCCCTTAGATTCTGTAGGTGTTAAAACGCAAATATTGTTAATTCGCATGGAGGCTTCCTTACTAATGCAACGCATCATCACAGAGAAACAATCTAATCAAATTAACACACCATGATGAAACAAAGAGAAGGAATGGTGACTCACAGATAGTTAGAGCTAAAGAAAACCTGAAGTTAACCGTGGATCCTTCTAGTGGGACATAGGCAAACAGTGGAGTCCCAGATCGGACGCCACAAAACGCGACATCTGATCAGGGTCTCCACTGTTTGCTTAAAGCATGTTCTATTAAAATTTGAATAAAAATGAAAAACATCACCTGACAACCATTAAAACGGAAATGGACTGGTCAAATTGATGAGTGGGAATTCCATTTGCCTTAGATATGTTAATACACAAAGTTAATACACAAGGTAAAGCGAAGAAACCAATACGACAATTTACACTGGTAAATGTAAACGTCGATTTGCTGGTATTTACGCGTATTGCCGGTACTTAAAAGACCGGAAGTGGTAGATATTGGTGTTAATACTATATATAAAACATGTCATATGCCTAAAGGACTATAGAATTAGATCATTTTTAAGTACGGCATGAAATTGACGATTTATGTAAGCATTTAGGAATAGATTCGAGTACCGATCTGTATGATCGGTACTCGGATCTATTCCTAAATGCTTACATAAATCGCCATGCACATACTGAATACTTAAAAATGATTGAAGTCTATAGTACCTTTGACATATGGTATGATTTTCTATATAGTATTAACACCAATATCTACCACTTCCGGTCTATGAAGTACCGGTAATACGCGTAAATACCACCAAATCTACGTATACATTTACCAGTGTGTAGATATGCTAATACACAGAGTTAATACACAGGGTAAAGCGAAGAAACCAATACGACAATTGGCAAACTAGAAAGCGCACCAAGAACCACACCACAAGACAAGGCCCTGAGGTTATAAAACTTTTTTCATGCTCAACTCAACTGAGCATGTTATTTTAATTGTTCAAAAAATCTAAAATGCTGAAAAATAATGATTTTTCTTGCTTTCAAATTTTCAGATGTTGTATTTATCTTGCTAATAAATATTAAAATGCCAACAATTGTTGGCATTTTAACATTTATGAGCATGATATATTTCATGCTAAGTTGAGTTGAGCATGGAAAAAGTTTTATAACCTCGAGCCAAGGACTCAATGCAAATCCCCTACACCCAATTGGAGCAACATCAAACAACAGAACCACCGCAACAAAACATACAGCAGCCAAGGAGGACCGGTAGTAGGATAAAACACATCCATCTGGCTGCATGTAAAGCTTCGCTCCATAGTCACTATTATTAAAACAGAAAACCAGGGTCTTCATTAAGCCCGCGGGCCGAGTCCGGACCCGGCTGGTATAGCCTGAAGAAGCCAAGTAAAACACATCTAGATGGTTCTGCTCCCCGCCCAGGGGGAATTTTTCAGACTATAATTTTTATATAGCCCAATGTCTTACAAGTTTATCAAAACATGTAAGCCCACTGACAAGTGTCGGGTAAGCCTGTAACATCCTGTTACATACGTTACCCGCCGAAAAATTGGTCAATTAAATGGACTGTTTAAAAGTCAAAAATCTCATAAGAGACATTCAAATGAATTAAAGTGAAACGTTTCTATATAGCCCAATAATAAAGCTACAAAATCTTATTATTTAAAACATAATTATGCTATCCACAATGTTACTTATATTTTGCATTACTATCCTATTTCTGGGAGATTATTATGCCTGTCGTTTCTTCTGAAATGTTTATTACTGATTATTGAGTCTATTTTTTATGCTGCCACATAGACAATAAACTGCAAAGATCAACTCCCTATCTTTTATAGATAATCTTTTGTAGACATTTGAAAATAGCTACCTTTTTATATTTCAATAATTACAAACGTATTTTTTGCTAAAAAAACATGGAATAAAGTCATGCCGTTAAAAATATATTCAGCTGACACGTTATGAGAGTGTTACCAGCAATAAATAATACTTAAGTAGCATGCTAATCTTGAAACCATAATGCAAATAGTGACATACCTAGCATCCAAAATCTGCTTTTAGAACTCCTTCCCCCATTGAGGAGTTATTTTGTACACTATGATTTCCTATAGCTTCATTCAGTGGCCATAAGTGAGTTCCCAAAATGGCAAACATTGTTTCAATTGTAAAAATTAAGTACATTTAAAATTTGTATAATTTGAAAACGAGGAATGCAAATTGTCTGAATTTTTGAACATATCACTATTTGCTATTTTTCAATTTAAAAATGCTAGATTATTATAGAAATAATATCACCTAGAGTTTGTGGGTTTTATTCATTTCGACCACCCCTGATTTCTGGAACAGTTTGAAAATTGGATGTGGGTTCTAAACTTCTTTCGTTTTTACATGACTATAGGTATTGCTTATTTTCTATATATTTTGTGCGATAATGGTGCTAATTTGTTATAATCGTGAGCTGTGAACAAGATGTGTTCACATCTTCCTAATTTATTCACCGTCATATTAGGGGTGGGTGGGGTATTTGTACCCCTGACCCCAAAATCTAAATTATTGAATGAATCCACATGGTAACTTAGCAACACGTATCAGTCTTTCTAGGGTCTATATATGAGTGTTTGAAGCAATAAGTCTTTAAATGTTTCATTCTTTCAAATCGGAAACACAGCACTCAGCGATACCAAACCCTTTGGTCAAATTTTGCTTTACGAGGGGCTACCCAAACTTTCATACGGAATCATTGGACAGTTCTTCTGAAAAAAATAAATGTTCTGTGTAAAGTGTAACCCCAAATGGTACTCCCAACTGAAAATAATTATTACACAAATATTATATCACTGGTAATGCTGCTTGTGGCACCAATATCAGGACTGGCAGTGAAAATAAGCATTTTTTTTAGGATCCAATAATAGCTTATATCCATCAACATTTATTAAAAAATATTATTTTCAAACAGAACACTGTTATGATACCTCACAAAACATACATACCCCATATCCCTGTATTTGTTTAATCCATTTGTTTGTTGCAGCAAAAGTATACTGCAGCGGATCATTTTCATGGCATTATTTTCTGTCCAGTTATCTGCTCTTCATAATTTTGTTTTCAGTGTCTATAATAAATTAAATCTTTATTTTATCTCCTTGTTATATCTTGATTTATATGTTTTAGGAGATGATGCATTGATAAGTTAGGGGTCTTGCATGCAAACCAAATATTTATGTGTCTTGATCCACATCTGAATTAAGTGTGAGGTTGGCGCCGTTAAACTGGTTTCAGCCCTCAAGTAAAATATTTTACTGACCGTTCCAAGGCGGTACTTCTTTTGTGGATCTTTAATGTTTTTGTTCTGTCTTGTGTTTGTTATGTCTTTGTGCGCGTCTGTTTGTATGTGCTTTGTGGTCACCTGCTGGGAAAGGGCTGACCTCTTGACTCTCGTTTGTGGTGTCTAACTGTGAGTTTGTCACTTTCTCATTGGTATCCTAGGTCAGGTGTGGTACTAGATTGTATCGCTACCTGATCTTTGCACCCTTACTTACTTTAACAGAATGTTTTTCAGTACCTTTCAAATATTTCTGCAAATTTTCAGTAAAAAAATATCATAATCTGACATTTTTGCAGCATTTTTTCAACATCTGCTATCTTTTTTGAAGAAATGAAGCCAATGTTTGTGATACACAATATCTCCATAGCAAAAGATGACGACATCATACAATTTGGTGATGACGTAAACGAATTATCATTTGAGGAAACTGTCTTGATTGGCTTGAAAAGACCATTGTTTCAGACCATATTTTTTGTCAATTTCTTGTAACCTGATTTAAGAACTCAATTATGGCCACTGTGTACATTAAATATATATATATAAGAATATAAGATGCAAAATGACACATGTAAGCTTCTGGAAGTAGGAGCTTCACTGCGTTACAGCTATGTTAACTCCGTTACTCTATAAAAGTCTCAAGTTTTATTGTGCAAATATAAAAATAAATCTAATTCTTATTTATCCACATGCTCATTGCATTAAACGCTCTTAAATAAATGAAGCCAACAGCCAGTATGCAACAAAACAATCTGCATCTATGACAATAATGTTGTATACGTTACATAATTTCAAATATTTTACTACAGCTGTATTTAGTACAGGGATGGAGTACTCATACTCTTACTTGTACTCATACTTACTCGAGTTCTTATTTTCCAGTACTTAGCTGTACTCTGTACTTAGCGAAATTCATGAGTACATGTACTCGTACTTACTTAAGTACTGTTACAAAAAACCCTGTACTCGTGAGTACATTACGAGTACTATTGAGAACCTTTTTTTGTTTAAATTTCAATCAGATAGGAAAAAAAGTTTATTGTTTCTCAGGCCCTCCCTCATCTGTTTCAAATTCCCCTCATCTGTCTTTTTTCAGACTTGAAAAAAGTGACCTCATCTATTTTTTCAGATGCCAAAATCAAAATATTGGCATTTTTATGGTTAAAATGAACGAAAAAGGTGCCCCATTATGTTTTGATCAAATAAAAAAAAGGATAAAAATGTGGCCTTATCTTGGTTTTTTTGAGGGGAAAAAATATAAAGAAAAACAGCCTGCCTCATCTATTTTTCATAAAAGTGGCCTGAGAAACACTTGATTATTTTTTAGCCATATCCTAATATTCAGAAAAAAATGTATTTTACCTATCAAGCTTTTTTAGGTTACGTTGACTTCTTTATTAACAATGGTCTTAATCAAAGGCCTAATGATGCATATAATTGGCCAGGAGCAATGTACTTGAATTAGTATATTGTTGTATTTGTCACACTTGCTGCAAGATGATAACGTGTAGCAATGTAGTGCCCAGTCCAATTTTGAAAGACGATAAATAAAAATATCAGGAAAAATTTAATCCTTAAAACAGAACAGAACTGTTATGAAGCTCATCACATTAAGCGCCAAAATCAAAATCTAGAAGACAAACACTGAAGATTCCGATGAGACGGCTCATTATGAGCTGTCGCATCTGGATCTGCAGAGTTTGCAGAATCAGCTATTGTTTTGTTCAGAGCTGAAATGGTTAATAACTTGTATCAGGTTTTATCTATTGAATCTTAGATGTTACTACAATTACAATGTATGTGCTTGTAAATATTATAAATATCTGCAGCCTGTTTAGTTATTAAGTCTGGCTTTTGTCTTAAATTTTCATTGTATACTTTATAGTACTCATAGTACTCAGATGTACTCATGAGTACTTTTCTAAAGTACTCAGGACTTACTTAAGAACATTTACAAAATTTGTACTCAGTACTTACCCGAGTATTTTCAGAACAGTCAGTACTCAGTACTTACTTGAGTACTTATTCTTAGTACTCGCTTCATCCCTGATTTAGTACAGTGCTATCACTTGTGTATTGGCTTTCATAATCCCCTGAAGCTTTGTTCATTATGGTTTACTACAAATTCATTATATAACTCACACAAAAGTATTTGTTAGCTCAAATGCAGTTGCGGAATTGCCCTGTAATATCAACGTTTACTACGTTACCCTAAAATAGACACTTCTATAGTAAAATAGAAACCCCTATAGTGTTAATATCAAATTATTTCTTATACTTACATGTCATTTTTTTTCTAATTGAGCAGTACAATTATAACTAATAAGTGCACCTATTTTTACAGTTATATGTGTTATTTTCTTTTATATTTATTATTTAAGTGTAATAAAAGCACTATACGAGGAATGTTCAAATATGAATGCAAATAGCCTCATAACTTTCTTCACATATATGCTACGACAAAATGGTAAACGTTTCTATAAAGGACTATACGTCACCTTTAAACTGGCACCAGGCCTAAAGAAAAATACAGTATACGTATCGAGCTAAAGCTCTTTGAATGAGGGTCACGTTAGTATACTAACAAACTCAATGCTTCGAACATATACCAGTGATATAGACGAGCGTATAAGTTCGATAAACAGGTGAAATTTCTTGAATTTTTTAAGGAAGTGCCCCCATATTCTTATATAATGATTCTGTGAAAGTTGCGAAAATCCGATTATGCTTTTGTTAAATTACAACGAATCGTTTTCACTAGAGTCGCCTTAAATTTGCAAATAAATGGTAAACAAAACACCACCTTTCAGTTTTCAGTTAAACTTATCTCTAACAAAATGCACGCAGCAACATTTAAACTATATTTTACTCAAAGACAATATGCTGATCGCACATACTAAGTTGTTGCGACAAATTATTGATGGGCAGTGGGTAATTTTTTAACGCTAAAATCATTTTTATTAAGTCAAAAATGTCTTAAGTGAAGGGGTTATATATTTTAAACTTAATTTTTTGTCATGACATTGCGACTTTATTCTAAATTTGAATTTAAACTTTAAGTTTGACCACTATAGGCATTATTTGCAATAAAATTACTCACCTGGTTTTAAGGACCAAACAGATTGAACATATTTTGATTTATGTAAAACACGTCATAAAGAAGCAGAAAAAATGCTTAAATGATATAAAATGTGGTTACTCTGTAAATAGAAGACAGCGAGCTTTGAAAACTCCCTTATGACATATTTAGCATGTTTTCAGCAAAACGCTAAGAAAACGACACAGCGATGTTCATTATTACATCACCAGTAGGTAACTCAAAATGACGTTTATCATAAAATTAGTGACGTCACAAACGTGCATGTTTACTCCAGATTAAGGCAGGATTATATAAACTTTTTCATGCAAGCAACTTTTGGATTGTTCCTAAAACTTGCATCTAAAATTTGGTGCCAACTTATAAAGATATGACACTATATCCGCACATGTACCAACGCGTGCATTGCAATTTGCTTCAGAAAATTTCAGTATACAGGAATGGCCTCTATATAAGGGTCTGTAACTCTAGAAATATAGTGAGTGTTTCTATATGTTTGGTGCCATTTTAAAGGCGACAAATAGTTCTTTCCAGAGAGGTACGATGTTTTGTCATAGCATATATGTGAAGAGAGTTATGAAGCTACTTGCATTAAACCGGTTTAAGCCCTCCAGTAAAATATTTTACTGACCGTTCCAAGGCGGTACTTCTTTTGTGGAATTTTTATGTTTTTGTTCTGTTTTGTGTTTGCTATGTCTTTGTGCGTGTCTGTTTATATGTGCTTTGTGGTCACCTGCTGGGAAAGGGCTGACCTCTTGGCTCTCGTTTGTGGTGTCTCCTACGAGTTTGTCACTTTCCCATTGGTATCCTGGGTCAGGTGTGGTACTTGATTGTATCGATTCCTGATCTTTGCAGCCTTACTTACTTTCATATTTAAACAGCCCTCGTCTGAGTTTAAACTAATAGTGAATATAAATTGCTACTATTTGAGGGGTTACTTATGAGAAAAATGATGAATATTGTCCTTACTAATAAAAAGCATATCACTGAAAAACCTGATTGAAGCATGCGTGATGAAGAGGAAGATATTTGAACCTAAAGTACATAAAACACCATAGAAGTTGTTTTTATCAAATATGTAATCAGCATTTAAAGAACTGCTTATTTTAATGGTCAAAATACTTTTCTTTAAAAGTTTTAATGATACTGTTTGTCCGAATCGTTATAATTCAATCCCACATACGACAACCTTTATGTCTATTCCTATAGTTATCACCTATTTGTATCTAAAGCATGTCCAGTTTGGCATGATTTAATGTGAAGAATAAATCAAACAATCCAGCATATTTGATTTTGGTACTTATCTCAGTGTGACATAATGAAGGCTCAGTCGAGCATGTGCAAACGTGTTATTGCTGCTCCCATACACAAAGAATAGATCTAGATTAAGACTCAGACCAGAATTTAGCCCCACTGTGTCAACACTGGCCCATATGTTATAAGTAGAAAAAAATCATGTGCTGGTCCAAATCTTCATTCGAGCCTTTATAAAGATGTATTATGATAGATAAAATT
This sequence comes from Loripinus fragilis, assembly GCA_964019695.1. Lineage (NCBI taxonomy): Eukaryota > Metazoa > Mollusca > Bivalvia > Lucinida > Lucinidae > Loripinus > Loripinus fragilis. The sequence goes on along the minus strand of OZ026519.1, from coordinate 19,184,494 downwards.
CCAATTTTTCATCCTATGGCAATAAAATTGACACTTTTGATTTTGTTAAATAATAAATCTGTGATAAGATATTCAGAATTTATTATACTATATCATGGCATATAAAACGAATGACAGGAATGGAACTGCTAGGGTAAAGTCGGGTAAATTCGTACATTAGGTAAATTCGGACAGTGTAAATTCAGATGAGACGGTTCCTTATGAGCCGTCTCATCAGCATTTTCACTGTTTGCTTAGTTAATTTATTTTTTCTTCCAATATTTGAAAAATGAAACAAACAAGGTCACTGTCAGAATTTAGCTGTCTGTCCAAATATACCGGGCTTTACCCTATATCAATATCTGACATTTGTAACGATATCCTTTACAATATGAAAAGAAGTGAATTATTTTGGAAGTCATTTGGAAAATTACATATGCTTAGATACTTATTAAATTCCTGCACACTTCGGTACTCTTGAGAAAGTGGATATTTTTCCATCCAATATTCTAAACATTGAAAATCTATTTCAAATTAACTCTAAAGTCACCTGGTTAAGTTTAGTCTTACCTATTTTTGGCTGAAAAAGCCTTATACATTTAAATTGGTATCATAAGTAAATGACCTGTTTCCCTTGATGTGATCATATCACATGTGATCAGTGCCATGTTAGGTTCACCATTATAACTGATTTTCCCAAATTTAACAGAAATGATTTGTTCTAAATAATATCATTTATTTATAAAGTTTACATTGCTCGTTGACAAGCAATTGATCATAATACTAAAGTTGATTTGATAACAGTTTTATGAATTAAACAATGAAAGTTATGCTGAAGATAAACTAAATCATCATTTAAAGATAAAATATTAATTAAGGCGTCATCATCTCTATACGCAAATGTTTGTATAAAATTGATATGGAGACAGTCTCTTTAAAACGTAACTGATTGCAGACAGTTACAATGCAGATTATCAAAAGTAACATGCATCTTTTTTTTTATTTTACCAGCTTAAAGATGTTTAGTTCTATATAAATTATAAGCATATAGTATTTGTGTCCTACCACGTTTAGTAATTAGCAGTTTTGTATCATAAATGAAGTTAAATATGCAAGAAAATTAGCCTGTATCATGTTACTGACTATGTTTGTACAATGTGAGCAACAGTTAACTGAGAACACAAAACTATTCAGTTGCTTTTAATGGTTTAAATAACTGATTGGATCAAACTTAAGTTTCCATCAGGTAAATACCGTGGTTGGCAAGAAGGTAGCGATCTCTGCTGCAGCTTCCAGGGAGCTGGCTCTGTCATATTTGGCTTGTTTGCAGAATGGAATTTGTTTCACTTGAGGCAAATTTGAGTTTGGGTTGGGACCTATATGTCAATCCTATTCTTCTTTTCTTTCTCCCTCCCTCTGGGAGGAGCACCAACATGACTGAACTGTTGTTGACTTGAATGTTAAACCTTAACTCAATAAATCAATCAATCCAAATAAATATTACCACAATCTAAATCCATTTATCTAAACATTCCAGGCAAAATAAATATCTTTGACAACATTTTGGACAACAGTATGACAATATGATATATTTTATACGTTACCTAAACAAATCTGACAGAATATGGGAATTGTCTTTATTTTACTGTTACTTGAATTTATCATAGTTTCTTTGTTTATGAGCTTTAAAACCTATAAGTTAAACGTAAGGCAAATCAGTACAACTATTATGTTGTTTAAAAAAATCATGTTTTGCAAAACTAAATGCGCATTGATAATGTCTTTTAATAATAAATATTTTGTTCTATTTAAGACACACTTGTAGCTATCTATCTATTTAATGCAAAACAATAGGGTTGGAATGAATAAAAACACTCAAATGATGTATAATTTAAAGCAAAAATTAGGCATTAAATTAATGTATTAAAGTTAGTAATATACATTACATATTATAAACCAAGCAACAGAATGATGACTTACACCAGAAAAATTTAACTATCGCCGTAATCTTTTTTTTATAAATAGAATGCTCATAGTATGGTGTTAAAATGCTAAAAGATATAATTACATGATCAATTTCAATGAAACGGTCATAACCTTATCAAACATTTTATTCAGGGTCATGATACTCAGCAGCTTATAACTCTTACAATTTCTGCGATAGAAGTAAGCTATTTGCAGTTTTGATTTTGCAAGTTATTTGCCTTTTAGGGTTATGGAATTGTGATCTAAAATACGCATTATTTTTTTTTCAAATGAAAGTATTAAAAAATAATTCAAAATAATGTCTTGATCCACATCTGAACTAAGGGTGAAGTTGGTACACCGTTAAACCTGGTTAAGCCCTCCAGTTAAAATATTTTACTGACCGTTCCAAGGCGGTACTTCTTTTGTGGATTTTGTATGTTTTTTTTCTGTCTTGTGTTTGCTATGCATTTGTATACGTCTGTTTGTGTGTGCCTTGTGGTCACCTGCTGGGAAAGGGCTGACCTCTTGGCTCTCGTTTATGGTGTCTAGCTGTGAGTTTGTTACTTTCCCATGGGTATCCTGGGTCAGGGGCGGCTCTTGATTGTATCGATTCCTGATCTTTGCACCCTTACTTACTTTGGTCTGTGATCTGTGATAATGGCATTTCCTGGCCATGACATACTCGCTTATTATTAATGGGCCTCGACGCGAAGAAACCTTTCTTCGGGGTTTCCGACAAAGCGAGAGCCAAACCAGTCTCCTCAGTAATAAGACTAGCTACGAGAAGATCATATTTTTGCTTGTAGCAAAGAGCTACGTGCATTAAGGGGCTTTTTTGCCTCCCTATGAGGCTAAAATATGAAAATTGTTTTTTACCAATTTGTTTTTATTAGTCTACTAAAACAATAACAAAAGTGTAAAAGTCTCAAATTACTGTGACTTTTTCCGTTGCTATGGTAACAAAAATGGCCGCCAAAATAGGCTGAAAATAGGAAATTGACCATTTTGGAGCAAAATTGAGAGGTTTGTCAGAGAAATCAACATATAACACAAGCAAATACCAAAAGATATTTAACAGAAGATTAGAATAACCAGGACACACAACATATTAAAAGGATCTTTTCGTGTTTAGCTGTAATGATATCTAATTCTTAAAAAATCAGTCTCCAAAAGCCTTAAATTTGGTCCGAAATGGGAATTTCTCTGTTTTACACCTATTTTGTCGGCTATTTTTGTTTCCTTAGCACCAGTAAAATTTAAATAAATGCCGTGATTTGATACTTCAGTTATTCTTCTAACAAACCAATCTGAAAAATTGGTGAAAAGCAATTTTCAGTTTTTGGCTCTAGAGGGGGCCAAATAGCCCCTTAATGCACGTTCCCCTTTAAATATGATACTTTCCAAAACGCGAATAACAAATAAGCGAAGACAGATTTTCTCGCGTCGAGGCCCTTTGGTAAATACATTGTACCCATAATGATGTTGCAGGTCCTTTAAACGTCTTTAATTACATTTATGACATTTCTACAATAAAGGGTTTGCGCAAAAAATTCTCAATTGGTCTTAGTATATTACAAATTATAACACTCACTTTTTGTCTCTAATGAGTAATGACCCTTAAATTATTGTATCACAGGTTGTCTTTGACATGTGACTTGCTTTGTGCCTAACGCCAGCTTTAAACCTTTAATAAATACAATTATAAAGGGTATCTATAGTCTAGAGGATCTAACTTAGGTGCTCATGTTGAACATGTTGGGAAAAGTGATAAAATGGGAGACTTGTCGAGCATATTTTCGCTTTTTGCAACAAGTGAAATAAATTCAATAAAACATGAGCATTAATGTTAGATTATATTCATCATACGGCCCTAAAAGTTAGGCCCTAAAAGTTATTGCCGTGGCATTATAAACGAGCGTCTTTAAATTTCATAACGTTACCAAAATATGTATAGAGAAATTATACAAACTTAAATATGATACTTACTCATAACTGGAGAACTTTTTTCTGTCTATTTAATTCATAATCAAGTTTCAGGCGCTAAAAGATAATGAATAAGATCATATACTCTCAATTCATAAGGTTACAATTCGGTTCACTTTAAAGAAATGATGCTTTCTTTTATAAAAGTGTGTTTTAGATATAATAAAGTTTTGCTTTTAAGATTTACAAGATTTTCATGATTTACTTAACACTTTCGCTGCCGAACCGCGACTGTAGTCGAATTTACCGTTCACTGCCAAACGCGACTACAGTCGACATTTAAGGCACAGTTGATAGCTGTCTATTTTTAACCGTTATAAGGGTCGCAAATCTTTGTTCTTTGTTTCAAACTGTTCAGGGAACATAATAATATCTTATATGGAGGTCAGAGCAATTTCTGTACAAGAATGGACTTTTCAAAAATGTTTGCAATGTCATCGGATTTCGAGGAAATAAAAAATATCGAAAATACGTCCATGGGGATGACATACAGGACGCATTAAGCCCTTCAACTGCTATATTTTGATTTATTTCTGATGAAACAATATAGTTGAATAAATCCTGGTGTTTGATACTTGATATGATTTGAGCTAGACAGGTTTCAGTATTTGAGCAAAGCTACTGCAAGATTTCGATGTGATGGGTATAATTGGGTGTGGTGGATGGACTAGGTTTGGGCATTTTAGTGCGAATTTTGGCAGGATGGAGATATCATAATGAATAGCATTGCCAGATATGGGGTGAAGTATAATGATGGCAGGTACTGATTGTGGAGTATTGACACACAAGCTTGGTATGGCGACAGGGTTAGGTTCATTAATGTAGTTAAAAGCATTATAAGATGTGGCTTCAAAGAGTAGGGCTTTATTCTTTAGACTGGTGGGGCTAGCATTGCTAGGATATAGATACGAATGGTAAAATTTTTAATATAAAGGAAAAGCTAGGGTAGGTATTGTGGTGACACGTTTATTAAGAAGTGTATGAGAGGGGAGAGTAACTAGATATTTAGTAGGATTTTTGTATACCAAAAATGGGTAAGGTAAGGTGAAAAAGTATAGTAGAGTAGTACAGAGTATATGGTAAGATTATAGGAGTAATTGGTAGGACTCAGATTAGGTAAATGGGATGGGTATGGTAGTATAGTGAAAGGTATGCTTGGATAGGAAAATTAAACATTGTGCAATTAGTAATTGATAGTTATAATTGTGGTAGTGAAATGCACCAGGTTATGGTATTATTTTGGCAGAGTATAGTGCACTGGATTGGTAAGGATAGGATAGACTTATAAAAAAGTATGATATGATAAATATGCGGATGGTAATGGGTAGCGCTTTGAAATTATGCCCTGACGGGAAAGTGTAGGTAGGTTATTATAAAGTGGGAAATGGTAGTGAAAAATGTAACATGTTAGGGTAGTGAAAACTGAATACAGTTAAGAGGGAATGGTAGATGGGATAGGGCAGTAAAATATGTGGTATGGTAGTGAAGAGTAGGGTATGCAATGTAGGTGAAGGGTAGTGACTGACATGATAATATAAATAGGTGTAGTGTACGGTGGGATGGGGTTACGCAAATCAAAGACGTGGTATAAAATGTCCTGAAATTGGGTTTGATAGAGAAGTGTTATCAGGTTAAGGAAAAAATAAACATGATGTAGAATATTGTTTGGTTGTTTGTGGTGTCAGGAAAATGCACATTGATATATTGTAGAGTATGGAGTGAAGGTATTAAGTGTTGTGTCAGGCAGGGGAGGACAAGTCTATGGTATGAAATGCTATGGAATTTTTTAGTGTGGTTTGGTTAAGTATATTGTTTGGTTGTTAGTGATGTCGGGGAAATGCACAGCGATTTATTGTAGAATATGGAGTGAATGTATAAAGTGTTGTGTCAGGCAGGGGAGGGCAAGTCTATGGTATGAAATGCAATGGAATTTTTAGTGTAATTTGGTTGAGTAAATTGCTTGGTTGTTAGTGATGTCGGGGAAATGCACATTGATAAATTGTAGAATATGGAGTGAATGTATAAAGTGTTGTATCAGGCAGGGGAGGGCAAGTCTATGGTATGAAATGCAATGGAATTTTTAGTGTGGTTTGGTTTAGTATATTGTTTGGTTGCTAGTGATTAATGCCCCACACCTTTACTTAACGCAGATAGGCGTAGGATAAGGGCAGGATACAGCCCGAATTCCTTTTTTGAAGCCAAAGTGGGTGCATAAAACTGGGTGTGCCATGTGTGCTATATATGCCTAGTGCGCAGGGACCGCGGCACACCGACACAAAAACCGAATAATAATAAGGTTGTTAGTGATGTCAGGGAAATGCACATTGATATATTGTAGAATATGGAGTGAATGTATGAAGTGTTCTATCAGGCAAGGGAGGGCAAATCTATGGTAAGAAATGCAATGGAAGTAAATGTTAAGTGTTTTGGTGTATTTTATTGTTTGGTTGTTAGTGGCGTCAGCGAAATGTACATTGATATATTGTAGAATATGGAGTGAAGGTATGAAGTGTTGTGTCAGGCAGGGGAGGGTAAGTCTATGGTAAGAAATGCAATGGAAGTTTTTAGTGTGGTTTGGTTTATTTTATTGTTTGGATGTTAGTGGCGTCAGCGAAATGTACATTGATATATTGTAGAATATGGAGTGAAGGTATGAAGTGTTGTATCAGGCAAGGGAAGGTAAGTCTATGGTATGAAATGCAATGGAAGTAAAGTTAAGTGTTTTGGTGTATTTTATTGTTTGGTTGTTAGTGGTGTCGGGGAAATGTACATTGATATATTGTAGAATATGGAGTGAAGGTATGAAGTGTTGTGTCAGGCAGGGGAGGGTAAGTCTATGGTATGAAATGCAATGGAAGTTTTTTTGTGTGGTTTGGTTTAGAATATTGTTTGGTTGTTAGTGGTGTTGGGCAAATGCACATTGATATATTGTAGAATATAGAGTGAAGGTATGAAGTGTTGTATCAGGTAGGGGAGGATAAGTCCATGGTAAAAAATGCAATGGAAGTAAATGTTAAGTGTTTTGGTGTATTTTATTGTTTGGTTGTTAGTGATGTCCGCGAAATGTACATAGAGACATGAGTGTTCATGTTTTATTGAATTTATAAAACGAGTTGGGGAAAAGAGATAAAATGCGAGGTTTGTCGAGCATTTTATCTCTTTTTCGCAACGAGTTTAATAAATTCAATTATACAAGAGCACGAATGTTAGATACTATTTATCATAATTATATCATATGACATTAAAATTACTTTGAAATCTCATTTCTGCCGTAAAAAACGTTATAGTTTTAACATTATGTACGCAACATTGTTATGGACGTGATAACGTTTCCCGAAAATCGATAAACCACTAGTGGTTTACAGATTTTATTGCATGGCATTATTTCACTCCCAGACGCGACGACATATGATAAATTAATATATTGTAGAATATAGAGTGAAGGTATGAAAGGTTGTGTCGAGCAGGGGAGGGTAAACCTAAGTTATACGAGTATAATGCAATGGGAGTAAATGCTATGTGGTGCGGTGTATGAGTATAGTAGGTAAAGGTATATGGTAGTATATGAAAGTGATGGGTAGTATATGGGTGAGTATAGGTAAGTGAAAGGTATGGTAGAATATTTCGTGGTTAAAAGTACTAAGACTATCATATGGCCTATAGGAAAGGGTAGTGAAAGTTATTGGTAGGAAATTAAAGCATATGATAGCTTGATTGGTTGAACTGTAATATGGTTGTAAAGTTATGATAGTGTAGAGCAGGACAACGTACTATGGGATATAGTTTGTTTTGTTTGTTTTGTTTGATGCTTAACATCCCAGTCAACAGCTATGGTCATGTCGAGACAGTCAGTCCACCTAACCACACTTTTTTCCTGGGCAAGCTTGACTAAGCAGCTAACCAGTACTACGTACACATTCTTTCATTTGTAACTCTCAACAGTCCTTCCTGATTCAGTGGAAGGGAGGAGAATGGCCATATAAGTTATTCCATGATCAATCTCCACGAAAGTGTCGGACCGGGCCGGGATCAAACAAGTGATCCCTTGATCTACAGTCAGACATGTATCTGCAGTCAGACACATCATCGACTGCGCTACGTGGCTTGGCAGATAGGATAGTAAAATAAATATGTCTAACGATGGGCCAGGATTTTGGGTATGATTAAAATATGTTAGAAATAGTGCGTGTGTAAAGTAAGAGTAGGTAATGGTGTATAGATTGTGATAGTTTACTGAAAGGCATAATAATAATGGGAAGACCATTAATTAGTATGTGACCTTGTTTGTAAGTGAAGGTTATGGTAGGGTGTAGAAGGAAGATGTGATGCTTAAGGTTTGGTCGATTGGGTAGAATTGGTAATGCAGTCAGAGGTATGCTAAATAGAGAAGTGAAAGGTGTTGCGTGGTGGAAGGGAAAGGTGGAAAATGAATATGATAGGGATAGGTAAGGTGGGTGAATTAGATGATGCGGTAATAAAAAAATATATACCATTACAAATTAGGGAAATAGTAAGGTAGTGAAAAATATCATGTTAGAGAGAAGTGAATGGGTCTATGAGTTATGAATGTGAAAGGTGTGTAGGTACAGACTAGTAAATTGTAACGTGTGTGATATATGGGTAGGATTTGAGACTGACAGATTTGGTAGTATAGAGATGGATAGGGTCTGGTGGATTGGTGAGGTAGAGTAAGATAGGGTAGCGAAATGTATAACAAGGCAGAGTAAAGATAAGGTAGGAAATAGAGATGAAAGCTTGTGTATGATGGCTTCAAATAGGCAGCGAAATTTATGGTAGGATATGCAAGTGACAGGTAGGATGGGATAGTTTGTTGCGGTTGACAGGATAGTGAAGAGTATGGTGGTTTAGATAAGTGAATGGTAGGCTAAGGTGCGGTTATGAAGTCAGAGTTTAAGATTGAAAGGCATGGTAGGGTAGGGATGTGTAGACTATTGAGGATATATAGCATAAGGTATGGTAACGAAATATATGCTTGGGCAGAGAAATGGTATGACAAGGATGGGTAGCATAGTGGGGATGCTATAAAAGGGTTGTGTATTCAAATGGAATTAAGAAGGAAGTGATTTGTATGGTGTCATAGTACAGTGGATGGGGACGTGAAAGTTAGGGTGGTAATTTAAGGTATAGTTGAAGGGTTATAGTGAATTAATTTCTCAATATAACAAGATTGGTTATAACATTAATATATTTCAACAAACTGCATGCTTGCTGGTCAATCCAATCACAGTTGACAACTTTGCTTTCCTCTTTAATTGTACGCCGGAGGGGCGGACCTCAGATTCTATGACGGTTCAGACTTAAAGACTTATCTATAGATGAGAGGGCTAGGGCCTGACGTTTTGTTTGTATTCAGGCCCACCTGGGTTTAACTGTTGGATTTATTTTGCTCATGTATCAGTTGAATATACTGTTTAACCCTTAACTTTGTTTTATCTTCTTTTTATATCTTGATTTGTATTTAGAGGAGATGTAACATCCATGAGATAGGGATCTGTCATGCGAACCAACCATCTATTTGTCTTGATCCACATCTGAATTAAGGGTGAGGTTGGTACCATAAAAGTAGTTTAAGCCCTTTAGTAAAAAAATAATTTTTACTTACCGTTCCAAGGCAGTACTTCTTTTATGGATCATTTTGGTTATTTATCATTAATGTTTGTCATGCTTTCTTGTATGTTCATTGCAGCCTTGTGGTCACCTGTTGGAAAAGGGTGGCTTTTGACTCTCTTGTGTTTGATGTTTTTTTGTGCTTTTGTCAGTTTTCCATGTATTGTCCTGGGTCAGGTGTGGTTCTTGATTGTATCGATTCCTGATATTTGCCTTCATACTTACTTTGGTATGATAAAAAAAGTTAAAAGTTGGTATGGTGTCATTGAGGGGTGTGATAACAGGATGGTCGAGTGCTATCTTGGGTGGTTTAAGATAATAAGGAAAAGAATAGTGTATGATACCAGCCTCATCACAATAAAGCATTCCATTTGGTTATGAGCAGTCAATGGTTAGTTCAGTCTCCTCAGCTTCGAGGACTAGTTAGAATATTGTGTGTTTGCCAGTAAAAAGTTAAGCTTTAATTCTTTCAAGAAACCAAATGAACAAGGGCTTTGGTCAGGTTGCCTGGGTGCACAGACTTGTCTACGTTTTGCTGATCATATACAACAAAGGCAGGTTTTCACGATTCCCACATAGTATGGTAAGGCTGAGGCTAGGATAATCTAAAGTGTGGTTTTACTGTTTTCATAGGATACATTTGTTCTCCAAACACACCAATAATATAACCCTAACTACCTTAGGTACACCAGGGGCGAGTAAGGCTACGCATATGGTTCTTAACGAGCGGTTGACAGAGAATATTTTCGAGTATAAGTTGGAATTTGTTCAGTCTGGCTAAAATTTACCCATTGCTTCAGAGGGTAGTGAGGCAACAAAAAGCATACACAATGTATTGGGTTCCAAAAACACATAGAGGATCTTACATGAGTGCTCATGTTTTATTGAATTTATTAAACGAGTTGGGGAAAAGAGATAAAATGCGAGGCTTGCCGAGCATTTTATCTCTTTTTCGCAACGAGTTTAATAAATTCAATAATACAAGAGCACGAATGTTAGATTCTATTAATCATATGACATAAAGATTACTTTGAAATCTGATTTCTGCCGTAAAAAACGTTATACTGTTGTCATTATGTACGCAACGTTGTTATGGACGTCATACCGTTTCCCGTAAATCTTTAAACCACCAGTAGTTTATCGATTTTAGTGCATAGTGTTATTTCACTCTCAGACGCGACGTCATATGATAACTATTATTAAGACACAATGGTATAAAACATAATCAGAACATTTCTAATATCCCTGATCAAAATTTACACTGTCTGCTTTGACTTTTGCATAGTTATACACATATGTGGGTTGTAAAATAAATCATTTCAAATTATTTTGATCCGATAAAACAACACTATCCCTAACTGCAACTGCTCTAACTGCAAATAGAATGGTTGCAGTTAGAATAGTTTTGCAATGAAAGAAAATATTGATACTTAGATAGAATAAAATAACATACAGCGTTTTTCTATGTTTACACTTTGGTAAACGATTAAACATTAAAATGATTCTAAAACTAATGCAATCTTCGTAAGAAGTCATATTTGAAAAAGTGAGTTAGGCCAGTGTTGCGTTGAGCGATCGAAAATATATTTTTTTCAATACCTGGGTTGTTCCAGCCTTGATTGTATATATATTTAAAAAATGAATCGTTTTGCGAGAGAACATCTTAGTAATAGAATAAAAAGACTGCTAGGTTACTTTAGCAAGACTATTGATATAATACATTTTGTAAAGCGTTTTTCGCAGACACTTAGAGTTGATCGTGTTGTATAATGTTGGTTTGAAAAATCTTCTTCAACAGGGCGTATCTGGGGCAGTTTTTTTGTTATGAAGAGTTAGTTCATAAATTCAATTCAAGTTTTATGCCTACCTCCCTATAATTCGAACTACTTATAATTCGAAATAAAATTTCTAGTAACAAGGACTTCGAATTAACGAAAGTTGACTGTAGTTTAATGGCCAATTTCCCCGTGATGTATCTGGCGAGACCACGAGTACAACATCTCCTACCTTGACATCCTGACGTTCCTGGGTCCACTTTTTCCGTGCTGCAAGTGCTGGTAGCCATTCTCGGAGCCAACGCTGCCAAAAGTGCCGGACTAGTTCTTGGATCCGGCGCCATCGTTTTCGAAGGTTGAACTGCGTTGAATCCACTGACATTGGCGCAAATTGACCCCCAATTTGTCCATGCAGGAAGTGGTTTGGGGTCAGGGGTAGATCATCCACTGGGTTTGCTGATTGATATGTCAAGGGAAGTGAGTTGATAAGTCCCTCAGCTCCAATTATTGCAGTCATAAGCTCCTCGTCATTTATGTCTGCATTCCCTAGAATAGCACTGATAGCCCGCTTTGCTGATTTTATCATCGCTTCATGCACTCCACCAAAATGCGGAGCAAGTGGTGGAAAAAAGGGCCACTTAACTCCTTTGTTTGCTGCTGATTCTGTAATTTTGTCTTCATCGATTTGTGAAACCAATAATTTTAGTTCATTGTCAGCTCCCTTGAAATTAGTTCCATTATCAGAATATACCTCTTCAGGTATTCCTCTACGGCTAGCCATCCTATAGAAAGAATTCAAGAAGGAGTCTGTGTGGAGACCAAAGGCAATTTCCAGGTATACAGCTCGCGTGGCAAGGCAGGTGAACAAACATAGGTACCTCTTTGCTCGACGTTTCCCTCGACCCTGCACGGTAATGAATGGTCCCCCGAAATCAACAGCTGTCCTTGTGAATGCCCGCAAGCTCTTCTTCAATCTTGATATTGGCAATGGAGCCATAACTTGCTCGCAGGCCTTTGCTTTACGTCGGCGACATCCCGCACATGCCTTCTCCAACTCTCGTATTACCTCACGTGCACACACGATCCAATACCTAGCTGATATAGCTGACAATGTTTGGTTGGTCCCTGTCGCATGATGTCCTTTTTCATGGAACTCTTTCACAATTAACTTTGTTACCCAGCTTTTCCTGGGTAAAATCACTGGATATCGCACGTCATAGGATAAGAATTTCGCGTGTTTTAAGCGGCTATCCGAGCGCATTAGTCCATCGCTATCAAGTTTTGGTTGTAAACCCAACAGTTTGCTACTTGACAATAATGCCTTTTTATGCTTCAAAGATTCATATTCCTCTGGAAAATATGAAGATTGTGTCTCCTTGATAAGTTTGATCTCAGCCTGGTTGAGCTCATCGGCTGACAGTTCCCCTGTCATTCTGTCTGTCTTTAATTTCTGGCAGTTTTCAATGAAACGATCTACCCATGCCTGAATTCTTTTTAGCTTAAGCCAGCTGGAATAGCGATTTGGATCCACTAGAACTTGTGACCTACGGACGCTAATCGACATGAAGACTGAAGATAACGAATCACCAAATCTGCTGTCCTCATTTTTAGAGTTGGTTTTCCTTAGGGTTGATGTAGATCTCTTCAGTTCCGCACTCCAACTAGGCTGTACAAAGTTTTTATTTATAGGCCAGGTCTCCTCTGGTTCTCCAAGGAAATCTGGACCTCTCCACCATGCGTTATTTCTTATCAGATCTGTTGCTTTCATTCCCCTGCTAAGAAAGTCTGCTGGATTTAATTCTGTTGGTACGTAACGCCATTGGTCTGGATTTGTATAGCCCTGAATTTCTCCAACTCTATTTGCTACAAATGGTTTGAACTGACGACTTCGACCACGAATCCACCACAGAACATTCGCGCTGTCTGACCAGAATGTAGCGGAGCCTACTGAAATATCTAGCACCTTCGAAATTCTCATAGCCAAACGAGCCCCAACCACAGCAGCCATCAGTTCTAGGCGTGGGATGCTTGTTGATATAGTCGGCGCCACTCGTGTTTTTGCTGCAACTATGTTCCGAGTAACACAGCCATCCATCCTAAGACATCTAGCATAAACCACAGCTCCGTATGCATTCTCTGATGCGTCCACAAATATATGCAACGAAATGGTTTCAGATGCTCTCTTATCTTGGAACAGACATCTTGGAATCTGCAGCTGTTTCAGATCGGTAAGCTCATTGAACCACGCACGTGCAGAAATGGTTAGCGATTCGGTTAGCTCCTCATCCCACTCCAAACCAGTTGTCCACATGTCTTGCAGCAGTATTTTTGCCCTGATTGTAAATGGTGCAATAAAACCGATAGGGTCGAATAATGAAGCTATCTTTTTGAGAAAGTTGCGTTTTGTATACACCATACTATCATCCGGCGCATTTTCCTTATAGGTAAACTCGTCTCTATCTGCCACCCACCACACTCCGAGTGTTTTGGCACTTGGCAGCTGGTCACGATCTAAGTCAACTTCAGCCTTGCGATCATTTTGAGGAATAACTGAGAGTAAAGTGGATGAATTCGATAGCCATTTTCGAGCATGCATGCCAGCTTTTGTCAAAAGGCGTGAAAGTTGTTTATACAATTCAATTGCATTTTCATCTGATAGTGTCGAGTCCATTGAATCGTCCATGTATGTTGATTTTTGAATTATTTCTGCTGTAGCCTGCAGTACAAATTGTGCTTGAAACGGCGATGAGTTCACTCCAAACACAACTCGGTCGAATTCGTAGATATCTGGGTGGCTATTCTGATTGGTTCCCCTCCACAGAAATCTATGATATGGTTTATCCTCTGGTGTGATCCCAATACGGAGATACATTTCTGCAATGTCGCAAACTACTGCTACTGGAAACCTTCTGAAGCGTAGTAGTACGTCAAACAGATCCCTTTGTAACTTGGGCCCTTGGTGTATGACGTCATTTAAAGAGACTCCGTCATATTTAGCTGATTCATCAAATACGATCCTAGTTTTTGTTGTTTCTTTGTCAAGTCTGATGACCGAAAATGTGGCAGGTACCATTTTGATTTACTTTTCTCGTGCTCCATTATCTTCCTTACATATCCTTTCTCAATATACTGTTCAATGCCCTTGCTGTAAGAGTCTGCAATGTCCGGTGATCGTTTTAGTCTCTTCTCAGTGTTTTCAAGTCTTCGTAGAGCCATATCATAGTTGTTCGGTAAAACTGGCTGACGCTCTTTCCAAGGGACACCAACCCGATACATTTGATTTTCATAGTTTATAGAATGTTCTGCTGTTTGCAGGGCTAGTTTTTCCTCCAATCGAATCACAGGGGGTTCATGCATCAATGGCTCCTCCTCAAACTCCCAGAATTTCTTCAAATTTGCATTCAACGTCTCTAGAGATGACTGATCTTTTACAAAGAACGTGCTGGCAAAGTTTGTTTGCAACATTGAACCATCTCTCTGTCCTGGGTTTCCAACGCAGGTCCACCCAAGTGGTGTTAGCCTCGCTATAGGTTCGCTTGGCTTTCCTCTTACTTCTTCGAGTGTGGAATGAAGATACGCACAGTCTAGGCCAATGAGCAGATCTACAATTTCTCTTTTTGTACTGTGTGGAAAGTCAATATTCTTCAAATATGGCCAGCGACTTTTACATTTATTCCAATCAAAAACCCTCATGTCTCCTGTAACCCTATTTGCTGTGTAAGCGTTAACTGTCATATTAACACTGCCGTTCATACTCTCTAATTGAAATTCTACTGGTTTGCTTTCGAATGTCTCAACTTGGCCATTTAAGACATTGACCATTACTTTTTCTGTTTTTCCTTGCAGACCTAACTCAGCTGCAACATCTGCATTGATGTAACTTTTTGTGCTGCCATCATCTAGCAGGGCGTTGACTTTCAATGATCTGTCACCATTTCTAAGTATCACGGGGATGGTACGAAGAGCAATGTAGTCTGGTCTGTAATCGTCTGTGGCTGTCATAGATGTCTGTTGGCTTTGTCCTTTCCCCTCCGTAACGTATGTGACTGAAGTGGTCAGAAGGGTGTCCATTTCTGGGCGCTTTGAATAAGGTTCCTTATTATATTTATTTCTCAAACCCTTCAGTTCAGTATCATGATATGAAGAAGGAGGTTGCTCTGTAATTTCTAATTGGTACCGCTGTCGATGTAGTAACCTGTGATGTAATTCTTGGCAACCTTCATAACCACACTGTCGGCTTCTTGGACATTTTTTCCCAACATGCCACTCCCCTAGACAACGATAGCATAGCTGAAACAGCTTTGCCAAATTCCATCGCTCTGTTACAGACTTATCTGCGAAATGTTGACAATTCCAAATTCTGTGTGGCTCCTTGCATAGTTGGCATTCGATAGATTTCCCTCGTCGACCCTCCTCAGTTGTTTCGCCAAAGAATGCTCGCTGGTTGTTGTTTCTGTAGAATGGCTGCGACGCTTGGTTCGATGATTGTCCAGTCAACCCGTGCACAGTCTCTGTAGCAACGGTCTGAAATTCAGATTCCTGTATAACCCAAGTCCTTAGAGTCAGTACAGACCCTGACGCGCTATTCTCGAAAACCCAGCGGTGATAGCGCGCCAATAGTGACTCTGGCAATTTTCTCAGCAATTTTGTATAAAGCGAGCCGTCTTGTAATTCATGGTGAAGACCTGCCTCTTTCAAGTTGATTATGGCAATGTCCAGCAGGTCGGCAAAGTTCTCTAAATCTCTGGCGTTCCCCAGTCGTATTTGTCGAAAATTCTCTAAATCTTCAAGGTAAATGGCAATCCGTCTGCGTTTGCCACCGTACTTTCGATCCAGCCTCTCTTTCGCTGCTTTATAGGCGTATGCTGAATGCCCCAAATTTTCTATTACTTTTAAGGCATCGCCGGATAAATATTGGCGTAATTGCAGCAATTTATACTCGTCCGTCGCAGGTGCACTGTCAATACAGGCCAAGAAAGCAGCTTTCCAATTTTGGTATTGTCGCTTTTCTCCTGAAAACACCGGTATCTGTACACGCTTCAGTTGCCGCCATAAATCGTGACCGATAGATTGCGCTGAACTAAGATTCTCAAATGGGACATTACGTGTACTCGTGTCAGCTAAACGGCTCCCTGGGTTCGCATAGTGTTCATCTGGGTACTGGGGGTTTGCATCATGACGGGTATCATTCAATAACGAGGCTTTTTTAAAAGTCATATTATGCTGAACAGTACTTTTTGGAGAGATGAGGTTATCTCTAGCAGTGCAAAGGTCAGGTACCGATTCACCGAAAAATTTAAATGAGTTTACCTCGGATACTGTCTGATTTTGAAATGGAGCCAAGCCCTGATTGCGATTAGTCTCACTCTGATCAGAAATGTTCATTCTCTCCAGCAAATAGATCGAAAGAATGTCCGAAGATACACTCGAGTTGTCACTCTTTAGAGACTCTAAATACTCCCTGGCAGACTCAGACGTCATGTAGAAATCTTCTTCGATTCGGATCATTTCCATCACAACCAGCTTACGTTTTTGTTTTTCGCCGTTCTTGGTGTAAAAGTCCGAAAAATTTGTCAGTACCTCGATAGCTATTGCTTGACAAGTGTCCATGTTTTGACGTGCTTGACGGACATCTTTTCGGCTTGGCAAATCATCTTGATCTAATAAATCTAGTAATTTATTTCTTGATCGTGTAAAGTTAGATTTCACACGGGTCTTGTCTTTCTTGAATTGTACTTCCATTTCCTCAAAGTCGCATAGGGCCTCTGGATGATTCTCGTTAACAACTTCCATTGCGGATGACGCCATTCTCGATCTTCGAATTATTTCTACTATTCTTCAAATTTAGAACCTCGCTCTGCTACCATATGTTTCGTCGATAATCCCGATGATGGATAAAACACAAGTCAACTCCGATTGTGAGTTCTACGATATTTATAGGCTACTTATTTTCTTAACAAAGTGCGGGCCCTACGATGCTATGGCGCCGTCTCAAAACTACTAACTTCCCTAGCAACGTACGTTGAATAACGTTAAAGTAACGTTGTGCAACGGACGTCACATCCGTTGCACAACGTTAACGTAACGCTATGAAACAGACGTTACGACATTTCATTAAAGTTAATTAGTTACATTTAAAATCTCCATTCCAATCAGTCTTCACTTGACGCTGAATGGGTAGCTAATGGCCCTTAGTATCTTTAGGCGGACAGCAAATTTTTTTAACTGGCAGGATGGATGTCAAGGCTGATCAGGACCCAATGTTATCAAACTTTTGTTCATTCTCAACTCAACTAAGCACGAAATTTCAACTGCTCATAAAAACTCAAACACCGACAAATGAAGACGTGTATTTCTTTAAGTCTCTCAGATGTTGTATTTATCATGCTAATAAATGTTTAAACGCCAACGATTGTTAGCATTTTAACATTTATGAGCAGGATAAAACTCTTGCGCAGCAGAGTTGAGTATGGAAAAAGTTTTATAAACTCGGCCAGAGCTTGTCGCTTTACCTTTGTTACTTTCTGACTGTCATGTCGCTGATATCATTCTTTGCTTTTTTTTTCGCGGTGCCATAGGTTGGTCTGTACTAAGTAAGTGATTGTTATATTCTTGTCATACTCACTTACTTTCTGATTTGCAGCCTGATCAGAATTTTCAATGGGAGCTCTATGTGTACTCAAGGGTTTAATGCTTCTGCAGGTGGAAAACAAAAACACTGATCAGACTGATTGGATGCACAGAATGATTTCAATATTAGCTGTACGCATATGCCAGCCAGTAGGCCGACCTTATACTTGACACAGGCTTATATTTGCAAACTAATACATATAGAAAATTCTAATTAAAAAAAAAGCCGACAGTTCTGCAATTCTTTAAAATTCCCATTTCGCATCTTTGGACTCCAAAATAGATTTTTACTCTCATATAATCCGTAATTTGATCAACCAAGATGCCGACAGAATGCATCAACAATTCCATCAAGAATTATGAATCTATAATTGATTAAATGCTAATCCTGGATTGCTAATTATGTCACGCGTCAATAGCCATAGGATGACACCGATGCTGTTAATTAGTCTTCGGTTGAAAAGTTCAAAAAGGCAAGGATTTGTATACAAAACGAAAAACGTAAGGCCGCTAAGTAAAACTTTATTTTGATGGTATCAAAGCATGCGCGGATCCAGAGGGGGGGAGCAGGGGATCCGGACCCCCCCCTGAAAATCACAAAAATATAGGGTTTCTTAGCAATACTGGTCCAGATCCTCTGAAAAATCATAGACTACCAAGCCAGCATTCAATGTTGGGTCATCATCGGCACGCCAGCGAAGCGCCATCTAAATGGCGTTTCGCTGGCGGGCCGATGATGGCCCGCTTTTAGTGGTATGGTGATCCTCCCTCCCCTCATCAACTTAAAAAAACACAAAAAACGTTATAAAAGTTGGACCCCCTATGACAAAACGTTCTGGATCCGTGCATGCAAAACTTACTACTCTAAAAACTGTGATTTATACAACTTGCTATCATAGCCAAATACACTCATCAGCTCCTTCAAGACCTTTCTTACCGCCTTGTCTGGTGGGTAACAAATTAAAGGCTTGGACAAAAAGGAAAATATAGCAGATACTGGGCAAAATCTGCTCGTGTTTTATATAATTCATGACTGGTTTCACTGTAGTCATACCACTACGGCAATTTGGGTCTCGTCTCTTATTCCGGTGTTAAGGTAACCTTCTCACCATGTTCAATTTCTTCATTTAATCACAGATTAACGCCGCAAAATGCTTGGGTTCCGATTAATTTTTGTTGATCAAATTTACATTGTATCTTTTAGCTTTAAAATTATATGAAAACTTGAATGTTTGATGTCTAGGCATGAAATAACTAATTACGGTTTCGTCATCGTGGACAATTAATCAATGACGAAACCGTATAATAATGACTAAACCGTAATTGACTTTTTTTTAAATATAACTTTAAAAAATACATTGAAAATCTGTTTTTATCACCGTTTTGGCAAAACAACACAGAGGTTGTTAACTTGACGATGCAATCTCGACGCAATCATATTAGAAAGTTCTCATTTTTGTCAGCCTTTATTTGAAGGTAATTTTACTATGACACCGGAGTGGGTGACGAGACCCAAATTGCCGTAGTGGAATGACTACAGTGGGTTTGTTACACTATATGATTAAGGCAATGCTATTTCAATTTCGCGACGCAACATTTCTATCATGCTACGAACATGTAACTGTAAATTGCTCTGGTTAGTTATCCATATACAGTGATCTCCCCTATTTGCAAAAACCGAATGCATCTAGTATTTCCCTTTCTGCCATTTTATGGACAGACCGTAAAAGACATATATTAATATAAGGTTTTGAAGGATCTGGAAGATTCTATGCCCATAACGTAATGCTTATCAACGCCTGCGTAACCGCTCTTTGATTGCAAAAAGTACATCTCAACTGAGTGCATGTGCAAAATAAAACTAACTGTCAGTGAATTCCTAATACATCGTTTGCGCTCTCTTATACAGCTTGTTTGACGTTAGAAAGAATATTATGCTAATAGTACAAGGGGTGTACCAGAATTCAGCGGAAGGGTTAGCTAGCTCAAAAAACTACATGCTACTCATTCGTGAAATTTAATTATGATGTAAAATGGCATATTCGATTTATAAATATGAAAAATGGAGTAAATCGGTTGATAAATGAATTTCTGCAACACTACCCATGGGTAGGCAGGGCAACGTCGTTTTTGCAATATGACGTTACAAACAAACTGTTCAGCGGTTTGTTTGAGGTTTTCAAACTGTTAGTGTCCTTGGTCCATTAAAATTTTTCAAAATATTCTCCTTTGTATTTTATACACTTTGCCACCTTTCAATCCATGTAATAAACGACTTCTTGTAATCATCCTTTGGAATCGAACGAAACACGCCAATACCCGTTTCCTCAGCTCACCAAGAGAGTCCATTTGAATACCGCGCAATTCTCTTTTCAATATTGGAAACAGATAGAAGTCATTTGGAGCCAAATCAAGGGTATATGCAGGGTGATCTAGATGTGTGAAGCCCAGTTCATTAAATTGCGCCTGTGTTGAAGCTGATTTATGACACGGGGTATTGTCGTGATGGAGAATAAATGTCGCTAGCTTCTGTGGCCGTTTTCGTCGCATCGCTCTGAGAAAGTGTCGACTAAGCACCGGAAAATAGAGATAAATTTTGTTAATGTTTCCTTCATAAATGCTGAAAGTTTAGAAAATTCAAAATACTTTTAGAATGATATTTCCCTTTTGATAATACTTAGAATTAATGTTCTTTCCGACCGGGACCCCATGGCAGAGAATAACACCCTCCCTGTCGTAGAAAACAATAAACATCTGTTTCTTCTGTGATCTGCAGACTCTCGCTTTTTGAGGGGAGGGCAATGACGGTGTTTTTCACATAGGGGAACTCTGTTTTGTCTCAGGATCAAATGTTGACACCCAGGTTTCGTCGACGGTTACAATTCTGTCCAGAAACTGCTGTCCTTTACTGTGGAATCTTTGAAGAAAGCCTTAAGCAGCACCGACCCAGGCCTGTTGTTGGTCTTTATTCAAAAGCCATCGAATCCATCAAGCTGCGATTCTTCTCATACCTTCTCATTATGGATTATTCTGTGAACATTTCCAATGGATAAATCCAGACAAGAAGCCAGCTCTCTTACAATTATACGCCTGTTTTGATCTATTAGCATTTTAACTTTCAGAACATTGTTTTTGCTGTTTAACGTTCCGTGACGTCCGGTTCTAGGCAGATCAGCTGCGGAATTATAGCCTTCGGAAAATCGCTTGTTCCACAGTAACCGCCGTTTTTTGTAATGTTACAGGCCCATATACTTCTTTAATTTCACAGAGAGTTTCTTGCCTAGTATTCTTATTTTTAACTAATTTTTTTATCGCGTACCGCTGCTCAGCATCCATTTTAGCTTCAAGGAAGGTATGCATGTGCGGGAAATGTGAGATGACGCCACTGGAATCTTCAAACATGAGATGACGTCACTTGAAACTTCAAATGTAACAAATCATCAGCTATAAGAGATAAGGCTACTGATGGTTTACACCAAAAATTGGTATTTTTTCATTTAAATTAAATGTGCTAGACAGTTTTAAAGTAAAGCTTAATGAAGGATGAAATTGAAATTTTCCCCGCAAGGGCCAACCCATAGAATCATGACTTTTTAACATATTTTGTTCAAACTTTCTGAAATAATTACTTACATGTTCTAGTTTTGGGTATCGAAAACACAATTTAATTAAATATAAATTGTGGCTTTTATTAAACTTTTCCGCATTCTTCTGGAACATCCCTCGTACATAATCTAAACGTCGCAACTATTTCATTAATGTTTTGCTTATATGTCAGCTCTGACACAGCTTCATTGTCCGCATAAAGCCCATGCATTTAATTACAATCAAATGTCCCAAAGTCTCTAGCGCAAGAACAATTGGAAAAAAGTCTTTGACCATAAAACAATATAATGCCCAGCAGGGAAGCCATTCTCCATAGACAAAGCGTTTGTAAAACGTTCCATCATATCAGACATTGCTTGCATTTGAATTTAACTTCATAGTTATGGAATTTTTCCAACTGTCAATAAGCTTTAGAAAGAGAATTTTTGCATTGAACTGTTCAACAGTAGTAATGGGGGGCACTACCGCCCATTACTACTTTCAACGAACTGTAACCACATTGTATAGCCATCGTAGATTTGTGACCGTCACTCGGTGGTGAGGTTTTCTATGACCCCTCGTCACTATGACTATTCGTCAATTCGATAAGCCGTGGCAAAAAAACCCTGCCAGATACAACTACGCAGCATGCAAAATTCAATAGCTCCACCATCGACTAAATCTCTACTAGAGTAATATTCGATTGCAATTAGTAACTGCTTAGTCACAGCCTTGTTTTGGAAAGTTTGACCGCTGGCATTCTTGCTTCCATTAGAAAAGTATCTGAATCTATACAGGTACTTAAAACGTCTGAAGAAAAACAGGGCTGCACTGTCATAGCATGCTTTTATTTATTGGAATACCAGGTTTTCGTCAAAGAGACAAAACAATTTTAGTGTTTGAAACAATATTCCCTTTTTTTTGGTTAACCAATTGACAAAAATGATACAACATATGAACTATCCCTTTCGCCCCAAATATTTATTCCAAATGAAGAATATTGCATTTTTTGACAATTAAACGTTTGGTCAGCTGTGTTTCGATAATGGCCCGTTTAATGCCATCATAAACAGCCACCAACTCAGGAAAGGATCAATCATGTATTACTCAGAATTCAGCTTCCTCTTTTTCAGTACTAATCCTAGACTAAGGGGACGTTAGAATTGTTGCATATTACAATAGTTCCCCTGAACAGACTCAGCTGCTTTCTAATATTGTTTATACTATCTATTTCTGAGGTTCCGTTTTTCCAGAATATTTATTACTAAAATATCTTGAAAATGTGTTAATAAAAATGGGACACACAATTCTTTTGACTTTTTTATGTGGTAATTTTTGGGCAGAAACCAGATTTCTGCAAATTCTAAACTGACTATTGCCTTCAAGTAGGATTTGAAAACCATTAAAAACCGTCAAAAACAACAACAACAAAAAATCTCTTTGTTAGGTTATAACCTTGCACGTACTGATCTTAAATTCCTAGCTTTAATTGGATATTGGTCAAGGGCACCTTATTTGGGGGACAGTCAAAAAGCCACTTGCTTTGAGTAGGCGCTTTCAGCTGCGGCTTAGAAACCAATGTGGTTTTATACTAATATTTTGGTACCTTCGATTCGTTCTGTAACCATGGTAACATACAAACTTTATTCAGGTGAATTGCTTTACACTGCTCGCAATAATGTCTGAACAATACATATTGTCACAAAACCATTTGCTACGATAAAAATAAGGTTTCTGTTGCTGTGCAGGACCTGTTCTACCTGGTAGGAGCTTTTGCCCTAACCTTACCTCTAATATCTTTGCATGTAAACTCTAATTAATTACGTTGCATGGTAACCGTGCACTCTGTCGCCATTTTTGAAACATCTGATCATAATGCCTAGCTGCATTCTCCCCAGACATCTGAGATCTTTCTTGTATGTGACCAAAATACTGCAGCATATTAACTGCTTAATCTGGGTATTCCTCTTCATAACTGGACAAAAAAGGTAAATGCTTGATTTCACTGCTCCATATTCAACATAAAGATATTTTTGGAGTCATTGTTAGCTAGTTTTCTTCCAATTGAATTTGGAAAGATTGGGGCGTTTGTGATGATAATAAACTACTTAAATCTATAAATTGATTTTACCAGATTTTGGACTTAGTAGCAACATCAATATATAGTCCCAGAGGTACTGGGAAACATGCAGTTGTCGAAAGCTTTATACATGTAACATAACCCTAACACTGTGTCAGATTTGAGGCTTCTGCAAATCGACTCAGTCTGGTTATTAAATTATTCTCCGCAGAAAAAAAGCTCAGACACCTGTAGAGACCGCTAATGATAAAGTGAATGTGCTGCTCGTGCAATCGCATTTGTTTGTTGTAGCTGCGACAACACATTCTATTAACACTTTCGCTGCCAAGCACCTCAAAAAACCAATACCTTAGTGCCAAGCATGTTTCAAGGACTCCTGAATATTGAGGGTATATGGGTTCAATACAGAGTATCTCTAGAACCATTCAACCTATCGCTGTGAAACCTTCACAGAATGTTGATTATATGTAAAACTTTTATTTGGACCAATAATTAAAAAGATAGTCACGTGACCTTTGGCGGCCATCTTGGAAGCCATATTGAAAATATGAAAAAATGCCTATAAACAACTATTTTATGCAAAAATAGATAAACATCAATCTACATCAAGTATAAAACATCAGGATGTATTCTTATATATTGTTTCATCAGTAATAAATTAAAGTTTAGCAGTTGAAGGGCTTAATGAGTCCTATATGTTATCCCCATTGGCATGTTTTCGATATTTATGATTTTCGCGACATCTAATGACATTACAAACATTTTAGTAAAATCCATTCTTGTACAGAAAATTGTGGATACCTCCATATACGACATTATTATGTAACCTGAACATTTTGAAATCAAAAACGAAGAGTTGCGGGCCTCATAACCGTTAAAAATAGACAGCTATCAACTATGCCTATAAATGTGGACGGTAGTCGCGTTTGGTGTTAACTGATCTGGCGAAAGATCAATCATCTCGTGTAGACCTTGGACGTTTTTGGTCGCCTGGCTCTGCCACCTCTGCTGCCCCCGTCTGTCTCATTATTGAACGCCCCATGCCTGAAACTCAAGCAAAATATTTGTGAGTTTACAAAAATATATGTGAGTTTACGGATAATAATTGTCCTAGTATATAATCAAACTTTCACACGACCTGCTCATTTATCGTTAAATGTCAGCCTGAATCATAGGTGTATTTATACTTGTTACCCAATATGTACAGCTATATCACCACCTGGTTTTATACACAGAAAAAGCACCTTACACAAAAATAATAATAAAGAGTATCACTATCGACATCACTGACACCTTATTCATAATTAAAACCAAATATTGGTCAACAGAATGACAGATCAATGATACTTCCCGTAAATAATCTGGTACCATATTGGGCTGAACCTTCCCAAAGACAAGGCAACCAATTTTTATAAGGCAGATGACGCAAAGTCGGAAAAACAGAGAAATGTCTAACAACAATGCTAATTACTCAATAAAATGCTAAGCAAAGCAGTCAGCGCCCAACCAAAGTTAGGCCAATGCACATCTACATGTGCACAATCTCAATCTTACTATATTGAGTAAACGTTGCACTCCCAAAAAGCTAAAACAGATCTGCAAGGCAAGAAGAGAGGTAATAGAGAGAAGAATACATTTTGCTTATCCTTAAAGCAACAATCAAGAAGAAAACCGTCTGCTCTGTCATCTCATCTATTCAAAGGATTTTCAAGTATCTTTATCAAACAAAGTAGACCCAAAAGGAGTTTGATCTGGGTCTACACTGTGTGCCATACCGTTACATTAACCACTTATGTTATCAAAAATGTACAACAGACAACTTAAACAGACCCCCTTTTTTAATGTAAGGTACCTTTTCCTTAGAACCAAATCAACCACGACAAAAGTCAGATTAAATCAACATGTAAACTAAGTGCCCGCAAACTATTTTAATAGCAACGTAAAAATTTCATGACATGATGTCTCTTTTTTCAAACGAATGCCAGTGCATCCAATCCGAGTACAGTGTATTAGTAAACATTAATATAGTTTTCCCATTATCAATACACATTTACATAGCTCCTCCTTTATTTACGCCTGGATATGCAGAACTATTTTTCCTCCTAACTGCACTCAACTACCATTTTATAATCGCATGTACGTAACCTTTTCTTTAATATGCATTATGCCATACAAACAAAAGTAGGATACACAAATTAACCCCAGCAAAAGTATATCTTGCCACCTGGTGCATTGTCTTATTCACTTGGTGACCTTGATGCAAAATTCTGCATACTTCGTATATTGTATTTGACATTGGGATGCTTTTTAGTATCTTGTAAATTCTTTTAAGTAAAAGTATGTAACAGGTGAAAAAATGCTAATCACCTATGATCCAGCTGGGGATCAAACCCAAGCCGCCTCAGCCAAAATCAGACACTCTACCACGTCGTTGTAAAAGCCGTCTCATAGGGCGAGACTGTACAAGTGTTGATAAACTACGCTCTACCACATATTCCTCCTCCATTTTTAGATTCGTCCCTGAATCTCAACGAACCTTTATACTAGATAAAGATGTGCTACGAGCCCATCAAATGGGTTATTTACATTCCGTGCCAAATGTAACAGGTGAAAAATGCTAATCACCTTTTCCCCAGCTGGGGATCGAACCCAGGCCGCCTGGGCCAAAAACAGACACTCAACCACGTCGCTGTAAAAGCGGGCTCATACAGTGAGGCTGTACAAGTGTTGATAAACTACGCTCTACCACAAGTATCTGAAGGTTCCTCGGGGCATACTTTTGAAGTAAACTATCACTCAAGAAAGGTCTAAAATGTCCATTCTAAATGCGCATACATTTCTAGCTTCTCTGTAAAATAATGGCAAAGAACTGCTACCTCTGAACTAATAAAAATGAATACATGCATGCATTTATAATACAATTAATAATAATTTATAAAGTCACTTACTGTTCTGGACTGTTTATACCTCAATTTCTTGTCTCCTTTGATACACAAATACAGTCTTCGAACACTATTTAACAAATGCTTCTCCCACCAGACACTTCCAATTGACAACGTTTATATCACTTCAGTTTAAAGACACGCAATTAATTAATAAATTAAACAAGGCTTACCTGTAAGGTGCAGTTTAATTCCTATTTTGTCGGAACCAATCTACTGAGAATCATGGGAGAGTGAACTTTGGCATTTCACGTGACACCGACTTCAGACTTTCAGAGGGATTGATGGAAATTTGGAATACTCCTCAATTATACAGGGTGGGCCAAGGGTGGGCCAAGGGTGGGCCCATGATTCTCAGTAGATTGGTTCTGACAAAATAGGACTTAAACTGCACCTTACAGGTAAGTCTTGTTTAATTTATTAATTTTGTCGGAACCAATCTACCTTTCAAATCATAGGAGTTTTCAGAGTCCAAATTTCCATTATAGTTCATCAAGAGTATCTGTATTTCTTCTTGAATATACAATATTGTTGTATTTAGTAATCCAAGCACCCAGAATTAGAATAAGGAAAAGTTCATGCATTTAACACAGCATGACTAAATTCTGAAGAATTACTCACTGGCCTATTATAAAACTTTCTAAATGTGGAATATTTCGACCACCCAGCTGTTTTAAGGATTGTGTCTATGGGAATCTTCCCCAACACCGCACTCGTTGAAGCACTTCTAGTGCTGTGAGTTAAAAAGTTTTTATGTCAATACCTGCCCACTTCAGGGCTAGTTTTATCCACCAAGAAATAGTGCTCTTTGTAGCAGAGTTATAAGGCTTCTGTGTAATTATAAACAAATTTTCTGCACTACTTATTTTCCTCAAGTCTTGAGTTTTTTCTAAATATGTTTTCATACACTGTATGACACAGATATTAGAATTTTTCACAAAAGGCTCAAAGTACATTTCTCGTAAGTGATTATTAACCTTTGATTGTTTAAGTAATTTACTTATCCGCACTTTCATAAACTCTTTGGAAATCTCAATGTCATTCACTTGAATAGCCCATAATGTTTGGCAACGCTGTCCAGTTGTAAGAGCTAGTAAAGTAGTTAACTTAACTGACAACAGTTTCAAACTCACTTCCAATGTATTTAATGAATTCAAGTAAGTAATAACAGTTTGTACATCCCATGTATTAACATATCTCGACAATGAAGGCTTCATATTGAATATACCCTTCATAAAATGGCGTATTAAAGGTTCTGTACCTATGTCTCGTTTGTATAACAAGGAAAACAAGGATGACAGCATTGACTTAGCAGAGGTAATGGAACTATATCCTAAGTTACTGCTAGACAGATGGGTCAAAAAAGTTAAAATTTCATTCAAAGATAGGTTAATGGCATCAATTTGTTGTTCACTACAAAAATGCACCCACTTTTTGAAATATGACCCATATTGTTTTGAAGTACTTGATCTCCATGATGCACCAACGATGGCTGCAGTTTCTGTTGGTATTCCTGCACGTGTAAGTTGTTCCCTGACAACCTGAAAACCACCATCCGCATTGATGTTAAGCGATGTACTTTTCCTTGTTTCGGCAAATACAACAGATGGTCCACTTTCAGCAGAATGAAGATGTCCCCTGAAACAAGTTTCAGCACATGTGGAAACCACGTTTGTCCTGGAAATAAGGGAGCCACAAGAATCAAGTCTGCTTCCTCTTCTATCACTTTCTGTATAATCCTTGATATACAACTGAAAGGTGGAAAAGCATAATTTGATCCAGTATTCCACTTTAATGAAAAAGCATTTATAGCATAAGCACTTTTGTCTGGTTTATATGAAGCATACAGGGGTAGTTTATTATTTTGTGATGATGCAAACAAGTCAATATTGCATCGATCCATCCTTACTTGAATTTCATCAAATACAGACTGGTCTAAACCCCAGTCCATATCTTCATTTAGCTTTTTCCCTGCGCGACTTAAGGAATCAGCCCGGAGGTTATCTATTCCAGGTATGAAGAAAGCACTTAACCGTAAACCCCTTTCTTCACACCATGTCCAGATCTCTCTTGCTAGTTTATTCAAGTCTGGTTGTAAAAGAGAGACAAAATAATATAATAATTCAGTGAATGCGCATTGCTTGCGAGAGACTAACTGCTGTTACAAGAAAATGTAAGCTAAATTAAGAGCACAGAAAGTTTATAATAATAGCCAGCTCCTGACATAAATGTACTTAAATGTCTGGTCTTAAGTTTTGGATTTTATTTCTAAATTTACAAGCATAATACAATATATAAAAATGTATAGTGGTACAGGATTTGACAGTAAGCTAAAGTCTATATTCAAGTCATTTCCTGATACAATGTGGATCAAAAATGGCACAGGCAATCAATGTACGCTAAGTAATATCAAGATCAATGCATGGCAGATAAAGAGAAAAAACATTTGGGGGAGAGGGGAAGGAAATGTGTACAAAACTTCTGTGCTACGCATTGAACAAGGCGAAAGGTGCTTAATCCTGTTTAACTTAGTGTCAAGGGAACCTTCCTGATTCCATTATGTATTCTTGTACCTGCATAAACAGTGCCTCGTTTTGGTGGCGTGTCTTTGTTTTCCATACCAAACAAAAGATCCCTGGTCGTTAAGTTATTTAAGTTTGCTGGTAAGTATCTTGACCTAGTATCTACGAATATTGGACAGACACAGAGAAGTGGTAAGAACTTTCAAACCTCTACATTGGCATGTAGGCTCTGGTACTATGTTTTTCCTGTACAGGTGGGCATTTAGTGAGCTGCATTCAAGTCTAATACGAGTATGGAGGATTTGACCCAAGCGTGTGCATGTGTTGTAATTGTTTGGTGGTTTGGTGATGTCTCTATTAAGTCTAAATTTGAAGGAAGAAATGAATGATGATTGCTTTGTATCTTTTGGTAAGCTACTTCAAGCCCTTATCGTTGATGGGAAGAAAGAATTATAGTACAAGTTTGTGCGAGCACGGAGAGTTTGTTGTAGGTTGTAGTTAGTTGTTTCTTGAATAATAGGAGGGACAAGATTGAGAAGATATTTGGGTGCAAAATCATTGATTATATTAATGGAGATTATGAGTTTATGTTTATTTCATCTGTTCTGGAGTGATTCCCATCCTAAGTCTGCTAATAGTTTTTCGATGCTACACAACTTGGTAGCACCGATGATGATTCGTGTGGCTTCTTTTTGCATAGAGTCAAGCTGCTTCTTGGGTTCGACTGATGCGTTGTTCCATACTGAATCACAGTACTCTAATAGTGGTCGAACATAAAATATGTACATCTGTTCCCATGATTTAAGACTTACTCTAAATTTTAGTGCACGCAGTAGGTTAAGTTTTGTCCAAGCCATCGTGTTTATTGCTTGAATATTTGTTGAAATTCAGAAAGGAGAAGTAATATCAGATTACGATCCATACATGTAGGGACCAGTATATAAGTAGAATGGGATAGGGTACAATGTAGTGAATAATGATAATTATTTATATACAGTCAGCCATAAGTTAAAGAATTTCTAGCGATAAGGCGGGCCATCTACCTAAAAGAGACGTTCGTTTTATTTTGTTGAAATAACGACTGGAGACACTACAGTCGGGACGCGTAGTGAAGGCGTATGAATATTATCAAACATGCATAGCAACAAAAACGTTCGAATTTTTCGGCTTTCTCAGCGAAGCGAGGAACGACACCCTAAATTTAACCGCTTGTTGCACGAATGTCCCAAATCTTATTCTGTTAAAAATTGGCCACTTGTGTTCGTCGTTTGTTCAAGTTTTCCCATAGCGTATGATTTTTAATCTACGACAACGCTCTTAAACAACGAGATGGGCGAAACGGAAAACTTGCAAGATGGATGTGACTGTAAAAAAATGGTTCACGTTTGATATCAAATTTCTCATTTTTTCGACTTGGTCCTGCTGTGGCATATATGTCATGAAAAAATTTAGGGTTTCAACTACCAATGTGCCAATTTTTATCGAAATTCGTTCTGGAGACAAAAGCCAGTTCATATCGCGCAAAACCAATCTAGACCACAATAAATGTATTAAAATTCAAATGAAAATATAGATCTATTTAATATATTGGATATCTAGGCCTTATTTACCTCGGATAAATTCATGTTTCACTTATATTCTCAATCAATGACAACGTTATCTTTCCTGACCGTCTGGTTAATGACGACAACATCGATGAATAAATGACGTAAGCACACACGGTATAGAAAGCCAATCCTGTTGTCGTTTTGATTTTCAATAATCTTGCTTACAATCAGGAAATGTCTTGCACTATTCAAATATAACCCGCAGATTGTTTCTATGGGGGTTGATAAAACTTGTGATAGTCCATTTTACACCAAATTATGCACTAATTAATACTTTACAAACTACTGATGAGGCCCTCCCAGGGAGGGAAGATGGTACCTGTTCCCTTGTTTCCCATATTTTCCCTGTTCCCCAATGTTCCCCTTCCCCTCAAAATTAATTGGGCCCTTTGTTCTTCTTTTACCCTGAGATGAATGCTGTTTTCCCCCTGTACCCCAACCCCTGGGAGGGCTTCAGTGATGGATCCCCCCCCCCCAAATAACACGGACGTTGAATCGACATGAAAATAGTTTACCAAAACATATTTGATTTCATTTTCAGAACAGGTTATGTGTAAGCTACAACGTTGTTACAGTCCCTATTATTAAAAGTGACCCAGGGTTTTTTCTCTCTATTTAGGGAACA